>WFIW01000003.1:425410-650147 GCA_009756535.1 Metschnikowia sp. UFMG-CM-y6306 | reverse complement strand
TGGCATAGGAGCTTCCCCAAGTGGAGGTGACGGTGATGGTGCTTTTAGGAACCTGAACAATGACTGTATTGGACTGTCCTGGTCCCCCCGTCACCGTTGTTGATGTAGTAAATGAGCCCGTCCAGACTGTAGTCTTCGTAGTGGTCGGTGTGGGAACATTCACCACGACGGTGTTGGTCAAGGCTCCAGTGCCAGTGGTGGTTGTTGCAAAAGAACTAGCCCAAGTCATGGTGACTGTAGTGGTGCTTTTAGGAACTTGAACAATGACTGTATTGGACTCTCCGGGTCCCCCCGTCACCGTTGTGGATGTAGTAAACGAACCCGTCCACACTGTAGTCATCGTAGTGGTTGGTGTTGGAACATTAACCACGATAGTGTTGGTCAAGGGCCCAGTGCCAGTAGTAGTGGTGGCATAGGAGCTTGCCCAGGTCTTTGTAACTGTGGTGGTAGCTTTGGGAACCCGTATTACCACCGTATTGGACTGTCCTGGCCCCCCCGTCACCGTTGTGGCGGTAGTAAACGAGCCCGTCCACACTGTAGTCACGGTAGCGGTCGGTGTGGGAACATTCACCACAATTGTGTCGGTGGTCTGGCCCGTCATGGTGGACGTGGTGCCATAAGAGCTTCCCCATGTGGAGGTGATGGTGGTGGAGGTGTGAAAGGCAGCCGTTGGCGTGAGAGCGTTGGAGCACTGCGAAAAGTCGAGCTGGTACACCAGTGCCCCCATGTTAAGTCCGACATTTCCGCTCGGATCGGAGTAACTGAGCGTAAGGCCACCCGGGCCACCATAGTTGAAGGTAATGAGTTTCACCGGGTAGTAGTAGCCCGCATAGAGCGTGTAGGACGCGGCGATGCGGTTGACGCCGGCGGTAGTGCCAATGGTGTTTATCGACAAGGCGCCGTCCACGCTGGATTTGGCGTCCAGGCAGCACCGTTGCCCCGCGCCGAAGAGGAGCGCGCCGCCATCATCGGACACCATGGAGAATGTGTAGGTTCCGGTTTTGGCGGCGTAGAAGTACCCCGCCAATTCGGCGGTGAAGTTGGATTTGGCCGTGGCCAAGCCGTAGATGTTGCCCGGCACGACCACATAAAGCCCCGCGGTGCTGGCAAAAGACGGCTGGGTGATTCCGGTGGTGGAGCCGTTGAGTTGCGTGAGGTAGCGCGATGTGAAGAAATCAGCATACCAGCCCAAGTTGCTATTGAGTGGGTAGTTGAAGAGCCGGACGTCAAAACCGCTCCGGAGCACCTTCTGCGGCGCACAAGCCGAAGAGCTGGCTAGCGCGCCCCACAAGAACGAGACGAAAAGTAGTAGTCTGAGCGCCAATGGGCGTGGCATTGAAGGTTTGATTGTGAAAGAGAATTTTGTGTTTGGGGATCTCCAGGTTATATCCGTGGAGGCCGTGCAAAGCACCTGACTCGAAGAAATGGCGCAAGACAACGCCGAGAACAACTCACGGTGCATGCGAATTTAAACGTGCATTTAATTGCGCACGGCCCAAAGACCCTGAATATGCCCTGGGGCCGCAATTCCAAGGTTTGCGGGGGTTGCTCTTCGGCACCATGCTTGCATGTGTTTTGGAATTCTCTGCTTGACTCTCCTGGAAAGCCTATGAATACAACTGGTGGGAAATGGTTTGGTGGTTCCAGTCTGCCCATCAAGAATCTTTTCCTGCGCAATCATGCATGAAGCATGCAATGACGCCCTTCCCTTGACGTGGCGCAAAAGACCTTATTGATGGCGCGCCATGATCAATTGCTTGCAGGAACCAGTTAGAATGTTGCCAAGACCATCCTTCAGGCTAGCTCTTCCGGGCAACACGTCCCAAACACCTCCCAGTTGCCACAAACGGGCCTTAAATACCTCATGGACATCTAAGCCCCAATTCAAGCCGGTGGTTCTCGGGGCGCATTCACCTCTTAGGATATGTCGGTACTATGCAAGACCGCCCGATTCGCGATGGGCATTTCCAACAATGCTCATGCGAGGTTGTTGCCGGAGATTCCTGACTGTGCGCACGACATGCACAAGCGTTGGCGGCTACAGGTGATGAAGACACGGCGCGAGATCCCGTGTCTGCGGCTCTACGCGAAGTATTCGCAAGTATGCATGCGGCCACTTTTATACGAGTGTACAACGAGTGGAACGTGGGTCCTAAGCGGATTTTAGCGCCACGGGAACCGTTTCCAGCTTACCCGCACCGGATTTGGATCATCGCAAAGGGCCTTTGGCTATAGTCAAAAAGGAGGTGGGGGAGACGGGAAACGGTATTCGAACCGCGGGGCTGGCGGAAATAGACTATAGTAGACTGTAGACTCCACTAGCATCCTAGACAATGACCTTTATCTTGGGGGGCCTCGGAAAAAGGGAACTATGAGCTTAGTTCTCCCCACCGAAGATGTCCCTGTACCAGGCATTCGTACCAAAAAGAGCCCCTATAAGGGCTTTAGTTGCCCTTTTTTAGCAAACGTACGTACGAATCAGAAATCGGCGCAGCAAAGGTTAAATTAGCACGCATGCAGATGCATTCATGCGGAAAGTTCCGAGACGGATGAGCCGCGCATCGCGAAAGGTGCACTGCATAAAAGTTACCACCCGGGGTGTAGTCAGAATGGTGCTTTAAGTGGCGCTCAAAGCAGGTTCCTTCAAGATGGAAAAAACGAATAAATGAGATAAAAGAGAGAAATGGAAAGTGAAGAAAACTTTCAAAGTGAGGGAAAGGTGAAGAAGACGGGAAAATACGGATCGGAGGTAAAAATTTAAACAAAATCGGAAATGCGGGTAGGAATTTGATGAGAAAGTGACGTAAAGTGGGAAGACAAAGGAATGGGGATAAGGGCCGGAGTCTGAGGAGAGAGAAATACGGGCCTTGTGCCGTCAGTGTGAAATCGAAAAAGCCACGGCTTTAAGCACATCGCACGCGCTACAAAGCGTGGAAGCGGTTACCAATGCAGGCTTTACAGTGCGACAGCCAGCATGCAAGAAGGCATCAAGCGTGCTCCGAGGCAATCCGCTAGCACCGGTCACCCGTCATCAATACACGGCCAGGTAGATTTTCGGAGTTAAACACAACGGGGACTTTTTGCACGTTCGGAGAAGCTGTGGCCTTTTTCGACGCCACACCGGCCCTTTTTGGCGCCTCAACTGCTTCTTTCCCTACCACAACTGCCTTTTTCAGCGCCGGCTGAAGCTTAAAGGCCCTCGGAATAAACGGTGCTTCGTGTGCGAGCTGATACTCGTTGGTGCCCTTCTCAAAAAACACCGTACCGCACTCCCTCCTTCTCTCCTTGGTATCCCCCTCCAGCTTTTCGAGGCTACACACGTCCGGGGACAACACTTCGTCCCAGAAGTTCCGCGTGGTGGGCACCACCTTGTGGCTGGTGAAGATGGAGCCCAAGAAATTGGTTTCAAGCGACAAGTCCCATGTCTCGCCCGGTCCCGCCGTATCATTAGCACTAAGGTCGGGCGCCTCCTCCTTTTCGTCCGGCGCTTCTTGTGACGGGGCCAGCTCCATTTTACGTTCAACAGCATACAGCGATACGCCAAGTTCAAGGAAAGACGGTTCTTCTTCGGGTTCACAGGGGCACACCTCGCCCGGGCGGCCGTGGCTAGGTGTTTCCCGAATGGGGCTTTGGCCGGTCTTCACTTTATGCTTGGCGGTTCCAAAGAGCATAGAGCCCAAGTTGCTTTTCCACTCCAATCCCATTCTAGATCTGATGAGTGTGCTACGGTGGAGCTGAATTCCCGGATGGCCGTGGCGGGTCTATTTGTACAGGCATGCACTGGTTGCAATTGTACAAGAGGTACAAGCCGCTCGTACAAGGCGTGGAAAAAGCGCGGTACAAACGTCGTTGAAGCCGGCAGTACAAACATCTTGCATCGACGGCACAAACGCCCCCAAAATTCATGTGCACTTCAAGGGACAACGTACATGTTACTCTTATGGCCGATGTCCATTGGCGGTGCAGTACCATACATGGCTGGGGCACTAGGGTGTGCACGGGGGCAATGGCCCTCACTTGAAAACCCTTTTTGGGTCGGACTAGAGCACCCTCTCGGGCACAGCCGCGATTGTGTGACCCCAGAAGTTTGCGTCCGTTTATCTGCGACACTAATCGGTGCACAAGGCTAGCCTGGCGGCACGGGGTGTTTCGCGCGTCGGTCACGTGGCCTCTCTTGGTTCATGCCGAGCTCGGGGCTTCCCGGAATCGGCTTCGGGGCATCCTCACACCACCGCAATGCGGGTTTGGCCTCCCTTCTGCTCATTCCGCCCCCTTCCCCCACCCCCCAAGCCCCCATGAAACATCCGCCTACACTTCATTTTCAGAGTATGGCCCCTTTTCGGCATCCTGCTTGGTGAATATACTTCTCGCTTTGGCCATTTTCTATACCCATGGTGTCACCCCTCCCTACCGAGCCGGGCAGAATGGCCTTTCCCTGCATATCCACCACCCTTGGTGCCCAAGCTGGCCGAGGGTCCCCGGAGAACCTGGAAAATTCAACTGCAGTCTCCAGTAGCGTCTAGAGTTAAAAACACTCCACCATAAGTCCAGTTGGGGTCACGTCGGCATATTTTCTCGCAAAGAGCCATGATGTATCCTTCTAAACCCTCCAAAGCGGCGTGGGTTTTTGTCACTTGAGAAAGACGCCGCCCCAATCGACAACGAATGACAATCCGTTCAATATGGAGACCCAACCTGCACCATACTTCCAATGGCCCCGCGCCCAGGAAGAAACCTTCCCTTCAGCACCGGCACAGAATCGTCGACTTGGATCTCGTCCTCAGTGACCAAAACGACATCGCCGCCAGATTCGACGCCAGGGTCGGGTCTAAGGCTGCTAGCAAGATCCGTGAGTACGGTAACACCAGTGGTCTTCAACGATACGTCAGGCTAGAGTCGGGGTCCGACATCGTACTCTGCGACTTCTACAAGGCTATTGAGCTTGTTACAAGTATATTAAGCTTGCGCCTATTATCGCGCTTCTAAAAGTTACAGGCTTTACAGGCTTCACCCCAAAAGTCTTCGAGAACGATGAGACCCTGGGAAAATGACTTCAATGGATGATAATCACACAGCGGGCCATTTCGTTAGCGCCTGCAAAAGTTTGGTGAATGAAGGAGTCTAGCAATATGTTAGACTTCTCGAAAATGATCACACCCTTGAATAGGTTTTGGATGAACATCAGCCTACCAATGACATATTAACAATATCTTGGCGTCTTTGAAGCAAGGGCTGCGGCCGTTTCAAAGGGTGCTCTTGAGGTAGGGGGCAAATGCTTCGATACAAGGAACTGGCCGGAGGGGAATGGTTCTATCAAGGGCAAATTCACTGATTATTCCACAGTCTTAACGCCGCATTGACCGTGTTTCATTGTACCCTGGAGCACCACTTTGACCAGGAGCTTGGAGCTCGCGGCTGAAAATTTCATCCGCGTGTCTAGTGAGAGATTGTACTAACGGTACCATTATCAATGACACTGAGAGTGAGGTGATGGCATATGAACAGGCCATACAAGACTATGTGTACCCCAAGAGTCTTATCCAGTCCAGTCTGGACGGCTTGACTCTGTCCGCGATACACAAAGTCTCGAAAGCAGTGGTTGACTCGGTCTCTGATTTGTTTTTCAACCACAACAACGAGGTGTCTGTTTTGCACCACGAAGCCAATTTTGCGAGAGGAAGTTTGTCTTGCACGCCTTGCTTGACGCCTTGCGTTGGCCTTTGTTTGGCGAGTTCAACAGGGCATTCAGCTGGGACGAGGAATTTTTTGTGCCCAGCGGGGGTCCTGGGAAGAGATGTGTGCCACATGGGGTCCTCGACCGGTGGGACATGCCTGTCGGGCGGACAAATGCAGCGTGCCAAGTCCAAAATCTTCAATAATGCCAACAACAATGACTGGGTGGGTGTATTTTGTCATGACTCTGTCGCGATAAGTTAAAGGGCCTAACAAAGTACATGAGTCTTCTAGTACGGGGCATTCCAGACCCCGACGATTTCGGCATAGCTCCTCTGCTCCTTCTCAGAAAAGGTAAATATTCTCCCTCCATCTTCAGACGTGGCACAATAGTTGATTCCGCCACACCCTCGTCTCTTGGACTTGCGGAAATTGGAGATGAGTTTGAGGGTCTTATCGCCATTGAGCTCCTCAATGGATGCCGGGAGTATTGCCTGTTTGATTGACACAGGCTGTCTATAACTGTCCCTCATGGAGAACACGGAATATGAGTGTTTTTTGCGGAGGTTCTGATGCTGTAGGTAGTCCCTTAACCAGGTGTTCTTCTTGCATGCTAGTAGTGCACCATTAGTCCATAAAAGCTTGCCATGCTCATCCAAGTGTCCTATCTGAGAGGAGCAGATTTGGTTTCCGTCTTCAACAACACCTATGGCCGCAGCAGGGTGCTTGTTGAACTCGTATTTCGAATTGCCACTGAGAAGCTGGCCCAACCAGAAAAGGTCCTTGTCTCCGTACATGATGTGTCCAGACCTAAACCAGTATTGTAAAGCGAGAGAAAGTATTATTCCCAGGAGATGTGATTTGCGATGTAGAACCACTACACCGCTTTCCATGACATGCTTTGAGCGGTACTTGAAGAAGTTGTTCTTGAATTTTGATTCGTCGATGGACATGTCAAAAAGGGAGTTTCCCCGAGGGATCATGTTCAAGAAGAAGTTGTACTGGGACTCGCTCAAGGTTTCAGAAAGTTCTCTATCCCTGAAGAAAAACGCCCCTGTATTTTTGTAGCCTTCGAAGGAGAAAAGCTCTTCGGGAACAATGAACGGGACCACATCCGCATCCATAAGAATGATCTCGTCAAAAGTGCTGAAAAGAGCCGCAAACCACTTGTTGTTGTAGCCCTGAAATGTTGAGGCATAACCTCGTTTTAGTGTCGGCGTCACATCCATAAAGTCCACGTGTTGCAGGTTGTTTGCCACTTTCAAAAGACTATTCAAAGATTTTTGCGACAAGTCCCCCTCGTGGATAAACTGGATCGGAAGAGTATTGTTCATGTAAGCTAGGACTTTTAGAAGGCGAGACGCGTAGTCAACATTCTTATCGTCGATACTGATCACAATGCCCCTGCCTTTAGATGCTGCCACGTAGCGGGACCAGTAGTACTCATCAGGCGTGTGGAAACGAGACCAGTCGTGAGGCCGGAACGTTGTCGGTAGGTTACCGGAGAACATGGGTAGAAGCTCATCTGCCAAGTACGCGGACACGGGCGTCTCTTCGAGCAGGTACTCCAAGTGGCACTTTAAGTAGATGCGTAGGTGGTCCACATGATTGGCTATCTGGCGGGAAGACAAGTAGCGAGAGGCAGAGGGCCTGGAGGGCGCCAGGTTCCTCAACATCTGAAAGTACCGCTGGCAGCGGTCCCGGGGTCGAGCATCCTGGCTTAGGGACGTAGACACTAGAGGCTGGATCTCATTGAACAGCAAGCTTTGATAGGAGGAGTTGGGCCAAAGGATAAAGCCAAAGCAAAACGTGAATGCTAGCGCTAGCCAGGCAACACGGGATCGGAAATTCATCAAAATGATGAGCTAGGCATAGGGCGGCCGATATGAAAAGGGGGTATAGGGAGCAGATATAAAAGTTCAATGTCAGTAAATGTTGGAATAGGTGGCTGTAAAGACTGACGTCGGGATGAGTGTGTGTAAATATCAGGATGAGTGATGTAAATATTGGGATAGGTGGATGTGAATATAAAGATGTGCCTTGCGGGATGGTCGAGAGAGCCAGGGGATTTGGCGATGGGGTATATTCTTGGCGGGCGTCCCTTAAGTATCGGGAAGGCAATGGTTGGCGGAGGAAACTCTAGTTTTATATTTTTTCTCGCCTGCCATGTTGTGTTGGTGAGGGTGATCGCGAGTATTTTTGGACACGGCGGTCCCGCAATGTGGAAGGGCTAAAAAAGATGCGCAGCCCCCACCGACACGTGCCCCCGTGACCAGTGTGACGTACTGAATTAGCGCCTCCACCGTTGAATACCTCTATTTTCCAGCATATAAGAGCTCAGGGAATTGTTGCCGAGTCAGTGTAGGTATAGTGCGAAGGAAATTCGGGTCGCTTCGCCGCATGGCCAAAAAATGGCCCAGCGCCTAGCCGGAAAATATCCTTGGAGCGCATCGGGGGACCCTGCACGCAAGAAGGCCTTACACGAATTCGGGGCTGAGGCACTGGGGATTGGAGTGCACGGTAGGTGCAGGACATTGACGCACGCTGTCACGAACTGCCGTCTTGACATTCGACCTCCGAGACTGATGCGCCGACTAGGAATTTCAGAGACTGTTTGTACAGTTGCACTTGTGGCACTGCGTACTCTCGGAAATTTGTTGCGGGGTTTTTGAATTTTTGGCGCCTCTGCTTCGGGCGCCGGCGACTTCATGTCCATTCATGTTTGCTCAGACGGCCAATTCGGCTAATTGTCTAATTCAAGATGTTTTGGGCCTTGGCGCGAGGTCGAATGAACGCGGCTAAAATATTTTCGGAGTATATTGATAGTGCACCACTTAGTCCCATGCGCATGCCGCGGACAGCTCATTCGTCAGTCGTAGATAAGGGCCGTTATAAGGGCCGTTTTGCATGACCATCTGCCAAGCCTGGTATGCCTCGAACATTTACGAGGGTCCGTGGTAGAGACGGAACGCACTAGCTGCAAACCCCCCGCCCCCATGCGTGTGCACTCGCCAAACTTGCGTGAACAGCATGGACCAGGCTGTACCAGAGATGCCACGCACTTGCGGCCGGGCGCGCCGCCAGATCCTGTCGTTGGCTCCACGGGGTTCCATAACATAAAATCTGGGTCGAGCCTAGGGCCAAAGAGCTGGTGATTATAAGGGGGATACTGGCGGGTGCTGATTTGGCTGCACGGGCGTCCTGGCAATCATCTGCCAATTGCTGAAATCGAATTAGTGATTAAGGAATGGTGTTTTTTTGGACTGAGTGGCTGGAATTGTGCCTTTTGTTTGAAGTCTGCAGGGGTGTAGCAATCTGTTCCTGGATCTGAGAGATAATTCAGAACATGTGTCAACCTGGGTCCTGTAGTAGTCTGGGTGTGGCAGTCTGGTGACAAATCAGGTCAGGTGATATGGATCAGGTGACAATATGGGTCATGTGTCCTTCTGGAACATCCGGGATAGGCGCCAATCTGGGACATGTGGTAATCTCGACCATGTGGAGTGTTCAGGGACGCTGGAAGTGAGGACTTCTCTGGCCCCTGGAAATGTAAACTTCTTTGGCCCGTGGGTCCGAGTGGTGACAATGAGGCGGTGTGCGCTGGAGTTTAGCCACTTCCAGCTTAATATCCCTGGCCGGCATGACAGCAAAAGGAAGATCAAACTGACCGCCCATGGGAATTTACAGTCCGATCCCAGTCAGGGAGGCGGCTATTCCAGGTCCATCTAGGGGTGGTGTTGCGCCGCGTAACAGATGCAGAACACACGTGATGCTCACATACCATCCGCAAATGCGAACGACAACTCCTTGACCATTTAACGCTGGAGATACCGCTCAGGGGAAACGGCCGCAGCGCGTGCAGACAAAAAGCACACCTAGACCAACTTGCCAAGCAAGAGCCCACTTCCCCGGATATTTTTGCCAAGAGAAACCAAGCAACTGTCTTGCTCAATAAAAACGCCTTGGGACGGTACACATTTAGGTGGAGTTCCCCATGGGAACGTGTGATGCTGAAAGTTTAGGTTCGGGTACCAAGCCCGTGGGCATGAAGTCACAAGTCAAGCCGACCGAGTCGCGGAAAATTGGGCCAATGTGTCAATATGCTTTGCCTTCTTCATGCAGGGCTGCACCTGCAACAGATTAAAAGTGTCATGCGCCCGGCCTCTTACCGGGTCTGAGGACACCACCATGCGACGGTGCAGTTTGTAGAAGGTGCGAAGACGTGCGAACCAAATCTTTAGGGTGCACCAACTCGAAGCCCCAGTTCTGGTTTTCCAAGGCACCCCCAAAGTTGAATTGCAGCTATGTTGAAACACAGGTAAATGGCAGTCAAATGGTAGTTCAAATGGCGCGGCGTCCAAATGGCAGTCCAAATAGCTAAATGCCAAATGCGCACGTTTGGACTATGCTTGAAGCCACCATCGATGCATGGCCCGCGTGCTTCTCTGCAGAGACGCACACCACAGGCGGCCGAAGCAAACCCACGCTTAAACCCGCCACGGTTCCCCGGGCCGCCCCGGTTCAGCAATGGCGGGCGAGTAAAGATCCCCAGAGTTTGCACTGCCTCGGCCGGTCCAGGCCGGTGTTTACTCCTGTATATAAGCGCCATGGCCAGTCCTTGGCCGGGTCCACTTGTCCCGCGCCGCACCGCATTCTGGCCCACCGCACCCGTATCTCCGTCTCAAGTCCGCACCTTGCTGGATGCTCGTTGCTTTTCCCTCTGCATGCAGTGCTTTGATGGTGGACCCTCGCCTCATGGCTTAAAAGTCCTTTTGCCGCATTCCCATAAACCAGTCCCTTTCCCTACCTAAATAGCGCAGCAAAAAAACAATGGCCAACAAACGCCAGAAGCTAGAAGAACTTGCATCCTTTTCCAACCGCTTCTACCCGCGGGAAATCAAAACAAGCTTGGCCTACACTAAGTACACCAAAGATGAAAACAAGCCCTACAACATTCTTCTAGATAAAATGGCCGCCACCGCCAAGGAGCGAGAAAATGTCCCCGTCAAGAACGCCGTGGCCCACTGGTTTATCCGGGACTTCCGCGTCAACGACAACAACGGCTTGTCCAGCGCCCACCAGTCCGCTCTAAAGAATAAGGTGCCCATGGTGTGTTTCTGGGTCAACTGTCCCGAGCAAAGAGAGGCCCATGGAGACAGCCCTCTCAAGCACTACTACCGCATGTTGAGCCTTGAAGAGGTGGAGCGCAAGCTCAAGGATTTGAACATTGATCTTGTGACCATCGAGGCGCCCACGCGAAAAGACATTGTTCCCCATATCACCAGCTTCCTTGTCAAGTACAACATCGAGCAATTATATTCCAACATTGAGCATGAGGTGGACGAGTTGCGGCTTTCTATCCGGTTGCTAGACACGTTGGCCGCCAAGAGCATCGGCTATTTCCCGTGCCACAACACCACCATCGTGCATCCCGGCGAGTTGAAGACCAAGTCCAAGGGCACGCAGTACGCCGTGTTCAGCCCATGGTACCGGGCATGGGCCAAATACATCAACGATCATTTGTTGACCAAACGAAAATTCACCTTTCCCTCTCTTAACGAGAAACTCCCCCAGACTCTAGCCGTGGAAGAGAAGCCGCACTTCCCCCACGGTGACGTGGACAAGAAGAAATTCCACCTGAACTTCAAGCATGTAGGGGAGCATGACGCCTATAACGCCATGATCCAATACATCACCGGCGACGATATCAAGAGGTATGACAAGACCCGCGACTCTCTTCCGTTGGACACCGTCTCGCATCTAAGTGTTCACCTCTGCTCCGGCACGCTCTCTGCCAGGACAATCTTGCAGGAACTCTACAACCAGAAGAAGTTGAGCAAGTCCAACCAGGCGCTGGCTTCGGGAATTACCGAGTGGTTGCGTCAGATATCGTGGAGAGACTTTTACCGGCATATCATGTGCAACTGGCCCTACGTGTGCATGCACAAGCCGTTCCACCTCGAGCTCTCGGACTTGCACTGGGAATACAGCAAAGCTCACTACCTTGCATGGATCGAAGGCCGAACGGGATTTCCTATTGTGGATGCCTGTATGAGATCGCTAGCGGAAGTGGGCCATCTTCACAATCGAGGCCGTCTAATCGTGGCCGCGTTTTTGGCCAAGGACTTGCTATTGGACTGGAGGTATGGCGAGCAGTACTTCATGAAGAACTTGGTGGACGGCGATTTCTGCTCCAACAACGGAGGCTGGGGATTTGCGGCCAGTACCGGGGTGGACCCGCAACCCTATTTCCGCATCTTCAACCCTTATACGCAATCGGAACGGTTCGACCCAGATGGCGAGTTTATCCGCAAATGGGTCCCTGAGTTGAGAGAGATTAAAGGCGCCGCTATTCACAACCCGTACCTGACGGAGGAGTCTGGGGAAATCGCCAGAAAGGGTGATTACCCTGAGCCCATTGTGGACCATAAGACTTGCCGAGAGAGAGCTTTGGAACGGTACAAGATTGCCATGCAAAAGGGCAAAGAGTTCAAGGCCGCTCACTGATGACTTATAAACTAATGACTCATGAACACTGACTCAATAACTAGTGACCCATGAATACAGACTCATTAACTACTGACTATTATGTACCACTTGTCCATTACCACTAGCGAATGAAAATCGCTCACTGTGGGCCAAGGATTGAGCGTAGTTGTACTAGACTTGTAAAGCAATCAGGTCAAAGTTCTCTGCCAAAGAGTCCGCCAATCGAATGCGCAGCTTGCTAGTATCGTACACCAACGATTCGCTTTTGAAGTCGAACCGCAACAACTGCAAATTGGAAAAGACCTTCTTGTAGTCCTTGGAGATATTGATGTACTGGTCGTTTTTTCTTTGCTCCACCGAAAAATTGAAAGCGGAGGGGCAGTCAAAGTAGTCCTGAGCCACCAAGCAGTTCGAGCTGGAAATTGCATACACCAAGCTTTTGTCGCACGAGTTGCAAGCCGCAGTTGAAGTGGCCAGGTCCGTGATGGGCAAGTGAATGCATCTGAGTTCTTGGAGCTGGCTCAAGGTATCGGGGACTTTCGAGACTTGCGCAAACGACACCGGCAATCTAAGGCTCCTCAATCTTTTCATGGACGAGAGCCCCACCAAAGTCTTGAGCACAAGCTTGTTTTTTTTGCGTGGGCACACGAGATTGTACTGGGAGTTGTCCGCAACATCGCAACATACATTCAAGTACTCGAGGGTAGGCGCATGCGGCTGGAGCGACGTGATGAGAGGCGCTAGGCTGATGGGCTCGTTTGATTGGAAGACCTTGATGTGAACGGCCAACTTCTTAAGTCCTTTCAAGCGAGAAATGAAGCGGAACGTGCATGAGTTGAAGCACAACTCGTTGGTTAAGTTTATATTCAACAGCTCGAGGCGAGGAAGCTCTGGAACGGCGTCGAGAAACATAGAAGCGGGAGGGTTTCGTCTGACCAAGTTGAAGTTGACGGCCACGGGCGGCTCGTCGGCAAACAAGATCTCAGAACAGTCATCGATGGAGAGATGACGGAGCATCGAGAAATTGACCTTTTTGCTGATGAGCGCGGCGTCGGCAGCACGAAGGGCGAACCCGCGGAGCACCAAAGAGTAGAGGCCAAGGGGGGGCGAGTCAATTTGATGCGGAGAAGAGTCAGTTGCAAGTGTAGACGGGTCGGTTCCCAGTGGAGACAAGCCAGTGCCATGCGGAGCCGAGCCAGGGCCACGCGGAGCCGAGTCAATGTCATTTTGGGAGTTCCAGGACGATTCGAAAAACGACCCGAGCGTAAAGCCAGTTCTAGATAGCAACGACGCATCGGCCAAATCCTCAGTCACGGCGTTTTTGCAGCAATTCATTGAATCAGGGGAGAATTCAAGCGTATTGCGCGATACCTGTTTGGAAAGCGTGAGGGTGTGGATATGCTTGAAGCTGCCCAAGTGGATTTTGGCAAGAGATTTTTCAGTGGAGAGGTTGGATAAATCCAAGTGCTTCAAGCAAGGGAAGCTGACGTCGGTGTTTTCAAGCATGTAGTAGACAAAGTTACCGCCCGCGGTCTGAAGCTGACCCGGGTTCGGAAGAAGGTAGATAGCACGAGCATCCAACGGGCGGTGCACCGAGTACCACTCAAGAAAACGCAACCGCTCGAGGCACGGGAAGACGCTGGCCACGTACAGGTCGAGATCCAGCTGCGGGATATCGGGGAATTCGTTCTGCACAACTATTGAGCGGACGTACCGGCCATACTGGGGATTCTTGCATAGAACCTTGAAGAACTTAACAAGAGACCAGAGCGAACGGATTTTCACGGGAGTATTCGAGGAGCGGGCATGCGAGATATGCACATGGTGGTCTGCGGCGTGGTTGTCACTTTCAGGAAACACCCGTTTCGAGGAGTCAATCACTATGGTCAGGTATATCTGAGGATGGGCGGTTTCGAAGATTTCCTTGCAAGTCAAGGCGAAGTTCAAGAGGTCTTTCTGTTCAAGGGACAAGCAAATTAGGTGAATCACGTTGGGAGGGAGGGATGAAAACATGGCGGTAGCAGCTGAAGCGACTAAGTCTTTTGGCATTAATGAAGGGGGTTGACGATGTTAATGACGCGGTTTAATGACTGTAATGACGGGGTTGACGACCCTAATGAAACGCGTCTAGTAACACGGGTCTAATGACACAGCTGGATTGACGTTTATTGACACGGGTCTCGAAAAGGTAGGGGCTGGAATGACACGGGTGTGATGGCAGGGAATGCGAGCGTAGGTGGCTCGAGGGGTGACTTGAAGCGCTCCAGAAAAGCTCATGGCCAGCGGCACAGAGGGGATATATTTATACGAGAATGGGTGCAAATTTTAGAGCGAAATCCGGGGATCGGAGCTCACAGTCCATTGCGCCTGCGGGCCGACTCGTTGTTCTACAGGCACGCCGCACGTGACTGCCCGACCCCCAACTGCCCTCGCGGCAAGAAATCGGGGTTGCACGTGACACCCTTCGGCTCTAAACTGGGGCGACTCTTCTCTGGCCCACGATCAGCAGGAATCGGGGGCCTGCCTGATTCGGTTCCGCACCTTTGTAGATGGTAAGACCCTATGCGGCGGTCCAGTGCCAGTGGATTAATGGTTGGCCACCGACCGTTGGTCGCCACAGAAGGCATGCTTCGTTGCGCATCGGTGCCCACTAATATAGGCTGGCCTCTAACAATCCCTTGCCCCCTCTGGCACATAATACGACGGCAGAATGCTTGCGGGTGCGAAGTGCTGCATCGGCTGCATACGAAGAACGGTGGCAAGCTGCGGCGCATGTTATGTGGTTTTGCGCAGCAACTCGCCGCTTGGCCTGTAGGTATTAGTATAGGGTTACTTGTGCTTTTCCTCGGGCCAGTACGTATGCACATGAACTTACGCGGACCGGGAACCTCCGGCACATGAGCTTTTTTGTTGCGCGCCATGCACGACCCATCTCGAGAATCTGGGTGGCCTCCATTTGACGCCGCCTGTCAGTGATTGTCTTGTCTCCACAATCGCATCGCACTCTACCCGGGCCAATCACAAGTTCGCATATCCCACATTGCATGTAGTGGACCAAGCTTGCCAAGCCTGCGCCTCCACAGTCAACAAAGGCCGTTTCCAAACTCAGTAAAGAAAATAAAAAAAAAATAGGCCGAAATCAGCCGCCGCCCACGCTTCTTCCTTGCTTCAGCCTTGTCCTTGCCCGGCCTGCTCAGCGACTATATCATCGTGAGACGCACACCGAACCATCTGTGCGTCCACAACCTACAGTCCCGCGCGGTCGTGCCGATACCAGACATAGGGAGCGAAGTGGTCCTGAATTTGTCACTTTCGCCTTAGATCTATTATCCACTTTTGAGACCGGGTTTTTGGGGTACTCTCCTCCTACAATCATAGAAGCTATATCTTATTGCGCATCGTCACCGTCGCATCCAATATTCGCAAGCGGCGCCTCCCCCGAATTCTTGCCCGTTTTTGCCCGCCGCTCAATACTAAGTGATCTCTACGTCACACTACCATCGAGCCCTCAAGCCACTCAATCCAGTCAACCTAATCAATCTAGTCTCCATTGCACTGACTGCACCATCTCCATTTTCTATAGCGTCTTTCATACCCATCTCAGTTTGGGCCAGTTGATCTTTCGCCGACCTTTTATCTTGCCACACCCCGGTCCCTAGCTTACTTCAATACTCACTCATAGCTCCCGAAATGTTTAACACTGGAATATTCGACAACGGTTCTGCTTCCCAAGACACACACTCAGGAGACTCCTTCTTAAACGTTCCCCAGCCCATCGATATTGCATACCAGCGACAGCCGTCCATCTTCAACAATCACAGGTTTCGGCGGGAATCCATAGCCCATTCGCAAGGAATCGGGGGCGTTTCGTGGGGGTCGGTTTCTATAGGCCTGTGGTTAAAAGATGAAGTTATGATGCATGGCGCCACCCATTCGAATGGTCAACACCACTCCAACTTGATCAATCCCAGGAGAGGCCTGTTTCGCTTTGTCAATCAGCACAGGGAAAGCCACTCCATGGCCGCTTCGCCACCAAACACCACGAGCTACCTTCCAAATTTGGAGGCCGACTACTGCAAGGACTATTCCTGTTGTGGACAGCTTCTTCCCACATTGCATGACTTGCTAAGACATTACGAAGAAGCTCACATCTCCAGCTCGCCCCCGACCGAGACAAGCCCTCACATGCTTATTTCGCATCGTGCCCGCAACATGAATAACGTTCACAATGTGATGGAAACCGTCTCCACGAACGATGTTTTCCTCAACAACCATGCGCAGCAACAACATGCAGCAGGCAATATGAATCCTCCGGGCGCACATTTCAACATGCAGCAGCAAGGCATTGCGCACGGTACCATGGGCCACACAATCCTGCCAAGCCTGACTATGACTACGCCCGAGCAGTCTGTGGGGCCAAATCGAGCCCAAGCCCAGGCGATAAACCCTCATCAAAGTCACCAGGCCGCTAGCGCGAGGTCGCACCGCAATGACCATCCCTTGGGTGAGGAGGATAGCATGTACATTGATGACCCGGCCCGCCATCTTTATGTCATAGAGAATGAAGAGTTCAAGCCGTTCAAATGTCCCGTGATTGGATGTGAGAAGACTTACAAAAATCAGAATGGGTTGAAGTATCATCGTTTGCATGGACACCAAAACCAAACCCTCAAGGAGAATCAGGACGGAACCTTCTCGATCATCGACCCTGAGTCCAATGCCCCGTACCTCGACGGCGCCGGAATGGAGAAGGACAAACCTTATAGGTGTGAAGTGTGCGGAAAGCGCTACAAGAACTTGAATGGGTTGAAGTATCACAGAGGACACACCACCCATTGAACACTGGCTGACCTTCGAGAGGCGGTCGCGCGCGCAGCCACATCTTTCTGTTTGCTAGGCGCGTTTCTCGGCTTGTTACATTACATTCTAATTCTTTGTTTTTGGGGCCGGTTCTACTAGGCTGTTTTGGGATACTTTGCATTCATTGAATGATGGCCACTTTGTTGTGTTATTCATGTATAGATCAATCATAAAGATACTGCGATAGTGAAAGACGGAGGGTGTATCAGTCTACGTTTACAGTGTGGTACGCCAAAATCAAACTCAAGACCAGTTAACAGGATACTCATATAAGGTCGAAATGCTAGGTACACTAGTACATTCGCACCTTTTTGCCACCCGTCCCTAAAGGTTTTTCTGCACACAGCCGAGGAATAAGAGTTGCTAATTGGCCTAGAAGAAGAATTGAACTTCTACTTGAATTCAGTGGGGAAAGAAAAGGCCCATCGAAATAGGGAGAGACTCTAGATGTGACTTTATTGCCATTAGGAACTGATCATTGATGGGTAAGTATCAAACCTTCTATTAGTCGTGTGCAGCCCATAAATGCTAAGCGTGCGATGCACCGGGCGGAATGGCTTCTTGCAGAACCCACCCCGCTTATTCTCAACTCTTAGCGGTTTATAGCGGAGGTTACCAATGGCGGCCTAACGGTTGCACATCAACTGCTTTGGATAGCTACTCGACCAGACTGGCTCGTTTTGATACACGAAAAGACCCCAAATACGGGGGCGCAGTCTCGGCCAGCTATATACACTCCGAATGATGATTCCCCTTTGTTTAAAGACTATCAACGAAATGTTTCCCTAACCCCGGCGCACTATTTATCGAAGCATTCTTTCCATCGGCACATTATGGATTCCCCGCACAAATTTTGGGAAGGCTTCAGGACTTTACGTGTGGCAGGCCAAAGTATAATTGGCTTGAATGGACAAAATGGCCTCTTAATTGACTTTTTAATAATTTTGACTCGTTTGAATCTAGCAAGTGCCCGCAATCCCCAAACCATCTGTCACCATCATCATTCAATGGTATCCCCCAAAACCACACATACTCTATACCATCCCGCTTTCACGTAGGCTTAGCTGGAAGGGATGCTATTCCGAATTCAGACCCCAAAATTATATGAGTCTGGCCACTCTTGAAATGAGAAGGCTATGCTGTAAAATCATACTTATACATTCCACACCGGAAATTTCTGAATTCCCTCATTACTCTTCTCTGTGTAAGGAACTAAGTAGCACCATTACGCTACACTAGCGAGATTAATACGAGGTAGAAAATCAGAAAATAGAAGCAATTGTAGGCCCTTGTGCCAATTACAAAGTCCCTGTGGAATATTTTCCTCATCAGTTAGCTTAGTGCCTGGAAACTCATAGACAAGTGTCATTTGAACGCCAGAAGAATGCATCAGGAATTATACAATTAACAAATTTCTTGTGTTAAGCCCTTTGGTTCTTTTGTTAGCGTTTAGCACCTGGAGAAGATGTATTCGCTAATGATCCCCGAAACAAGGTCGTCATCGACCATTTTATAGTGAAACTGGCCAAGCCCGGGTCAAGGCGTTTGGCTCCATATGTTGTGAGGATTTTCCGATCGCGCTCGTTGTTTAAAGCCAAAATTCACTTGGCCGGCTCAGATACACGATCGGGCTATTCACTGACCAGAATGGCCTCTGAGGCGACTTACCGACGATTTTTCTTGTAACCAGACCTTGTGAATTCATGGGTAGCGCACTACCCATGGAAGGCTGTTATCTTACATAAAAGGTAGAATTTCACGTGAAATAGCCAAATATCGTTAGTAAAAGCATTTCAAGTTGGTTTAATCCCAAACTGATTCTTTCATTTTCTCGCCGTGTCAAAATGATTTGATTAAAACCAAAAAAGAAGACATGCTAAACCAAAAGGAAATAAATGTATATGAATAATGCTGCAGAATTGCAAAACTGGTGATAAGTGTGGATGCTGTGGAAATCTTGCTCGACTCTTTTAGAAAAGAATACAATAAAAAGAAAAACAAAAGACAAGTTTTATACAATAACTCTTTTGGCCACTAGTAATGCCAATTCGAGTATTTTCCGTTGATTATTGATGTAATCAACATCTAACCCGTTGATCACTATTTTACTCCACTATTTCCCACCTCTTCGATTCAATAATTTTTTAAACCAATAATATTACTTTTAACATTATCCTAATGAACTACCATTTATTTAATAAATTCTTTAGTAGCTTCCAGGGCCCAACGAGAATGTTTTCGTCGATGATCCCTGAACAAGGGGGTCACCTACAATTGTATGGAAAAGTGGCCAAGGCCCCATCATGGTGGCCAGCACCTTAACATCCCAAAATTTCCCGATCCGACTAGTTTTAGACAAATCTGGTATTTGAGAATACCACGACATTGTCTCGAAGGACGGTCGGATTCCCTGGTTTACTCATGGGTAGCGCACTACTCACGGCGGACCTAAGCGTATTGATGTAACCCCATAAACCACTTATACCCGGATTGTAAAAAAAATTCTTGGGAGCCCATTTAGCTCGAAAAAGGTTTCTTCAACCACTTAAAAATATATTTCCCTTTTTTGCCCGTCGTGGGGGGTTTCTACACGATTTGATGCCCTTTATGTACCGTTTTCCAGAGTCAACATGCGCGGCTAGACGAGTCCACCTGCAAAATCGAACAATCCGATACACCGGGACTGTATACAAGATAAATGTCCCCTGGCCACACCAGTGGGTTGAAACAACGAAGGCCACGAGCTTTCTGAATAGACATTTTATTGTTTGAACAGAATTAACGAGAATAATACCTTTTGAAAACTTGGTAAGGTGAAGCTTACACCATTCGTGCTCCGAAGCCATTGGTGCTCTCATGCATCTTGGTGCTTGCCTTGCTGCGCGCATACCCCACGCTTTAGCCCCCTTCATCAACCACATCCACCGCTCCCTTTGCTTCGTTCAAGCTATACTCGGTGAAGCAATTGCCCCAACGCCTCTTCCATGAGGCTTCTACCGAGAACAAGCGACCTCCGCTTGCTCCTCATTGCAAACTTGTTCGTTACGAGGCAGCTCCTCACTGGCATCATCTTGTTCGTGGCGGTCTTTTGTTTTCTTCTCCCGGCATCCGTGATAACGTATTTTAGCTTCCGCAAGCTGCTCATACCCCTCGAAAGGATCCAGGTCCCAGTCAATTTCTTGTCTCCGACTGATACCCATTTCAAGACCCGTGACATCGACGTCGCCGCGGTGTTTCCGTACCTACAGCGAAACAAGAACTTGACCTTCGGCGTGAATCTCAATCTTCATGGAGTCTGCAAGATCGAAACGTCGCACCAGGTCTTTTCCTATGATTTGGAGCTCCCCTCGTCCAGCCACTCCCTGGCAAAGCACTACCAAGACCTGGTCTTGGTGAATTGCGATTCTCGGTACATTTACGCGGCAAAAAACCGCCTTGTTCCCTACAACCTTCGATACTGGGCTCCCCCGATTGCGGTTGACGTTACGAAACTGGTGGACATGGACCACCAGGTCTTGGCCTTGAAGGGATACGAACTCCTGGAGTTGTTGAGCCAAGAGATGCTTCACATCACTCTCATCGATATGAATTTTTTATTTCTACATCCGCAAAAGTCCTCCGTTGATTTTGTGGTCTTGTGGGACGGCTTCCGCTTCTATTTGGTGCGCTATTACTTCACTAGCTTGATAATAGGCACGGCCATTTTCTGGATGCCGTCCTCGTGTTGTTGCGTCTTTTTTGCGTTTTTGGTTCTGACGTATCTTAAATCTGGCCGTGAGATCGCCAAGCCTGCAATGATAAAGCAAGAAGAATAGTATGAATAAAATTAAAAGAGTATGCAAGATAATTAAAATAGTATGCAACAAAGAATAAGTGCAAGAATTAACCAACAACTATTATGCAATAGAGGCTCATTAGTGTGTTGTTGACCAATGGCTCCGTGGCTAATAGGGGCATATATTGGGAAGCAAAATAAATCTCTCCCATCTAGTTGACTCATGAGGCGTTCAACAACTTCAGTTCAGTGAAGTTATCTATTGGCAAGAAAGGAATGATGCGCATGAGATACTCGTCTTCATCAATCTCGCTCACTTCTCCTGGCAATGCGTCACTGTCGGACATCGGAAAGAAGTTGGCCTGGTCAGCCTCCACCTTCTCAAATAAAAATTTCTCAAACTCGCGCACAGTTGCGTTCCATTCGTTAAGGGACCGACCCATAGACACCCAGTTGAGAGGCGCCGTTGCAGTCATTCGAGCCAATTGTTTGCTAAACTGCTCCAAGTCGAGGAGATCGTCTTTCGACATCGCGTCATCGCCCATTTCGAAGTCCTCCTTGGTGATGGAAAACTTCTTGTACGACTCAGAGTTCAAGAATATCGATACCGACGGTATCTCCGGAGTCGTTGGCAACGTCAGGTATGCCAAGGTTCTCGCTGGGGGTGCTTGATAAAACTTGCGCCCGCATCTAGAATTGTTCGTGTTCTGCATCCTTGAGTACTGTTTCGATGCCCGCTCATGGTCTAAGACAATGTCGAGTTTAAAGATTGGACGCACCACCTCGGGTGGAATCTTCACGAGCTCGGGTGGCTGGCTTGATTGTCTCCATTGCATTGGGCTCGCGGAAGTACCGAGACAATCCGAGAGAAGACTGGACGAATCCGAGTCTGAAGTCATTGAAGACGCGCCTGAGTTTTCAGTGAGTGAGTTCACTGAGGATCTAAACGATACCAAGCTTGGACTCGACGATCTTGACCTCATGGAAGGTATACTCGAGAGAGAGGTGCTAGACTTCGAGCCAGGAAACCCTTTTCTCAAGGAACTGCTCTTTTCCTCTCTTTCTCGGGTCATTCTGGGTGGAGCAACGGCAATTTCTTTGGGGGCATCACTGACTGATAGCAACTTGAAAAACTTGCCCAATGAGCTAATAAGCGAATGATTGATCGGCACATCTTCACCACATGAAAATTGGCCTTTTTGAGAGTCGGGGGCGTTGGGCAAGGACGTGCAAGTATAGATGGCCTCGTCAAAGATTTCATAGGGATGAGTCTTGCGGAGATCGCTCAGTTTCGAAATAGTCGTGAGGGACATGAAGGACGCAATTTCGTCCACATGGGAGAACTTGCTGTTAATGGGAACAATCCCAAACTTCCTATTCACCATGGGTGCGTCTGCAGAGAAGTCCAGTTTTTCTAACAATCGCTTGCATTTCTCATTAACCATCATCTTGTGCAAGGATTCATGGATGCGAGCGAGCTTCAATTTCACTCTTCTTGTGGTCTGGAAAGAATGTGAATCCTGGTAGTTGTTAACTCCCAAGATGCGCCACACTATCAATCTGGAATAGTATGCCCGCACTAATGGATTCCAGTGAGTGAAAAACACCAGCCATGTACGGTTACAAGTCAACCAGTTCATGAAGTTAACCTTAAGGCTCTCATTGCTCTCTGTAAGCCAACCTTTAAGATAGTCCACGGACTGTGGTAGGTCTTCCTTCGTCAAGAGAACGGGGATTTTCGTCCATACATTGAACAAGAATGCAAAATTCCGAGTGATGATTTGAACGTGATGAGTAGTGGTGAGCATTGTATGCACACACCCCAACCAGAATTCCCAATCAATACTGGTGTAGTCGAAGATATGAGCAGAAAATTCATAAACCAAGTTGAGCAAAAGACTGCTCTTGTTGACATCAAAAGGGCTCACCAACTTGGCAATGTTGACTAGCATTCCATCAATAATCTTTATCAAGGAACTAGCAAATGAAATCTGGTAAAATGCAACATCACGAATACTCTTGAAGATTTTAATGATCGAGGTGTAATCAGCGTTGTTTGGTTTGAAGCTGTAATTAGAAGGAGCTGACACACCACTCGAAGCTCTGTTTCTCTCTTGATTTTGAGTAGGCCCAGGCGAAAACTTCATTGAAGAGGTGGCGAATGCATTTGGTTTGGTGTTGTCTATGGCAATTCTGTGAATCGATTCGGAAAATATGTTGTGGATGTAACAGGTGATGACGGTGAACCCAGGCAAAGCAAGTGGATCCACATTGGAATTGCCCTCGAGAAAACAAGCAGCAAGATTGATATAATGGCGGAAGAATGAATTAAAAACATCGCTATCTTTTGCATTCCATAGCCTCACCCAAGGCCCAGAGGGGTCTTTTATACCTTTGACAGCATGCTTGGGGGGAACCATGCAATTTATGGCAGCACTTTTTGCTTTTTCGAGATTCCGAACGCCACGATAGTTGATAAGATGTAAGGAAGCAGGGGGCAAAGAACCCTTTATTTCTAGTTTCGTCGCCGTCAGAATGGGCGGCAAGCACGCAATGTGCTTGCTAAAAGTAGACTGCTTAATGTTCAATAGAAACAATAATGCATTACACACACCAGGCAACTTGAAAAAGGAATGAGCAAACACCTTGCCGACAAAGGCGCATAAGGAAATCGAAACCACCTTATAAGAGAGGATTTTGCCGATGGCGAAGTCCAAAGTATCGGTCAAGCAATCCACGTAAGTGGCCTTTCCCAGGGTGTCAGCATGGTCCCATTCTTCGAGAGCCAAGATTCGAGAAATACACTCCAAGTAGGCGTTTCGATCGGTAGCGGAGACTTGGTGTGGACCCGATGCATTCAAAGACGAAAGCAACAGGCGCCACCAGAGACCGAGGATAGATGTGGAAATGCTGGTGAAGCTCAAGTAGATTTGAGAGCTCTTGGTGAAGGATGATCTCAATGATGGTTGGCGAAGAAAGGGAAGTAAGAGGGTCCTCAAGATGTTTGTCTTGGCAATCCCATTTTGCTTTGAATTAAACTTGCCCAAAGCAATTTCCAACTTCTTGAACAGTTTAAGTAGAGTCTTGATCAACTTGTCTTTGTCGGCTTCCAGGTCGTCCGGGGGGTTTGAGATGTGACGAGAAGAGCGGATGGAGCTGAACGAAGTAGGAGTGTGACATATAGATGCGTCAGAGCTGGTAAACACCTGATTGCAAATGGACAGGTCGGACTGCACCTTCTTCAAGGAGCCTATGGAATTCTTGAGTCGGGCCATTTGGAAAGATTTATCACGCTACAACAGGCAACTTGACTTGATTCTCGAGATCCAAGGGCATATGAAGTGCGACAAAAATGGCGGGGTATGAAACGAAAGGGGAACGGATGGGTGGTAAACGAATGAAGGGGTATGCAATTGTGATGCAATGTTAATTGGCAATGACAAGAATATTGGGCGCAATTGAATAGGTGGCTCGGGCAACTCAGATCTGATGCCAAGAAAGTGCAGGGCTGCTAGCCGACACGATGCTGGGTATTGAGAGGGCCTCGGTGGATAGTAGCCTTGAGGATAATAGCCTTGGGGATTTTAGCCTTGGGGACAATGAGGGGAATGGTGTTAAACAATGTGCGAACAATTAGCCGGAAGGTGTAAATAAGCAGGAAAGCGAGGGAATAAATAGGGCTACAGATAAGCGAAGAGCAACAAGTTGCGCGACAAATACAGCATGTAGGAGGAGGAAAGTCAAAGCCCGCACTATAATTAGCCCCCCAGCCGAAGCGCCAAGCAGGATTTGCGGTTGTGGAGACGGGCGTGAGGGTGCTTCAGCGACTTCTATTTATGGAAGAGCAAGGGCAAGTCGGGTCTCGTGAAACGGCGGTGGTGCACCCAGGGAACGCCGGCGCACATGGAAAGTCCCATGCCGAGATGAAGCGGAACAAACATGACTGCAATAGACGCGCTCGGGGCACTTAACCCATGGCGGCGAAGCCAGCTGGGGACGCAGGGGGTGTTTTCCTTTCAGCCACAAGAGGAGGAATGGGAAGGGCCAATGGCAAATGACCGTCACAGTACACTCTGTAGACTCTACAAAGGGTCCGACCAGGAAGTATTTCCGGGGAGCTTGCACTTAGTTTAGCATCAATGCGCAGGAGGCTGCCTTAAAAGAGTGTATATAAAATACAACGTGCTGATACATATAGCCAAGTGAAACATCCGACATGCAATTGCGCATTCTTCAGGCACATAGATGCTCGTGCGCACAGAAGCCGTCCCAACTGGATTTATAGTTCCCGCTTCATGAAGCTGCACTCTGCTCCTTCAACTTGGCAATCACACTTTTGGACACCTCGCAAGCCTTCTTGAACTTGTTGACCTCGTCTGCTTTCTGCTGAAGCTCGGATCTCAACTCCGCAATAGTGTTCTGGAGCTCGGCGACTGGTGGGCTGCCTGAGGATGGCGCTGAGGCTTGGTCTCCTTCGCGCACTGATGATGCGCTCTCATGGCTTGCACCTGCTTCTCTGACTTCCTCTTTGGGATGCTCATCAGTTTTTGCAATGCCTTCCGTGGCCTTCTTCTCCAATGATGCAATGGTGGCGCTCTTGGTGTCCACTTGGGTCTTGTATTCGGCTGCTTCCTTTTCCAATCTCTTCACATCTTCATGAAGGCTTTTCTTGGTTGCCTCTTGTTCTGCAAGCTCTTTCTCTAGCTTGCTACACTGTTGCTCAAGCACTGCCAATTTTTGCTTGAACTCGACCTTTTCAGACTCCAATTCTCTCAGAGCTGATTTATCTTGGGCTGCTTGCAAGTCTGAGATTAGGCTTTCAGCCTTGACAGCGCTCGCTTTTAAGTCCTCTTCTAGCGCCTTTGATTTTTCTTCTAGATCTTGGTTTTTGGACTCCTTGGACTGCAAGTCTTCCAAAGCAGAATCAGATGCTTGTTTGGCGGTTACGAGTTCTTCTTTGGCAGTCACGAGTTCTTTTTTGGCAGTCTCAAGTCCTTTTTTGGCACTCTCGAGTTCAGAAACTTGGTTATCGGAGTTAGTTTTGAACGCTTGAATCTGCTCGGCAAGAGCGGACTTTTGAGCTTCAAGTGACTTCAGTTTGTCTTCGTGCTCCTTTTTTGCATTTGCCATCTCACTGGAATGTTTGGTTTTCATTTCCTCAAGTTTCTCCTCCAACTCCTTTATTTCAGCGATTTTATCAGTCTCAGCTTCCTTGAGCTTCTCCTCCAACTTCTTCACCTCAGCGGCTTTATTAGTCTCAGCTTCCTTGAGTTTCTTCTCTAACTCTTCAATTTCTGCGGCTTTATTATTCTCAGCTTCCTTGAGCTTCTCCTCCAACTCTTTTATTTCAGCGGCTTTATTAGTCTCAGATTCTTCGAGCTTCTCCTCCAATTTCTTCAACTCAGCTGCTTTATTAATCTCAGCTTCCTTGAGCTCCTCCTCCAATTTCTTCAAATCAGCGGCTTTCTTGATCTCAGCTTCCTTGAGCTCGTCCTCCAACTTCTTCAACTCAGCAGCTTTCTTGGACTCCGCCTCGCTCAATTTTTCATCGAGTTCAATGGCCTTCTTTTCCTCAGCATCCCTCAATTTCTCTTCAAATGCATTCTTCTCCTTCTCTCTCTGTTCCTTAACCTCGCTCATCTTTTGCTCCGCCTCTCTCAACTCCTTCTCTTTGTCATTCTTGGCTTCGCATGCAGTCTCCAAATCCTCGGCAAGTTTCGCATATTTAGACTCCCATTGATCATTTGATTCCAGGAGTTTTGTTTCTGAAGCTTCGACCTGAAGCTTGAGAGACTCCACCTCGGATTTGAGCTTGTCAAGAGATTCAGCCTTTTCATCGCATTGGCTTTCAAGCTTAGAAATTAAAGCTTTGAAATCCGTCAGCGCCTTCTTTTGAGTGCTTTGCAAGTCGGCTATGGTTTGGTCCTTCTCAACTGCAATCTTGGTGATCTCCAAGTTAAGCTTGCAGTCATAGTCCAATTGAGTGCGGCGGCATTCTTCGGTGGCCTTTTCCACTCCCGCTTGGAGTTCCTGGATGGCCTCATCTTTCTCTGCAATCACTCGGTGCAGCGCCTTCACGGCGGCCGTCTCCTGAGCCAAATCTTCCTGCACCAGAGCGAGCTGGGCCTCCAATTTTTCGACTTCAGCAACCAAGCTTTTCTTTCGTTCCTCCAAGGTCTGCGAATCTTGCGAGCTTTTAGAGTTGAGCTCGGAGAGCTGCTCCACTTTTTTGGCGATGGCTTCCTTTTCCGCCTTGAGAGTATGGATTTGTTCCTCGTACCCTGAGCTTTTGGAGACAAGCTCTGCATATTGGCCTGCCTTCAATTTATAGGCAATGACTGCCCCAAAAGCTCCCGTGATGTATACTGCGTCTTTAATGGACATGATGAAGAATGATGAAGAAGAGTAGATCCCGGATCAAACTTTTGTGACCCGCTGCCTCTGGACCATGTGTGCAGTCACAAGGAAAACTGATTTTGGAAGAATGCGCGCAGGCCCATCGTCTAACTAGCGAAATACGTGCCATCAAATCAGCAAGCCTTCCATGACAGACCGAATCGTGCATTCGCATTTTCTTGTCTAGGACGGGCGTTTTTGTCTATATGAGTTGGCCATATGATTTGTCGGTCAAGAAGGTGACTTGTCTTAATGATTCTATAACATGACCTGTTTATTATGGTAGGTGAGTTGGTGCGTGTAGTCAGACGTCATTTACACCAGTGCATTTTCCTAATAAGTAAATGAACATAATACTACTACCGGTTTGCGCGGTCTTGCATAAACGCCCTGCTTCAGGTCTGGTAAATTGTCAAGGTGGAGTTGATGGCTCAATGCAGGAATCGTACGAGTTCAACCAAAGTCCGACAATGCATGGCGACGCATCTTTAGTAATCATGGTGTCTTGGCTTCTTTGTACGCCGTTTGGACTCAACACAACCTTCGATGAGATTCTTCTGGTGAAGTCCACTCCCACATATTTAAGGCGCACGGTTCGCTGACTTTGAAAAAGCGTAAATAAGGCAAACCTCCAGCCCCACCAAAGCTTCTACAATGTGGCTAATCCTAAAGGATATATTAATCCCTAGTCCTTGGCCATAATCAATCTATGGCACACTTGATGCACTGAGGCTTGACGCGGATTAGAAATTTCCCCTCCAATAATATTCAGCGTCTTGATCTTCGACTTCGAAACGCCCGGGGTAGTCACAACCAATGGCTTTGGCGTTTAAAACTGCCCGGTTTGAGGCTGTCGTTTCAAAGTCGCAGATATCACATGCGTCCTCCCAGAGGCGTGGCCAACCTCAGGTCGCGTGACTCGCGATCTTGCTCGTCTTGACATCACACAAGCTCATTTTCCTCTGCAGCCTCCACCGTACCAACCATGGATCTCACGCCCTCTTCGGTGAGATCAAGCCGGTCCAGATCCAGGTCAAGGACTCGCAACTCTGCAGCCACTTTGAGAGCATCATCTTCGTCCCGGCGCCTGTCATTAACGAAGAGATCGCTTTCTTCGAGCTCATTGAACAAGTTGAACATTTCGCTGACGGTCGTTGATCCATCAAGTGACAAATCTGTTCCAACCGTCACCAGAAACTTAGACAACACACTTCCTGTGGATTTCTTCAAGGAGGAATTAATTGGCTTGATTAAGGCGCTCAAGCTCCCTAAGTGGTATAAGCGGCAGCTCCTTGCAACTAACATGGTGGTCACACGAATCCAGGGAGCATTGACCAATTCCATATACAAGATCGAATACTTGGATGAGGACGAAAGCATCCGCCTTCCGCTGTTGCTTTTGAGAGTGTACGGTAAACACGTCGACAATTTAATCAGCCGAGAAACCGAGTTGAAGATCTTGGTCAGGCTCTCATCCAAGCGAATTGGCCCAAAACTTTTGGGCATATTTGGTAATGGCCGTTTTGAGCAATTTTTGGACGGCTTCACCACCATGAGCAAGGAGGATGTGAGAGAACCAGTCATTGCGCAAATGGTGGCCCGCAGAATGAAGGATATGCATTACCAAATCACTTTGGACGCCGATGAAAGAGATTCGGATTTGCCAGTTGCCTGGAAGAACATCACCAAATGGATGGCGCTCTTCGAAACCGACATTTTACCCACGTTCCCAACAGACATTGTTCATGAGACAGTCTTGATGCCGTGGGAAAATTTCAAGCTGTTGGTTAATCTGTACCGTGAGTGGCTTTTTTCGAAATACGACCGCAGGGACATCCAAAGGAACTATCGTTTGTGCCACAACGACACCCAATATGGAAACTTGTTATTGAAGAGTACATTTGATCCCAAGGATGTGTCGCAATCGGACTCAGACTCTTCGGATGCGTCGGCGAGCCATCAACGAGACAATAACTTGGCAGTCATTGATTTTGAGTACTCTGGCGCAAACTTTCCTGCTTATGATATCGCCGACCATTTTTCCGAGTGGATGGCAGACTATCACGACAAGGAAAGGTCCTACTACATTCACGACGATAAATATCCATCAAAAGAGCAGCAGCTCAACTTCATCAAGTTTTACGTGAACTACAACTTCCAGCCCAACACATCAACATTGATCACGAAGGAAGACCCAGACTTCAACGATGCTTGCGCGAGTGAACACGAGATCAAAAAGCTCTACAACGAGGTGATCTATTGGCGGGCCACGGTGCAAATTCAGTGGCTTGTGTGGGGATTCATTCAACATGGGCCTTTTGAAGATTCTATAAATGAGATCATGTCAACGAAAACTGAAGGACAGGGATTTGACGGCAGCTATGAATTCTCCACTGGCTTGGACTCTTTGTCGCTTGTCAGAGATAGCAATGAAACGGAGGCGATATCTTCCTACGATGATGATTTCGACCACTTGAAGTACTCCCAGCAAAAAGCATGTCTTATTATAGGTGATATGATCTCCTTTGGCTTAGCAAACATTTCAGACATTGCTCCGCAATATCATGCTCTCATCAAGTTCTTAGATGCAAAGATTTTCGATATCTGAGCTTGTCATGCATAGAAACCATTTGCTGGCACCAACACTAATTTATTAACACATAGTCATATTCATTAAAGGGTTTGCTTTCCGTGGCTGAATTTTTTCCTCGAAGATGCCTTTTTCCTGATATATGCTATTGTCACAAAATTACAAGAGTGTTAGACCCATTAGGAACGCCTAGTCCTTATAGAAGATGTATTCGTTGATGATTCCTGAAACATGGGGAAACACTCGGGCTTGAATAGAAAAATAAAAAAAATCTGCTGTTTCCAAATGGGGCTAACTTCACGTGAGGCCGCTTCAACAAGAGGTAATCGAAGGTGGGGGAGACCCCGCTTTGGTCGGGGCGTCAACCGGATCCTCGTTCAACCGTACATCGCAGGTCAATTTTGCACCCATGGGCTGCGCACTACCCATAGTGGGTCTGACAAAAAGGATGTATTTCTCTTATAATTCAGACCAATCTACTAGCTTCCGCATATAGTGTTGAACGGCCGCATACAGGAATCTTAATACGCATGCAATCAACGACAGAACATGAGAAGCCGCTAGCGGGCCACCCTTCTGTCCCGCTGACCATTCTGACGCGCGCCGAACCAAGAGCATGTTGTCTAGAGACTGATCTACCATGGAGTGGATTAGCAACGATTCAAAGGGCATCCTCGGAATAGATAGACAGTAGTTAATGGAGGCCTGTCACAAACCATATCCTCATGGTCAAGCAAATGCAACTGGCAGGTGTTGGCACTGCTGTGCTAGGATGCTATGATGAGCTGGACTGCATGCGACTCGCTGGTCTCCCAGGGATGAGGACTGCACAGTGACTACTAACCCACCTCGCAATCCGCGCACCCACTTGGCAACGGTGCGCCACTTGCTGATCCCCGGTCGTATCATAAGCTCTCTTACCATAACCCCAAGACATCCCCACTTAATGCTCTCATTCCGGACAAAAGGGTACAATGGATACGGGGTAAGGTACTCACCCTTTTTCGACAACAAGTTGGCCGTGGCCGCGTCTGCCAATTATGGTCTCGTGGGCAACGGCAAAATATACGTCTTGGGGATCGAGGCCTCGGGCCAAATCCACCCAGATTTGACTTGGGAAACCCAGGACGGGCTTTTCGATGTGGCCTGGAGCGAGGTGCACGAAAACCAGTTGGCGGCGGCCTCAGGCGATGGGTCCGTGAAACTCTTTGACTTGACCGTGGGCCAGTTTCCCGTCATGAACTACAAAGAGCACGTCCGCGAAGTGTTTTCGGTCAACTGGAATCTTGTGGACAAAACCAGCTTTGTGACCCTGTCGTGGGACGGAACGATTAAGATCTGGACCCCAGACCGGCAGCAGTCGTTGTTGACATTGAGCCCGGAAGTCGACTACACCACACAAGCCTCCAGCGTGGCGGGCACAGCGAAACCCACTGTTCCTCTAGCGCACAATAGTGCTCCCGGACAAATCAACACCACCAAATGCATTTATACCGCATACTTCTCGCCACACTCTCCGCTGACGATAGTCAGTTGCACGGGCGCATCGCATATTCACATCTGGGACATTCGGACTCCTCGCCCTTTGCAACTTGACTTTGTGGCCCATGGGGGCCTTGAGTGCTTATCGGTTGATTGGAATAAGTATAAGCCAACCGTGATCGCGTCGGCAGGGACGGACAAGTCCGTGCGGGTGTGGGACTTGCGGATGATCACTAAAATCGACCTGCCCAACCTGCACCTGCCCATGCCAGCATACCATAATAGGGGGCCAACGCCGATGAATGAACTTTTGGGACACGAGTTTGCTGTTCGGAGGGTCACCTGGTCCCCACATAGCGGGCAGGAGCTATTGAGTGTTTCGTATGATATGACTGCACGCGTGTGGCAAGACAAGTCGGATGAAAAAGCCCGCTTCCTCAATAACCACAACAGCGGGTGTAGTGGAGTAATGAGGAGTCATCGCGAGTTTGTGATCGGCTGTGACTATAGCCTCTGGGGAGAGCCAGGCTGGGCCGCCACCACCGGATGGGACGAGATGGTCTATGTGTGGGACACCAAAAGAGCCCGGGTGATGTAGGTGTACAAATAAGCGGAATGCGTTGGAAATCGCCATCCAAGCACGTCACGTGACGGCACTCTGCCCAACGGCCGTCACCTGGCGGTGAATGTATCTTGTGAGTACACACCTGTTCATTTTGAAAGCGCACCCAGCGGCTTGGTGCAGTGCGCACAATGCACATGCCGGCACCAGATGCGTTTAATGAAACGCATGCGTGTTTACATTTGCTCCGGATCGGGTAACATGTTTATGTGTGCCAGATTAATGGAGGCCATGACCGCTTGCTAGGCCACCATCATTCAAATAGAGCCTGAAGCCTGCGGCTCTCCCTGGTGCTCATTTTTCTCCCTTCCATTCCATCAGTTTCCCTAACAAGAAAAACAAAAACAAACCTGGCCCATCATGGACTCCAACTTGGTGATTTTATCGCTTGAGTATAAGTACCTCATCACCTCCACCAAAGCCCGATTCGAGTCGTCCACTGGCCTTTGGCAGCAAATCAATAGCATCACCCGCAACTTGATCCCCTATAATATTTTATCCGATTACAACAAGGAGGACATCCGAGTCCTCGACAATATCAACAAATTGAGGGATGCAGTGACCGCGCTCAACTACAATGGGCTCAGCGACGACAACCACATCAAGTTGGTTGAGCCACAGCTCAACAACCAGGTCATCACCATAAGCATCAGCGGAAACGAGACCTTCGTCAACAACTCGCGCACGGAGATTCTTCGCGCTTATAAGCCAGTGGGGAGTAAAAGGCTTAGTTTGGCTACAGGTGAGCTCAAACTAATTGACGCCAACTTCTTGCAGAGGCTACAAAGCATTGCTACTCGATACAACGTGGAGATCATGTTGTCCGATGAAGATACCGATTTTAAGGGAAACTCTAGTATTGGTGAAACCCACTTCATCTACCTTTTGGGCAACGGAGACAACTTGAACTTTGCAGAGAATGATGTCAAGGTTTTGTGCGATACACTAGTTAGGGGGTACTTTGTGGAAAACATGCAGTTGCCCCTCTCCATGATTCCGTGCTTGGGAGGCGTCAATCTTGCCAACTTTTCGGAGATTGTATTCGGCCTGAATGTCAATATATATCTTCCCCACATGATGCCAAACCTCTTCAGTTACAGCTTGCTTCAAAGCAACGACAATATGACTATCTGGATCACTTCCAAAGAAGTGCCGGAAATGGTCAACACCAAGAAAGTCTTGAAGGATTTGATGAGTATAGTGGACCCCCGTGCCAACACACAGGCCCGGCTTTTCGTTCAGGAGATCCAGCTCCCCAAGGAAAAGCTTGATTTGATTGCGTTATACAATCAGCAGGACATCGCCTCCATCATGTACAAGCACGGCACGTTTGTCCAGGTCCCCGGGTTGGGCGAACCCCGAAATAACACGATTACCATCCAGGGCCAGACCGCAGACTGTGTCAATGAGACTGCACTCGAAATCAGTGAATTAAGCAGCACCTTCTATGAGATGCACATCAGATTTCTGAGGGGCCCTTCGTCTACTGACTTGGAATACTACTTGCTAAACCTCATGGCGTCAAAAAAGCTGTGCATACTCACGTACAACAAACATGGGATGTGTATTCTAGGCAGTAAAGATGAGATGCACCTTCTTTTGGACGTCTTAGTATCCGACTTGAAGAACAGACTCTTTTTCACCAAGATTGTTCAAGAAGCCGAGGCTGAAATCAAAATTAACCTCTCCATGGAGGTAGCAAATGACCAGAGAGACTTTCTCAGCGGCAAGAAAAACGGTAAGATCATCAAAATCTTGAACCGGCTCAACCACATGCCGGAAATCAGTTTCAAGTCCTTGAATGAGTACAATTTCATGGTTAATATGGAGTTCCTGGTCAGCCAGCCTTCACATGGCGAGGAATCGGCATGCATATTTGACCTTGTACTCCGCACATTGCATCTCATTGAGTTGGAACTCCCAGCAGAGATGCAGTTCAATATCCCCGAAGTGTTTCACAAAAGCATCATTGGCAATGGAGGGTCTATTGTGCAGACGATCATGAAGAAGTATAACGTCTTCATTAAATTCTCCAGCGCAAGCCATAACCGGCCTGGCAAAGAAAATGGCGCGGAAAAGATCCTCTACCTGTTCCGCAGAAAGAACAACGTGCTCATCAAATGTCCCATGAAAAACCAGAAAAGCATCATGAGCGTGAAAAACGAGATTGACCTGTTGGTAAGCCAGTGTGAGAACAACTCACTCTGCGCGGCCAACTGTTTCTCCGTTGCCTACAATACCGTGGAGTTTCGCCTATTGAAGTGCCATTACTTGAATCTCATCAAAAAGTACAACTACAACCTCAACTTTGTTCTGGAGTTGGAAACCGAATTCAACACTTATGTGGCATACCCCAACTCCATCGAGTTATTTCAAAATGGCAACGACTGCAAGGTTACCATCAAAGGAAATGATGCCAAGGCTCGCCTTTGCGCAGAAAAGTTGTCATCGATGCTTCCGCACACGCAGGAAATTCGGGTCAGTCCCCTGAATGAAGCCACCAAACTCGTGGACGACCGAAGCGACAGATTCAAGGACGAAGTGATCATTCCGCTTCGTCTTTTGCTAGGCGTGGAGCTCATGGTGGAAACCACCGGTAATTCGCGGCAGGTGTTAATGAGCTCGTTTGACCGCTTGCGCTTGCGAGAAGCCAAGGACTCGACCGTGAAGTACCTCAAAAAGCACGGCATCTCCGTGGTGACAAGCCACTTGGAGTTCGATCCCGTTTTGTCCGTGCAGGAACAGGTGTCTCCTTCCAGGCCGTCTTCTCAGAGGAGGGGTGTGAGCAAGAGCCCGGTCAGGCAGTCAGGCAAACTGAACACTAAGGCTGCGACCAAAAACGACTCCACGCAGCCGTCGCCCGCGCGCGGGCCCAAAAAGCCTTTGGGGGTCATCACGAATCAAGTGAAATCGGCGAATCTTCCGTCGGGGTTGAAGTCGATTCCCAACCTCCACAAGGCAAGCGCATTTCATTTGAAAACATAACAAGGTTGGATCTGCAGATACTGGCTGTCCTGACTTTCACCTGACTATCTCAATTTTTACCGTGGTTTACCGTGATTTACCGTGATTTACCGTGATTTACCGGGTTATACCGCTTCTACCAGGTTTCGCCATGAAATCCGAATGTTTAACTCTCAACAATAATCATAGCTCGCAAATGGCAGACTACACATGATGACTCTGGTAGTATCGATGGCCAATGACGACGTTACGTGAAGCCGCGAGTAATAAAACGTTGCCGGATCTACCGCGGACAACATTATGTAGGCTGACACGATTCACAAATCCCAGGCAGGGCCTTCCTCGGGAAAGCCGGGCTCGGTTTAGCCCAGCAGTCTTGGCTCCTGTTCACTAAGGGCCCCGTAGACCCGTGGCCACATGGCCCAGCCTTGACTCCGCCAACAGGCCACTTGCAAAACACGCCTGCATGTGCGCCGAGATGCGTCCAAAGCGATGGTTCGGCACCCGGCGCATGCGCAGATTCCCAACATTCCTGTAGTGTGGAGTGCGCATCGGAGCCATACATTTAAAAGCGAGAAATTTCCAGCGTGGGCTTTCACCACCAACCATGTCCTTTTCTTTCGGGCTTCCTCATGCGGCCTTGTGGGCAATTCCCACTTTCGACACCCCGGTTCCGCCCTCGCCTTTCTCGTGCTCCAAGTTGACCCGCGCTTTCGAGGCCTCCATGAATGTCTCCACCCCATTGACCATAGCCATAGTGTACTTCTCCATGGTGCACTTCCTCAACCCTATCGTCAGGAGCAGGCAGTTAAAAAAGGCCAACTTCTCCGAAAAGACCGCCGCTAGCCTAAGCGAAAAAGACCTCAAGGCCTTGAAGCCCGCTCCCTACCCGATCGCCACCTACGGGGTCTTCAAGCTCTTTGTGCTTTTGCATAATGTGTTCCTTTGTGCCTACTCCGTATGGACCTTTGTGGGAATGTTGAATGCATTCTCTTTCACCATTGCGCAAATCGGCCGGAGGCTCCAAAGTGAAAGCACCTTGACCAACTTTGTCCTTGCCGTGTGCGACTTGGAGAGCGGGGTTTTCCAGCAAACCTCCACCAACCACAACCTATCGCTCTACGGGTGGTGGTTCTACATATCCAAGTTCTACGAGGTTATCGACACGGCCATAATCTTGCTCAAGGGGAGACCGTCCAGCCTTTTGCAGAGCTACCACCACGCAGGGGCCATGATGTGCATGTGGAGCGGCATCAGATACCAGAGCCCTCCCATCTGGATCTTTGTGGTGTTCAACTCGTTCATCCACTCGTTGATGTACTTCTACTTCACTTTGGCAGGCTTGAAAATCAGAGTCCCGATGATCGTCAAGAGATGCTTGACGTTCATGCAAATATCGCAGTTTGTAGTGGGCGGGTCCATTGCCATCTTCCATGCCTTTATCTGGTACACGGATGTGACCAACCAGTCTTTCACTGGATGCATCAACACCTCCGACCAGGCTTTGCCACTCTTGATCAACGTGGCCTACTTGGCCCCATTGACTGCATTGTTTGGAGCTTTCTACGTCGAGAGCTATCTCAAGAGAAAACCTGCATAGGTGCCTCCCGCTCAGCCCTGACTGCATTAATTTCTGTAGCTCCACCTGAACACATTCATTGGCTTCAGCGCAGTCCATCCGCTTTGTAGAGGTAGGTCCTTGAGTCAAGACACCCGTCAATTATGCCACCAAAATTAGAATACACCAAAATTAGGAACCACCGAGCCTTCCGTGTAAGTCGCGTGATCTTGGGCGGCGGCGGCCTTGGGAGGGCGTTTTCGCAGCCACATCCGGACACCCGCGTGCTCTGCCGGCTTTCGCGTTTCCATGCTCGCCTTCCCCATAGTCCGCAAGGCTCTTAATCTCCGGTACGCACCACGCAAAAATCCCCTCCTCTCCGCCCCTCTACAACACTGGAACTGCTACGCCAAGTGGACCCTGGACCATTCCTCAACCCTGTACCCCTCTCTAATGCATCACCATGCATGCATACTCCGAACTTGATGCTCGTGATCTGCCCCGCCCCCTGCAGCTTGGTGTCGGGGCTTCCCACCCCAGTCCAGCGCCTACGCACCCCGCAAACCACCAAGGACCATCACTGACCACTTCTGCCGTTCCTACTGGTCCTGCAATTCTTCCATCGCTGAACAATGGCATGGAGGATGACGACTTTTTTGCCGATACCGATGATGACTTTGCTGACTGGGACACAATCGACCAGTCCGAAAGCTCTCACCTCCGGCAGGACGCCCCGATTCAAGTCCACAGAGACGATTTCGGAAATACCTACGAACACGTGGACTTTGACGCCAGAAAGTACACCAGCGGGCTCCGGTTCAAGGGCCAGAGGTTGGTGTACTTCACGTCGGCGTTTGTATCGCTTTTTGTATCGTTATTCGGATACGAACAAGGCGTATGCTCAGGAATCTTGACCTTCACCACATTCCAGGCTTACTTTTACCATCCTTCGGCAACCCAGATAGGACTCGTGATATCTATCTTGGAGATCGGTGCCATGATCTCGTCGCTTTTGGTTTCGCTGATCCTGGAGCGCATAGGACGCAAGAGAACTATATTGCTGGGCACCATGGTTTTCATAGTTGGCGGCTCATTACAGTCATTTGCACCCAACTTGGCTATTTTCGGGGTGGGGCGAGTCCTAAGCGGATTTGGTGTTGGAGTTCTATCAACCGTGGTGCCACTGTACCAGTGTGAGATTTCCCCGGTCGAAGAAAGAGGAAAGCTAGTGTGCGGAGAGTTTACCGGAAACATCACGGGATACTTCTTGAGTGTGTGGATTGACTACTTTTGCTACTTCATACAGAACGTGGGAGATGCTCGCACCAACCGTCGCCTGTTTGCCGCCAACTTATCCTGGCGGTTACCGCTATTCGTGCAAGTTGTTTTGGCGGTGCTTTTATTGATTGGAGGTGTCTTTGTGGTTGAGAGCCCCCGGTGGCTTCTAGACGTTGATGACGACTTGCGTGGTTTCCACGTGCTTTGTCTCTTGTATCACGACGACCCAGATAAGCTCAAAGCGGAAAAGGAGTTCTTCCAAATTAAAAACTCCATTCTCAATGAACGGGTGAAGATCCCGACAAGGGAGCGGTCTTGGAAAAACCTTTTCAAGAAGTACAGGCGGCGGGTGTTTATTGCGTGCTCTGCCTTGGGGTTTGCGCAATTCAATGGCATAAACATTATTTCCTACTACGCTCCCATGGTCTTTGAAGAAGCCGGCTTTGCAGACTCGCAGGCATTACTCATGACTGGCGTAAATTCCTTCGTTTATCTTTTGAGCACCATCCCGCCATGGTTCTTGGTGGACCGATGGGGACGGAAGCCCATATTGATTAGCGGAGGACTATCTATGGGGATCTGCCTACTTTGCATATCTTTTGTGATGTATCTTGACATGGCATCCACCCCACTGCTTGTTGCCTTTTTGGTGATTGTCTATAATGCTTCTTTTGGCTACAGCTGGGGCCCGATCGGGTTCCTCATCCCACCGGAAGTTTACCCATTGGCGGTAAGGTCCAAGGGAGTCTCCTTGTCCACCGCGTCTAACTGGCTTGCAAATTACGTGGTGGGACAGCTCACTCCGGTGCTTCAAGAAAGAATCGGCTGGATGATGTACCTCTTTCCAGCGGGGAGTTGTGTTGTTTCCGTGGTTACTGTGGCGTTGGTGTATCCCGAAACGAAAGGAATCGAATTGGAGGATATCGACAAGCTCTTTGACGGAGCCGCCGCTTCAGTGAGTGGATACCTGGGTCTTCCAGAAATGGGCCATGAATTGGACGAATTCGACTACGAGCTAGATGCACGCAAATAGGGCAGAGAGTTATATGATGTTACCAATATGGTCACAAATAGTGGAGAAATGGTGGAACAAAACGGTGATGGATGGGCTAGGCACATCACCATCATTCAATAGTGCATGCAAGCCAAGAAGCATTCTTGCTCCGATGTGGGCATCAGTGTGCGAGGTTGATTGCGGCCGCACGGGTCAAGATTCTTATCTCGCTGAAATGCATGATCGGGCTCGGCTTACCCATTGCGAAATCGCGCTCTTGCCGGCTACAGCAACCCTCACAGCGCAGAACCATTGGCGGAGGTGGCCGCTCTTTTCGGAACATAGCCTCAAACATAAGCGGTCCTGGTGCCGTCATAGCCGTTTTGGTGTTTTGCAAGCAACACCATACGAGGATGCATCTTGTGTTGGCAGCGTGGCCCACCCCTCACCCACGCTGCAGGAGTCGGTGTGTCCAATAGCGCGGACACTTTTAAAAGCGGCACTTTGGTCGCGTGCGGAACTTACATGCACACCAGTTGGGAAGGGCCGTGCAGCCAAGATGCTGGGGTCGCTGTGATTCTGCACCACGGCTTAAATATCCCGAAGTGACTGTTCCATGCACAAGCAACTTTCTATGCCTGGAATAAAACCCAACTTTTTGCCTCTATACTCCTCCTTTTATTGAGATTTTCCAAGTGTTTGATCTTGCACAAAATTGTAGCAGTCTCTCCTGCTAGCAATACGGTCCTCCATAAGACCTAAGATAACGATACACACAAAGTGCTAGCAATCCAGCTGACCATCTTCGCAGGACTCTACACATCGGTGACTCAGTCTACCCCAGTCTTTTCGGTCTAGTCGGTCTAGTCAGGCTCAGCCTAGCCAGTTTCAGCCTATTCAGTTCCAGTCTAGCCAGTCTCAGTCTGCTCAGTTCCAGTCTACTCAGTCTCAGTCTACTCAGCCTACCCCGCCTACCCGGCCTAATCAGTCTCCGGAGCCGATCAGGCCATCCCAATCAGTTGCCCTCCTTCGAAAATGGTTGCCATCTTAGACCCACCCGCCTTTCTATCCGGCATCAAAGCGACTTCATTGCGAGCTCGTCTAAAAACAGAGGAAAACGCTCTCGAGAAAAGCCTCCGGCACACCCCCACTATGGACCCCGAACTTGAATGCTTGCTGGACTCGTGCAGTGAAGACTCATACAGCTCCAGTGCAGACTACTCGTCCTCGTCGGGGTCTTCATCCGGCTCCTTTCCCGGATTTGCCTTAACAATGAGCAGCTTGAGGTGTTCTACGAGTCCGCCGCTGGTGCAGAATACATTTGTAAATGTGACGACGCCCAAGAAAGCAGTGATCCCCGGCTCACCCACTTGTGGCAAGTTGACCCAGCTTTTGCATAACCACGACACTCTGGCGTCTTCAGCTCGTGAACTGGCACCCTCACCATCACTGGCGCCGCCGTCGCCCAGACTCTTCCAGATGGCCTGGCAGATGTTGCCCCGCAAATTGACCATCCGCTTTGCGTTACGTCCCAACACCATACTTGATGCGAGCAATGCGGGACAGGAGAACGGCGCCATGGGCGTGGACCAGGGCGAGTTCTTGAGCCAGGAGCCCCATAACAAGGTGTATGAGGCGCGCTCGCCGGCCGAGTCCGCCAAGGCCCGAGTGCGCGAGTGCCGCATGAATAAAGACTTTCTTCGCATCTACGCATTGGATTACTCAGCGCGAGTCGCGGGAACGCTTCCGGCCAACACATCGGATTACGACATGAGTCACCAGCGCCAGCTCGATGAAATAGTGGGGTTGGATTTGAGTGATGAGGATGACGAATTGGAATATGAGTGCGAGCGCCAGCGTATCTCGCAAGTGTCTCAGGACAAACTCTGGAGCTGTGCTATATTGCTGCCGCGAACCGACCCTCCTCCCTGCAGAACCATCGACTCCAGTTCGTACGTTCGCGCGGCCGGCACAAGCGGCGGTGCGGCGCCGCCGCTCGCGAAGGCGCTCCCGATAGGGGCAATTAAACCCGCGGGCCAGATGAAGCGTTCGCGATGCCTCCGGAGCGCCAACTGTCCGTATCTGGGGTGCACGGTGCCGCAATACACACTAATAGGGTGGGAAAATAGACGCTGGGCTCTGCTGCACTAAGCGTGGCAGGCCACGGGGTATTTATGGTTTTTGGCTTCACTTCGGCCCACTCGGGCGTTTTTCATATTTATAGATTAATGGGATTATTACATACACACCTCCGCCGGGCGCGTACATGAACAGTCACACGCGCACGTGATCCCCGGGCCAAGGCGTGCGACCAAAAACCCTTGGGGACCCGGCCAAAGGCACACCCGTGCACCGGGGAGGTGCGCGCAGCGCTCGCCTGCTTTAGCACAAAAAAAAACTGAAAAGTTCCTCGATCTTCAACGAAACCTACATTCGATATGGCTCCCAGCGGAAAGAAGGTTGCACCCGCCCCTTTGGCACCCAAGTCTGAACCCAAGACCACCGATGCTCCAACCAGAAACTTCGGAATCGGTCAGGCCATCCGCCGCAAGACCGACTTGAGCGCCTACGTCAAGTGGCCCAAGTATGTCAAATTGCAAAGACAAAAGAAGATCTTGTCCATGAGATTGAGAGTCCCTCCCGCAATCGCCCAGTTCCAAAACACCTTGGACAAGAACACCGCCACCAAAACCTTCAAGTTGCTCAACAAGTACAGACCAGAGACCTCCGCTGAGAAGGAGGAGAGATTGACCAAGGAGGCTGCTGCTGTCGCTGAGGGAAAGAAGGCTTTCGACGTGTCCCCCAAGCCTGTGGTTGTCAAGTACGGATTGAACCACGTTGTTGGTCTCATCGAGAACAAGAAGGCAAAGTTGGTGTTGATTGCTCACGATGTTGACCCCATTGAGTTGGTTATTTTCTTGCCAGCTTTGTGTAAGAAGATGGGTGTCCCATACGCCATCATCAAGGGAAAGGCCAGATTGGGATCGGTTGTTCACAAGAAGACCTCTGCTGTCGCAGCTTTGACTGAAGTCAGGCCCGAGGACGAGGCCGAATTGTCCAAGTTGGTTTCCACCATCAACGCCAACTTCACCGAGAAGTATGATGACGCTAGAAGACACTGGGGTGGTGGTATCATGAGCGACAAGCACTACCGTAAGCAAGCCGAGAAGGCCAAGAAGTTGGAGGAGGCTGCCGCTGCTGCCACCAAGATTTAAAACATGTCACCACGAGTAATCACAATTTCAATTGGTAAGCTAAAATAGTAGAGTGCTAAGCAAGTGTTCATATTTCTGACAACTTCGGTTTCTGGCCTTGTGGCCCCGTTTGCCCCTACACTTCTGCAGGGGTACGTATCGAAACCCAGTACAGCACCGAAAGTATTGGGCCTTGCAGAGCAATTGCTCTGCCCGCTCTGGCTCCCGGTGCACCCCTTTTGCCTTTAACCGGGGTTGCAGCACCAGTTCCAGTCGCAAGAGGTCGTGCGCATATCAACCTCTAGAACGGACCAATGGCCGGTCGCACGTTTGATCACCTGTGCGAAGGTCTTTTCGAAAAAGACATCTACGACAATCGCCAGTTCGCCTACATCCTCAGCCCAAAATGTCCTTTTTGAGAGACCTTATCGAATCCTCGTTCCCCACCGCGTACGCAGAAGAGGTATGTTTAGCTAGATTCTCGCCACCACGAGACTCCCCAGCATAGCTGGCCGCACCCCAAGACATGCCCTAAAACCACGACAACAAGTAATGAATGCATCCATCCTCTTTTTCTGCCAATTTCCGAGCTTCATTTTACAAAATCGTGCCATTCCATGAAGTATCTGCTCGCGCTTCTATCCATAAAATAATTGCTCGAGTTTCATTCCATAAAGTCACTGCCTAAGCATCATTCCATAAATCATTGCTTACGCAAAGGCTTCCCAAGCAACCACGGATATGGCGTGAAGTTGGCATGTCATGGGAATGGCAGCATGCATAGAGAGACGGCTCTCAAGCACTTACTAACCACAGCCATCTAAGCACGTCGACGACGCCGAGACCGAGGAGGCAGAGGAACAACAAGACGATTCTGAAGAGAGCGAGGCCCAAGAAGAGGGGGATGGCGATGACGATGGAGATGAAGACGAAGATGAAGATGAGGACGATGAAGATGAGGAGGAAGTCAAAGATCCCCTTGACGAAATGCGCGAAGAGTGTGAGAAGACCGCGGCATGTCACGAGTACGTTCACCATTATCAAGAGTGTGTGGAGAGAGTCACCAAAGAACAAGAGGAAGAAGGCTACGAAGAAAAGCACTACAAGGAAGATTGCGTGGAGGAGTTCTTCCACTTGCAACATTGTATCAACGACTGTGTGGCTCCGAATTTGTTCTACAAATTAAAATAAACTGCATGTCATCATCTTCGAAAATAGACTGGTAATAAATAACGAATCATTGAAGATGTTAGAAAGTCTTGGCCTGACCCAGTGAAGGGGCGTCAAGGAGCGCTGTCGAGGCGAGTTAAGTAGTAGGGTTTTAAATAATAGGGGAATGGGCTGTTAAGGAAGGAGTCTAGTGACGCTGGGTCAAATTTTTAGACCATGTATAATGAAACTGGGGCCAAATAGTATTGTGGCCAAAATTTCTGTGGTCAAATATTCAGTGGTCAAATATACTGTGGTCAAATAATGCCGGGTTTCTCAAAATGCCGTAATTTGTCAAAAGAAGCCGGTTCGATATCCTAGGAAATAACAGCCTGGGAAATAATACCCTGAGGAATAATGCTGTGCCCAACAATACCCTTTTGCTCAGATAATGCAAATTGTGGTCAAAAATGCGGACTTCAAAATGAAGTACACTATGCGCAACCTTACAGTATTGTGTGGACGCTAGAAACAGGGTAAAGCAAAACATTTGCCATCTCTGGTACCTTCATCAAGCCGTGCTGCAATACTACATTACATTTTCCCTGGATTCCGAACGCAACCGTGCCTTCCATCCATTGTCCGTCAGTGGGAGCACATGGATGCGCGGTATACAAGGGTTTTTCCGGTGCCCAAGACAGGCAAATAGATCATTGTTGAAGAGCACAACCTAGTGGTAAACGGCCACGGCCAGTCAAAGAGACCAGGGGAAAAAGTGAATACACGCGACGAAAACCACGGTTTCGAATAAGCGGGCTTGGCCGCACGTGAAGAGCCGCTCCAAAACGGACCGGTGAAGAACCATGGGCATGAATGTCGAGGCCTGCATACAAGCGGGTCACCCCGTCAGCCCATTCTCACCGACACTACACGTCAGTTTTTAATTGCACCAAGTCCGTGAACTGACCCAGCAAATCCATTGAAGTTGCAAACCACCCCACCGTCGTATCAAGAAAATGTCTGAACCAGTGTATGCATCCAGAATTTATGTCGGCAACATCGACTTCCGCTCCACCCCAGAAGAGCTCTCCAATTTCTTCGACGGATTGAGTGTGCAATCGGCGGAAATTCCGTCCAAGACGATCGTGAAACAAGGTAGGACCTTCGACAAGTGCCTAGGGTTTGCCTTCGTGCAGTTTTCCACCGAGGAAGACGCCGAAAAGGCTGTTCAGCTATATAACGACAAGGAGTTTAAGCTGAGAACCATCTACGTCAAAAAGGCTTTGCCACCCGCATCCGAAGAGGAGAAGCAGGCAAAGAAGGAGGCTTACGAATTGAAGAAAAAGGAGCTCAGGAAGAAGAGGAAGTCCGATGCTCGTGCCAAGGCTGCTGAAAGTAAAGCTAATGGGGAAGGTAAGGCTGACCAGAACGCCGCCGGAAAGGAAAATTCTGCGGCTGGCGCGGAGGGTTCCCAGGTTTCCGATGCGAAAGATACCGAGGGTCTGGACAAAAAAGGCGGCGCAAGAAAGAAAGCCCCGGAAGGTGCCAAGTCTAAGGACACGATTTTCATCACCAATTTGGAGTTCAGGGCCAATTCCAAGTCTCTTGGTGCGTTGTTCAAGGATTATGATGTCGTGTGGGCGAGCGTGCCCACCAGAAGGGTCCCCCCTCACGTGCTCAAGAAAATTACTGAAAACAAAGAGCCTATTTTCAACAAGGGCTTTGCATTTGTGAAATTCAAGAGTGAGGAGGACCAATTGAGGGCTGTTGAGGAGTTCAACGGCAAGGATCACAACGGTAGAGAGTTGGTGGTGGAGGTTGCTGTGGAGAAGCCAGAGGACAAGACGAAGCCTGCTAAGAAAGCTGCGTCTTCTCCAGAGAGTCTGGAAACCGAAGCCTAATGAACAAAGGCTCCCTTGTAATTGAAATCAATGAACAAATTTCTACCAAGACTAAACCGGGGCGCCACTCGCTAACTCCACTTGTAGTACACCCGGCAAAAAAGCCCTAGCCCTACCGCTGCACACGTGACGAGGCCGCCCAGAGAGCTAGTGTGGCCCGCTTGCGCGCGCAGAAACAAGTGCCTCCAGGCGCGCGTCACGTGCCTGGAAATGGTGCGTGCCGCGCCCGCTCCACCCGGTGAAAAATTCTCACCTTCTTTAGAGTAGGGTTTAAACCAAGACACAATGGGTATGTGAAAAGTCCACTATTTGCGCCTCTGCTGATCCATGGGCTGACATAGACCTCTGCGTGCACTGCACCGCACTGCATTTTCAACAGCTCTTCCTTATTGGAGTGTAACGTCACTTCCCGAAGCCCCTCATCCCAAAGACTTCACTGCTTATATAAAACACAGGGACAGAAGGACACGGGAACCGAGCTACACTCTTTCTAAATCTCAAACCGAGCGTTCCGCCATTAGAATTGATATGGAAAGTGTCGCCACGACTTGATGCGGAGTGCGTTGTCATTAGACTCGATATTAACCGACTAGGTAGAGTTATTCGTAACCAGAGAAAAGGTAGAGGGTCTATTTTCACTGCCAACACCAGATTGAGACAGGGTGCTGCCAAGTTGAGAGACTTGGACTACTCCGAACGCAAAGGTTACATCCGCGGTGTGGTCAAGCTGATTGTCCACGACTCCGGCAGAGGTGCTCCTTTGGCTAAGGTCGCATTCAGAGACCCATACAAGTACAGAATGAGAGAGGAAATCTTCATCGCCAACGAGGGTGTTTACACTGGCCAGTTCATCTACTGCGGAGCCAAGGCTTCGTTGAATGTTGGTAACGTGTTGCCATTGAGCGCCTGCCCTGAAGGTACCATTGTCTCCAACGTGGAGGAGAAGCCAGGTGACAAGGGTGCCTTGGGTAGAACCTCGGGTAACTACGTTATCATCATCGGACACAACCCCGACGAGGGCAAGACCAGAGTCAAGTTGCCATCCGGAGCCAAGAAGATCATCTCCTCCAACGCCAGAGGTGTCATTGGTGTCGTTGCTGGTGGTGGTAGAATCGACAAGCCATTGTTGAAGGCTGGTAGAGCTTTCCACAAATACAAGGCCAAGAGAAACTCGTGGCCAAGAACCAGAGGTGTGGCCATGAACCCCGTTGATCACCCTCACGGTGGTGGTAACCATCAACATATTGGTAAGGCTTCTACCATCTCTAGAAACGCTGTTCCAGGTCAAAAGGCTGGTTTGATTGCCGCCAGAAGAACTGGTTTGTTGAGAGGTACCCAAAAGACCAAGGATTAAGTTGTGCATTAATACAGAGTACTAAGAGAAGAGTTTCAGGTGTAGGCAGTAGCCACGATGAGAAGTCAACAAAGCCGCGTAGAGATGCAAAAGTAGCTCCAGAAGCAAGACACAGCTAGCGTTGGGTGGGTCATGCGACTAATTCTCACTGGCCCAGAATCTCTCCCTGCAGCTCGACTTAATTATATCTCTCGTCTGCCAGATAGGTACCTATGTTCGGCTTATCTGCTGTTGCGCGCGGAGCCGTACGGATGATCCTGCACACAGGGCTCGGCTCCATCTCGAAGCACTGAAAATCTCTGGCTGCCTTCTCCCCACCACGCTGCTGTTCTTTGTGGATTCAGCGTACCCTCCTTCCTGCAATCCTACCATCCCAACCGCTCCATTAAACACCTACCAATAGGCCGTTTTACCCAATCTGCTAAACCCACCTGCCCGAACCCACAGTACTTTTTGTCGTTCCCTGTCGCCACAGAAACTAGCTGCTTCAGTTCAACGTGTTGACACAATGGTGTGCGAATACTGGGAGTATGACGATTTCCCTCATTGTGCTAGGTCGAGACTTAACTTCTATTTCCCATTGGTCGTGGGCGGAATCTCGTTCACTTACCTCGCGGTGAAGAGTGTTCTCTACCATATAAAGCACTCGAAGAAAGTGCAATTGACCGAGGAACTGCAACCTCTCCTTGCTTCTCCAGATGCTTATGGTGCTGTGACGAATAATCAGGCAGCACATCAGCCCACGCTTTCCTTAAAGGCTCGTCATTTCGATTTGTCGGCATTGTCGGAAAATAATGAGGATGGAACCCCTCACGGCAAAACGGTCGAGGTGCCAAAAGGCATCCTGGACAGATTAAGAGTTGCGATCGAGTACATTATTGTCATCTTCCAATTGGCGATATCTGTCGCAACCCTTTTCTTCCGGGATTTCCGTAAGGAGTGGAGGCCCTTCAATGTGTCGGCCGTGCTTATATCCTTCTGGGCTTATGCGTTTGTTCTTTGCTCCATCCGAGTTGCCAACATAGACAAGATGCGTTTGCGCCTCCCCTCTTTATGGGCCCATTCCACTGCCCTTTACATGTCTCATCTCGTTCCCGCAGTTATTTACTTCAGATCTGCTGCGATCGGACATGTCAAGTCCGAAATCGTCTCTTCATTCTACGTCGCAAGTTTTATTGCTACCGCTTTATTGGTGCTCATAAATGCCACTTCGAGCGTTGGCGATAAACCCGGCACTTTGTACGTCACTTCTGATGGTGTCAAACCCTCTCCGGAATTGGTGTCCAGTATCTTCTCGTTTTCGATATACTCTTGGATAGATCCAATGATACGGAATGCATATAAGAGGCCGTTGAAAATGGATGACATTTGGGGCTTGAGAGAGGATGATTACGCTTTGCACATTTTGAAAAGCTTCAAGAAAAAGACCCTGACTGCTCGCTTTACCGTGCGTCTTTTTGCTCACTTCAAGGCGCTCTTTTTCTTCCAAGGGTTATGGGCCATATTAGAGTCCCTTATCGTCTTCTTGCCAACTTTGTTGTTGAAAAAGGTCTTGGAGTATGTTGCAGACCAGTCCACCACCACTCGGAGCGTTGCTTGGTGTCTTGTTTTACTTATGCCATTGTCCAAATTGGCTGACTCTGTATTCTCGGGCTTTTCCTTATTCTTAGGAAGACGCGTATGTGTGAGAATGAGAGCCATCATTATTGGGGAAGTATACGCCAAAGCTTTGAGGCGTAAACTCACCACCAGTGACTCTTCGGAAAATCCCGAAGAGCTGAGCGACGATAAGAACTCGAAGGAAGATGTGAAAGACAAAGGATCCTCGAAATCCTCTGAATTAGGTGCCATTATAAACTTGATGGCCATCGATGCTTTTAAGGTTTCTGAGGTTTGCGGATACTTGCACTTTTTTGTGAATGCTATTCTTATGCTTGCAGTATGCATTGTGCTTTTGTACAAATTGCTTGGCTGGAGTGCTTTAGCAGGTGGTAGCGCCATCTTGATATTGTTACCAGCCAACTACAAGTTTTCAGCTTTGACTGCGAATGCCCAGAAGGCCATGATGGGAGTTACAGACAAGAGAATTCAGAAGTTGAATGAGACCTTCCTGAGTATTAGGATCATAAAACTATTTGCCTGGGAAAACAACTTTTTCAAAGATATCATGAAAATCAGGACCGAGGAGTTACATCACTTAAAGATGAGAATGTTTTTTTGGGGCTGCCAATCATTTGTGTGGTTTGCTATTCCCACAACCATTACTGTCATTTCTTTCTATTGCTACACCGTTATTGAGGGAAAACCATTGACAGCACCCATTGCATTTACTGCTTTATCGCTTTTCACTTTGTTAAGATCGCCATTGGACCAATTAGCTGACATGACGGCTATTGTCATTCAATCAAAAGTCTCCTTGGATAGAATCAGTGACTTTTTAGAGGAGGAAGAATCCACAAAGTATGAGCAATTGGCTTCGGGTCCCTCTGACTCCAAAACGCTTATTGGGTTCGAAAATGCCTCCTTTTCATGGAACTCGAAATCAGACAAAGATTTTAAGCTTAAGGATCTAAACATCACTTTCAAAGAAGGTAAGTTGAATGTTATTGTCGGACCTACTGGTGCCGGTAAGACCTCTTTATTATTGGCTTTGCTTGGTGAAATGGAGTTAAACGCAGGAAGAGTGTTCTTGCCTGGAATTATTCCCAGAGATGATTTGGTCATTGACCCAAGAACTGGACTCACTGAATCTGTTGCCTACTGCTCGCAAGGAGCTTGGTTGCTTAATGACACGATCCGAAACAACATAACCTTCGCCACTCCGTTCAACCCCGACCGCTATGAAAAAGTTGTGGAAGCCTGTGGATTGACAAGAGATTTTGAGATCTTGGCTGCTGGCGACAAGACAGAGATTGGCGAAAAGGGCATAGCATTGTCTGGCGGGCAAAAACAGAGAGTGTCTTTGGCCAGAGCCTTATATTCAAACTCCAGACACGTCTTGCTTGATGATTGTTTGTCTGCTGTCGACTCGCACACTGCAGCTTGGATCTATGACAATTGTATCGCTGGCCCCTTGATGGCAAACAGAACTTGCATTTTAGTTTCGCACAATGTGGCATTGACGGTGCAGAAGGCAGACTGGGTCATTACGATGGATAACGGAAAAGTGGCATCTCAAGGGACACCAGAGGAATTGGTCTCCAGTGGCCATTTGGGAGATGATGAGTTAGTGAAGTCGTCGATTATGAATTCGAGAAACCAGTCTTCTGCTAACATTGAAAGCTTGGCCGCCAAAAATACCGAAATGAAAGCCAAGGCTGCCGTGATCGAATCGAAATTGAAGAAGTTGGCTGTTGGTGACAACGAGGAAATTCTTAATGACGGTAAGCTTGTGGATGAAGAAAACAAATCGGACGGTGTTGTTGATTTCAAAGTTTACGCCGGGTATGCCAAGGAGATTGGGGGGTGGTTTATCTGGTTATGCATCTTCTTGGTTTTCTTGATACCTCAGCTCGTTTTCATTGCTCAGTCATGGTGGTTGAAGAACTGGGCTCAAAGCACTGGTTACTCTGTCATGAACTCAATTGGAATCAGCAAATTCAGCCCGCAAAAATTCGCCGCCTTGTCTAGTATTGTTGGCTCTTACAACTATGTTACTTCGACTGTCAGCCCAAGCAGTATCGTCAAGACTATGGACCTGTTTAAGGAAAGCAATTCAGTATTGTACTACATTACAATTTACGGAATGATTGGATTGATTTATGCCGTTTTGGCAACCTGCAGAGTGTTTTGGACATTCTTCATTGGCATTGAGGCCTCCAACAGTATCTTCAAGCAAGTTTTGACGAAAATTTTGAGAGCTAAGTTGAGATTCTTCGACAAGACACCTTTGGGCCGTATCATGAACCGGTTTTCCAAGGATATCGAATCAGTTGACCAGGAATTGACTCCATTCGCCGAGGGTGCATTCACCTGTCTCATTTCTTGCATTTCTGTCCTTGTGCTTATTGCGTTGATTACGCCAGGTTTCTTGTTCTTTGCTGTCATTATTGCCTACTTGTACTACTTGGTGGGAACTTATTACCTCTCGCTATCCCGAGAATTGAAGAGGTTTGATTCCATCACTAAATCTCCAATCCACCAACATTTTTCAGAAAGTTTGACCGGTGTTGCAACTATCAGAGCCTATGGAGTTGAAACAAGATTCATGAAGCAGAACTTGGCAGCCATTGATACCAACTCCAGACCGTTCTTCTACATGTGGGTAGCTAACCGGTGGTTGTCATTTAGAGTTGATGCGGTGGGTTCTATGGTGATGTTTTTCGCAGGAATCTTTGTCATCTTGTCTATTGGCACGATTGACGCTGGGTTGGCCGGGTTGTCATTATCTTATGCCATCTCATTTTCTGAGAATGCTCTCTGGATTGTTCGCCTCTACGCAAACATCGAGATGAATATGAATTCCGTCGAGAGATTGCAAGAGTTTTTGGAGGTGGACCAAGAGCCTCCTGCTGAAATTCCTGATTCCAAGCCGGCAGCATCATGGCCCGAAAGAGGTGAAATTAATGTCAAAGATGTATCTTTGAGATATGCGCCAGACTTGCCTCGTGTGATCAAAAATGCGTCGTTCCATGTGGAACCTTGCAACAAGATTGGTGTTGTCGGGCGCACAGGTGCCGGAAAGTCCACCATCATCACTGCGTTTTTCAGGTTCTTGGACCCTGAAACCGGAACCATTGAAATTGATGGCGTTGATATCACTAAGATCGGACTCGATGACTTGAGGCAGGCAATCACCATCATTCCCCAAGACCCCACTTTGTTCACCGGCACAATCCGAACCAACTTGGATCCATTCAATGAATATTCCGACGAAAAGATCTTCGAGGCTTTGGTTAGAGTCAACTTACTCGCACGAGGCGAAAGGGAACGCGTGGCCAATGATGAAGAGAGCTCGGAGAACCAAAACAAATTCTTGGACATAGACTCTGCGGTGTCCGAGGGTGGAAATAACTTGTCGCAAGGCCAGCGGCAATTGATGTGCTTAGCCCGTTCCTTGCTCAAGAGCCCAAAAGTGATTCTTTTGGACGAGGCTACTGCCTCTATTGACTACAAGTCGGATGCTTTGATCCAGCAAACCATCCGCGAGGAATTCTCCGGCTCGACCATCTTGACTATCGCCCACAGATTGAGGTCTATTGTTGACTACGATAAAATCCTTGTGATGGACGCTGGCAGGGTTGTCGAGTATGACGAGCCCTATGCTTTGATTTCAAACAAAGACTCTTTGTTCCATAGCATGTGTGAGAACAGCGGAGAGTTGGATGCGCTCAAGAAGCTTGCCAAGGCCTCTTTTGTCAGTTCGAAGAATGCCAAAAAGTAGAAGAAAATGACGAAAATGTCAATGCCAAATCGAAAAATTCGGCAATTGAAAGTGTGATGTTCATCGGCCTCTTGGCACGGTAATTCGGCCTATATATTCTACAATAGAAAGTTTCGCTTCCTTTCTACGCCTAAGTATGTGAGTGCATGCACCCAAGCCACCTCAGACTATACAAGTATTAAATACACTGGCGTGTTTTCACACATCCCTAATCAAGAGACCTAAGTGTCGCCTTGAAGGATATCTCCAGCTACAATCTAGAATCACTGCGTAGTGGCCGAAGGCTTCAAGATCTGCCAAGGTCAGCCAAGGGTCTCAATGATGCAATATGAATCTAAGATTGCAGATGCATCCCTTGACGAGACGCGCACCACAACTTTCCCTGGAGTGCATATATAATTGGCTTATCAGCCACACCATTGCACTACAAGTCCGCCAAGAAGTCCCGTTTCTTTTCAACCAGTTTCTCCTGCCCTCATCATAGTGGAGCCCAATTCCAGAGAAAATGTCGTATCTGAAGTTGTCTGCAGATGACGTCTCGGAAGTCACCATAGGACTCGAGCCTGACTTGAGCAGCGAGATGCCGGTCCTTCCAGGGGAGCTCAACCTTGGGTTTCTCCAAGAACCCGAAGACTCGCCACAAGGGAGACACTTGGGCTTGCTTTCCACAATTGTTTTGTTTGTGAGTCGAATCTTAGGCTCGGGGTTTTTGGCCATCTCTAGCGGAATGTACAATGACTGCGGGAAGTCGCCTTTTTTGTTTCTCCTCTCGTGGGTGGTAGCATCCGTGCTTGCTTTTTCAGGGCTATATGTGTATCTCGAGCTAGGCTCTTTGATCCCGAGGTCCGGAGGGTCTAAAGCCTTCTTGGAGTTTATCTACGATCGACCTTTCATGATGATGAGCGTGATCATCTCGTTGTATTCGGTGATGTTTGGCTTCACGCTCCTGAACCTCTTGGTTTTCGGAGAGTACTTCTTGCATGCTTTGGGAATTGAGACCTCCCCTTTCCGCACAAGACTCACTGGCTTGGTTTTGTTGTACATTGTGTGTGCTTTCCATGGCGTGAGCGTGAGACACGGGATAAAGGTCCAGGACTTTCTTGGTGTGATGAAGTTGGGATTGGCTGCCGTGATCATCGCCACGGGATTATATGTCAATGTGCTTCCATATTCAATCACGCATTTGAAGTTTGAATTGAACACGTCTTCTTTTTTTGGTGCCAAAGACTCGGTCTCCTATTCGTCGTTCGCAAGTGCTATCATAAAGGCTACTTTTGCGTTTTCGGGGTGGAATTCGGTCCATACAGTCACCAACGAAATCAAGGACCCGGTCCGCACGTTGAAGATCGCGGGCCCGGTCGCCTTGAGTATCATCACTATCACTTACATTGCCATAAACATCACGTACCTAGCGGTTATACCCAGTGATGAGATTTCAAGCAGTGGGGAGTTGATTGGCTCAATACTATTCGAGAAGGTTTTTGGATACCACATTGGCAAACAATTTTTAACTCTATCTGCTGCGGTTTGCACTGGCGGAAATGTATTCGTTGTGTTGTACACAATTTCACGAGTGAGTCAGGAGGTTTTCCGAGAAGGGTTTCTTCCAAATTCCCAGTTCATGGCATCAAATTGGCCCTGGGGTGCCCCTCTTCCCACAATACTACTAAGCTGCTTTATCTCCACTATGATTATCGTCTTGTGTCCTGAAGGAGATGTATACAGCTACGTTGTGAGCCTAGAGAGTTATCCACAACAAGTTTTCATCATGCTATGTGCCGTCGGTATCTTTATCGTTCGAAGGAGATTCCCGAGTGTTAAAGCTCCAATTCGATCAACCTATCTAGGCACAACTTTGGTCATATTGATTTCTGGGTATTTGATTGTTTTGCCGATCGTGGGCTCCAACCCAAACCCAAAAGGCACTGAGGACTGGATCCCGTACACTTATCTCGGCATGTTTTGTTTATTTCTTTGCTTTTTTTACTGGTGTTGTATGTTCAAATTGGGCCCGCAATATGGGAAGTACACTCTCTTTGCAGAGGAGATTCAGCAGGAAGACGGACTTGTGGTGAAAAAATGGGCCAAAATTTTCTCGAGAAACCCTTCGTGAAGGAAGGAAATGTACTGAACTATTTTCAGTCACTTATGATATGCTCCACTCTCTTAAGCAATTTCAAGAAGGATTGGCTCTGAAGCTTCCTTGCAACATTGATCGCCAACTCCTCATCATCCATTGTAAGAAAAGATTTTTTCTTTTCTTTCAAAATATGAGCTAATGTTTTCTCAAGAATGCGATCCATAGAGTTACTCTTTTTTGACCGTGAAGACTTGGACTGTTTCTTTCGAGCAGTGTTAAAGGGGAGAGCTTTGACCAAATCCTTGATATCTTGTCTATTGATAGATGGCTTCGCGCATGCACTTGGGGTGATTGTAGAATCAGTGGTAGGAGGAAATTGCCCCGTCATCAGGTAAGTATTGTACTGCGTGTTGTTACTGAACAAATCAGTTGATTGCGAAAGAATTGACGTATCACCATTGTAGGAAGTTGGAATCCGTGAAGCATCTAAATAATTACGGAAATTTTCGTATAAGCTTGTTTCGTCCATGCTTTTGTGTTGCAGCTCGATCCTTTTTTGGTGACTTCCTTCATGATCTACAACCGGGGGAGCCGCACCAACACTGGTTTTGACTGGTTCTTGAACAAATAAACTTTGAGACAGCAGAAAAGGAACTCTTTGCGATGACACTTCTTGAGTGAATGGCTGAGACATGTCTTGGGAGGCAATTTGTGACAGTTTTGTGGAAGTGCTCGCAAGGTTTTGAGTGTCGTTAGATAAAGCTTGCTGCTCAGTAACAACCTCAGACTTTTGCAGATCGGCATAAACGTGTGTGCCGCTTTGCAAAGAGATGGAAATCCATTGCTGTATCTTGTTGGAGAAAAAGTTGTAATGTGCCTCGGAAGCAAACGTAATCTGAAGTCGTTTGTTGAGAAGATCGCCGTCGAAAATCTTGAGCCCAACCACGGGCGTTTTGACCAAGAATTTCACATTCGAACCCGTCAAGTATGTAACATCCTGAAAGTTTAGTATTTCCGGCTTTTAGAAACGGGGGAACGACTCTGCAGTATTGAGCCTGCGCCTGGCTGCAAAAAGTCAATCCTTCAACTGTCGCCTCTTGTGCAATAAAAGCTAACGTACTATGCTTCTGCCTTGAGACACTATTTCGAGACTTACGCCCGATGAGATGCTGGTGGAGCATCGAAGTTTCAAGCCCATTCTGTAGTGGGTCCAGTCTTTGTTGGGGATCGTGAGCTGGGAGGCCCTTGTGATGGAGAATTCCTGTACTTCAACCATTTTGGTAATCAATTCAGGGATATTTTAGGCCTTGTATTGAAGGTTTTTGAGCTGGCTTTGACGGTATGCAATTTCTGATAATAAGCAAATGGAAGAAGACTCAGTGTGGTTGGCTTGCTCCCGGTTCCTTTTAAGCGCGGATTTGGCTAAGGATCGCGAAAATACAAATTGCAACCAAAAATAGAGATGATTTTTATGAGGTATAAATAGACTATGAAGCTAGAGGAGACCTTCCGAGGCCATAAGAATCTCTGCAATATCTCTTGTATCAAGATCGCGAGCTTCTAAATCCCTTTTGAATGGAACAGGGCCAATTTTCTCTACAGCCCATTGGATAACGTCCAAGGTCAAGTCCCCAGTCAAACTCATTGTTAAGTTTGCTTGAAGCTCTGGGCCAAGCTCTTCGCCCTTGTATGCAGAAATGGCTGTTTTGAACAATTTGTAGTATGTGAGGTCTGCTCCAGGGTAAGCCAAATTTGTGTCCCTATAGGTACGCTTGCATCCTTTCACAGCGTCAACGCCGTTGAGTCTGTCTTCGAGCCAAGTCAATGCTGCACCTGAACCTTCAACAAGCTCCAAAATATGGCCCGTGGTGTTGGAGGTGGCAAACTCCATTGAATCGATGCCCCACTCACAGTAGTTGTCGTAGGCTCTCTCCGAACCAACGATAGGGATGATTTCGTCCTGCATTCCGTGGAATACGAAAAGCGGGATCTCGGGAAGTCCGCCCTCCTCTGATAGAGCCAACGTGTTGTCATCGATTATCTTCACGATCTCTTCTTGTCTGAAGAAATCCCAGCCGGCTGAAAAGTAAGGGTCATCGCCGCCAAAGAAGTCATCCAAGAGATAACTGACGATGGAACCTGCCAAGCATTTACTTCGAGACTGATTGAATCTTTCAAATCGTTCTTCCAGTGAAAACTCCTTGTGAATGTTCTTGAACACTTCAGGGTAATGGGTAAGAATACCGTTGATGCCATTCGGAATTAAGCCGGCAAAGATTGTACCGTCAGTGGCTTCGACCGTGGCAGTAACGTTGGTGCACCATCCGCCCATAGCTGCACCAACTAAGTTGTCTTTCAATTCGGGGGCGTATTCTGGCTGGAGCTGCGCACCCCATCCAGTGGGAATGGTGCCCCCGGAGTAGCCCCACATAGCCACCGAAGCATCTTCGTTGATTCCAGTAACGTTTCCACTGGCTAAAGCTGCTCTAATAGAATCAAGGGCCGCTCTTCCGGCCTGTTTACCAACGGTGAAGGCAGCAAGCGAACCTTCGTAGTCTGGAGCGACCACATACCATCCCTTCGCAAGAGCTGGATTCATGATATATGCTTCAACCTGAATGACAATACTGCTCATTGGAGCGCCGAAGAGAAGGGAGTATGATGGAGAGCACTCGGGGCTGGCTGAGTCTTCGGCAAAGTGATAAGAAAGAAGCTTGGAGGGGTCGGCATCGAATGGCTCAAGAATAGTGGTGACAACCGCAGTAGGCTTATTGTTTCCATCATTTGACCTGACCAAAAATTGCCATGCATTTTTAACGTTGATGGGGTAGTACACGGCTCGGATCATCAGGGGAGCTTTCCGGTAGCTTATGATTTCTCCCTCGGCATATTTCTCAACATCCTCTGGGATTTCGTAAAAGGGGTCGCTAAGCGGACTTTCAGGTTTGAAGTATATTGCATGCGTTGTTTGTAAAAGAAAGGAAACACACAAGAGTACCCAAAGCCTCATTGCGTATACTAGGAATGTCGTTAATTGCGAATGAGGATAGAAGAATGCAAAGGTTGAAGTGAGAAAAGGTGTGGTGTTAATTCGTGATGATACAAATCATTTGCTACTTATACCTGAAGAGCCGGTGGTCTAAGCGTTTGCACGTTTTTCCGTTTTGGGTCAACTGCGAGTACACCTAAAGGTGCGCGTATTTACGATATGCGTCCGCTCCCAAGGAAAAGAAGTCTAATTCCACACATCGTCAAGAGAACCAGCATAGCAGGATATAACCCACCCTTACAGCGAATCGACTTGGGGAGTTTAGGGATAATCCACTCCTTACAGCGCAACCTTTTCTCCCTTCCAGAGAAGCCGCCATGGCGACTTGCAGTTTCCCATTGCTTCTTGGGGCAAAAAGTGTACCCTGGGGAGAGAATGCGCAAGACATATGCAAAATTCGGAAATCTCATGCCTTCTCGTGCATGCGCAGCTTCCCTGGCTTGTATACCGAAGCTTTTCTCCAAAAAGTACTCGAAAGTTACGCGGCAGCCAAAACCTTGAATATAGACAACTCTGTCAAAGACAACAAGCCAAAGTTTTCATTGGTCATTCAATCTGTTGGCTTACAGTTTCACGGGCAATACGAGTTCAACAATGTAAAGTGGCCGCCATAGTGAGCTACAACAGCTGGGAGCTGATTAGAAATATTTTCAGCTGCAAAATTAGTCACAAGCCGAATTTTGGATGAATACGTCCCAAAACTTGTCTCTGGCATGTCTTGCCAAATCGGGCACTCACGATACTTCCTAATGAGGAAATGTTTGACTCGCGACCTACAAAGAGCCGGAACGCGCTCGATGCAGGCAACACCTCTTTTGAAGCTGATGCTTACAACGGATCATAGGTACCAAATCCGAGAGAGCGAGAGTATTTTAATTCGCATGAAGTGTGTGGGGTTAATTAATGCATTTAATGATTCATAAAAGAAGTTAAAGAGGAGGAGCACGCTAAAGAGCGGGGCACGCTAAAGAGAAGGACATCACGCTTTGAAGGGTATCACACCAACCCATCCGAGTAGCTTCGAAATAAGCGATAAACTAATCTCAGACTTGAAGCCCGCAGTAGCATTTAAAGAGTCGGTCAAGCCGAGTTCCTCACCATCAAAACCTTCAAACATCGACAGAATCAACCAGAACGCCCCATTGTCGGCTCCAGGATAGTCCAAATTGGTCGTTCGGAATGTTTTAGAGCACCCCTTCACTGTCTCTTTACCGTCAAACCTATCCTCTAGCCACTTGATCGCGGCACCACTGCCTTCCAAGGCTTCCAAAATATGACCCGAGGTATTGGAAACACTCATTTCAAAAGAGTCTATTCCCCAGCGGCAGAAATTCTCGTACGCTCTATTGGCGGAAACGTAAGGCACGATTTCATCATTGAGCGCGTGAAAGAGGAAAAGGGGGATTTCAGGGTAGCCGTCCTCCTCCTGCAAGGCCAAAGTGTTGAGGTCCACAATCTCCTCCACCTCTTTCATTTTGAAAAGATCCCAACCGTTTTCAAAAACGGAGTCGGGACCCTCGAAAAATTTGGTAAAGGCGTAGTTGAATACGGTCGGAATAAAACAATGCAGGTCAGCCTCAATGAACTTGTTCAATTTGGAGTGTCTTATTTTCCCGTACAAGAGATCTTCATATTCGGGGTATTCGTGTAAAAGCCCATGTATAGCCATAGGTATCAAGCCTGCGTAAAGGGTGCCCTCAGTGACCACGGCCGTCGCAGTGACATTAGTTGCCCAGCCCCCAAAAGCCGCTCCGATAAGATTGGGCTTAAGTTCAGGCGCATACTTTGGCTGTAAAGTAGCGGCCCAGCTCGTGGCAATGCTGCCGCCTGAATAGCCCCACATGGCGACTTCTGCGTCTGGATCAATACCAGTAGTGTTGGAAGACAGCAAGGCGGCTCGAACGGAATCTAAAGTGGAGAGTCCAGATGATTTGCCCACCGTAAATGTTGCTCTGAACCCTTCATAATCTGGCACCACAACGTACCAGCCTCGACTCAATGCGGTCTCCATCAAGTATGATTCCACCTGGATCTCCAAGGAATCCATGGTGGCACCATAGAGAATCGAGTACGATGGACCGCATGTGACGTTTGAGGCATCTTCGGCGTATTGGTACGACAATACCTTGTGCGGATCTGCATCGTATGGCTCTATGATTGTTGTAACAATGGCAGTGGCATTTCCTCTGGAGTCCGTCGAGCGCACCTTGTACTGCCAGGCATTTTTCACATTGAGTGCGTAGTAAAAGGCTCTTATCATCAGCGGGGCCGGTCTCTGGTCAATGATATCCCCTGGCTCATAAAGATCTAGGTCGTCGGGCTGGGCATAGAACGGATCGACGTTAGGTCTCAAGGGCTTTGTAAGGTAGAGCGCGTGGGCAAAAGTGAATAGGCCGCAAACCACGAGTAGTAACAGAGGCTTCATTCTCATTGACAGGGATAATTACGAATTTACTGAAGAGAATTCTTGCTTTTAAGTTGTTTTGCCTTTTTGAACTTGTGGACTTTCCAACTGCAAACCCAACTCCTCCGTAATGTGCATATTTACCGAAATCGGAAAGAATGCGGGCTCCCTTTGTAAGACCACCCCTTCTTTTCATTGGACGTCAATACTGTTACTTATGTCATTAATGTCAACAATACTGTCAAATCGCCGGGGATTGCTTATTTCGGATATACGTTATCAGGAATTTCCCGCATATGCTCACGCTGGTGCTTCTTCGGCGCGCACTCTCCACGTTTACCCCACATAACGCCCATGCAAACTTGACTATACTCCGGCTGCCCTGTCTTTTTGGGTACATGAGAAAGTGCTTCCGAGCCACTATCAGGGCACATATCAATTAGCCTACCACAGGGGCTTTTTTATTTGGCAGGGGTGGATCCAGATCGAAATATTTTTTTTTTTTTTCTTTTCGTTGCTGTGTTTATTCTTTAATATGCATTGAATCCTTCCAATCCGAAGAACTAGGTTAAGGTAGTCAAAGCATTTCATTCTTGTTCGAGCCGGGAACATTCGCCAATATTTTTGTGTTTTCAACTGCTACCATATTTGGGGTCCCACCATTCTGCAGTCATTATATCCTGGCAAACTGGTAGAACTCATGATCTTGGTGTGGGTAAGGGTTTTCACATTGTGTTGTTGCTGATGCCAAGTACCGCTTCCCCAGGACGATTCTGTCTGACTCAAGCACTCTCTCCCTATATACATCAGCTACCGAATGTACGAGCGCTTACGAAAGGAACATTAAGCAGCCAATGTGAATTATTCGCATTAAAAGCTTGAATTAACTTAAATATTACGCAGCGTAGCCCTTCCTGCTGTTGCAATGCAAAATGAACTTGTTTAGGGTGCCATTGAAGGCTCACGGGTAAATTGAACCACCTTTGTGTTTCAGCTCGTTTTTTGCTCACCAGGATATTGCCACATGTGATGCCCAGGGGTCTATGTACAGAGGGCATCCCAATGTCATCACTCCATGGCTCCGTCGGATAAAATGGTATCTAGCTTTTTCAAAGCTGTCTGATACAAAAGAAGCATGATAGAGCTCTGTATACCTGTCCAGATGAAGCGGGGTCCAACTCCAGAAAACAACCCCAAGAGCCCTTCGTTCCTATAGATTGAGCCCAAGGCGTTCAATGTAGAAAACCGATGCAAAAATGACTTGGCCTGAACTTGCTGTTGGCTCGTATCAAGAGTGGCCGTTTGTATTCTTGTTTTGATCACGTCAAGCGGCGTTGTTATAGTGCCGGCCAATCCACCGGCGGAAGCGCCGGTGAGGAGCTCGGAGATGATGCTCAAATCGGAAGAGCCATTGTTGTATCTTATTGCCCATGCTCTGAACTTCTCGTAAAATGCAAATTGCAACGCACTAAATGGAAGATCCCGTAACAATGTCTCTTTGTACCCATATGCAAGAGCGGAAACACCTTCAGTCCGCACGATGGAACGAACTGCATCTCGAAGTCCTTTGTAGTTGTAGCCACACTCTCTGGTGTGTGGATTGTTGTATCTGCCTTGGAGCTGGAGGCGAGTTTTAATGACTTCGGATGGAACGTAGAAAACGCTCAGAGCCAAATCTCCGAGGATGCCGGCAACTAGATACGCAAAGGTGTGATTGACGTGCCAGTCATGAATTAGGGTTCTTTTGGTTATCTCATAAGTGCCGAAAAACGCAGCTGTAGATGGGAAAGAGCCAAGAATCGCCGGCAGGTAGCCACCGTAAAGGCCCCGAAATAGACCCTCCTCTTTGAGAATCGTGCGAAAGGCCGGGATCATTTTGCTGTACTTCGGATTCAGAGACAAACCTTGTTGTCTTGTTTTCACGGTATCCAAAGAGTGCATACTGGAATCACCTATAGCTCCTCCCAAACCACCAGCTAGTATGCAACTAAATATCGGCGAAGTGTTTTCTGCATCACTTTCGGGGTCTGATGTCACGCCATGCCCAATCTCGTGAATGTGAGCATCTTCGGAATCTCTGAACGACTGGAACGGCATGGGTATAGCGGAGGTAGATAGCGATCGTGACATGGAATTATGAATTTATCATGCAAAAAAATTTCTTCGGGATATCGTTGATGACTACCACTGGGAGCGTTGGGGTGACAAAGGAGGGCTTGTACGGAAAAAGCGACAAACAGAACCCTTGCGGGTGGCTTTGGAATATAGCAATCTGCCGCTATTCTATGAACGTGCAAGAGACCTTGGAAGAGCTCACAAGACGGTACTTTTGGGATGCGTGTAGTACGAAAACGAAGATGGTTTGTTTTCGCACCGGCATTGAGTTCAGGCAGTCTTGATTTTTTCCAATGAGGCCGCGTTCTGAGTGACACTGCATTTGTCAATGAGCCTAGAGGCCCCTCAGCTCCTTAACGACCCTAACTGGTAACCCAACTGATGTCATACTACATTGGGAAGAACTTGCAATCCCATGTATCAGGTTTCAAGGAAGGCCAGGTACCAATGTTTGGGTTTGTATGTCTTCTCCTTCGCACGGCCGTGTGTTGTCTTGGATGGACATATATTGGACTTTTCACGTGAGCGGCAGCTCATCTACGCACTCACCTCAGAAGAGGGACTGCGCAGCCACCATTATGCTACGTAGAGGGTTTTTCCAGGTGGTTCCGAACTTCAAAAGAACATATAAGGTCCTAGCACTTGAATCCTCATGCGATGATTCGTGTGTCGCTCTTCTCGAAAAGAAAGCGGGTATCAAGGTGCCGACGGTCATTGATGAGATGAAGCTTACTCTCAACTCGGCGCCCATGGGCGGCATTGTCCCCACTATGGCCCACGAATTTCATCTGCAAAACCTCCCAAATCTCGTAAAGGCGTTTTGCTCGAAACACAAAGTAACAACGGAAAAACCCCCGGACTTGATTTGTGTGACCCGAGGCCCAGGCATGATGGGATCGTTGAGCTCAAGCTTGCAATTGGCGAAAGGTTTGGCTGTAGCATGGAACGTGCCACTAGTTGGTGTTCATCACATGTTGGGTCATCTTCTCACTGCCAACATGTCACATACAGAAACCCCGACATATCCATACTTAAGTCTTTTATGCTCCGGTGGCCACACGATGCTTGTTTTCCTGAGATCTTTGACTGACCACGAAATTATCATTGACACTTCAGACATCGCTGCCGGGGATTCCATAGACAAATGCGCTCGGGAATTGGGATTACAAGGAAACATGCTAGGGCCTCGATTAGAGCAGTATGTCGATCATATAGATCGGACCACACAGGAAAGATTTCGGAAAGTAAAAACTGATCGAGATAACGAGTTTGGGTTGAGGCTCAAAATGCCCATGAGAGCTGCAAAACATAAAAAAATTCCTGACATGATTGAGTTTTCCTTTGCATCGTTCTTGAGCTCCGTTTCAGCGTTCAAAAGAGAAAGATCATTGACTGAACTTGAACTAAAGTTTGCTGCATTCAAAGTTCAAGATATGATATTCGATCACATAATCGACCGCATCAATATTGCTTTTCTAAAGCATTCTGGTGACAGAAACTTCAACGATGTCAAAGACTTTGTATGCTCCGGAGGAGTGGGCGCGAATCAAGTGCTAAGACATAAGCTCCAGACTCAACTCAATAGCCCCACAAAGCTCAAGTATCATTTCCCCGAACCGGCTTTGTGCACAGATAATGCCAAGATGATAGGCAATGCTGGCATCGAGATATTCGAGCAGTTGAGATTGAGATCTGATTTAAGCATTCTTCCTATCAGAAAGTGGCCTGTGGATAAGCTTCTAGGAGTTGATGGATGGGTTCTACTCAGCGACAAAGAGTTTGAGCAAGTAACAAAAAGCAAGAGTTCTTAATAAGAATCTCGCAAAATGACATCAGTCATCTAGTTCATCATCATCAGTGACAACAGCATCCATTTCCTCTCGATGAGGTATGTAAGATTCAGTAATGCCATATTTTTCGATGAGGTGTTGCCAAGCCGGCATGTTGAGGGAAGCAATATGATGTGATATAGCTGATCGTTCGCTAGCCATATCGCCAGACTCCTCGTCCGGAATTATTACATATGGCTCGTTTTTGTCATCAACACCAATCTCTAATTTCCCATCTCGCACCAAGAAGCTAGTGTAGAAGAGGTTCTCAACGGATTGAGCAAAAGAGTGGGGGTTGATGAAGAACCTGTACAAGTTGACACGTACATCACCATCGTTTTCCCTCAATATGCCATAGACTGTGCGAACCATATGCGACGTGCTTTGCTCCGGGTCGTCTTGTAAAGTGGAAGTCATGACGCTCTGTGCAGTTATTTTGTTGGTAGTTGAAGTTGTATCATCAACAGCTCTTGCTCTCTGAGTCACACGCCGCCTTTGAGTAGCCAAAGGGCCATTAAGGAAATGCGAGGGGACGGGAACGTTGCTTTTCAGGTAGAACCAGGCTCCAACTTTCATCCAGTTCAAGGAATTGAACGTTTGAATCCGCTGGGTCTCACTCACGGGCGCCGAAGATACTGAACGCTCGTGTATATAGTCTGGGTTCATGTATATTTTGGTGGCTCGGACGAATTCATCAACCAGCAATGTGTCGTCGAGATTTCCAAGTTGAATGTTGTTGGCATTGAGTGATGCAAATTCAGCGGTTCTGCGTAGCGCCTCGGAGTCCTTCATAAACATAGAGAGCTCCTTGACATCATTCCCAGTGACGGTGGTGAATAGGGTCTCAAGGTCATTAATTCGCTGGAGAACCAATTTTCCAGCCTCGCCTTTGTATGCTGCGGCCTCCGCCTTAGCCACTTCCTTCTTGAAATCCTCATAGGCCTGAGCTAATGCGGCTACTCCATGCTGATCATATTGGGTGCTTATCTCCGAGATTCTCTGGGATATGAAATCTTGAGTATCTGCTAGTTCTGACATATCACTGCAATTTTTAGGTTTCGGGGAGGTTTGCCGATGAACATGAAATGTGATAGAGATGAGGATGCCGCTTTGTTATTGACATCAAGGCGCGCGCCTGTGGGTGTAATTTGGTAGACGCGATAGCATAGTATAGTGTGTGGAGGGTGGAGCACTAGGTCACATGGATTCTGCAAAAAAAATCAAGAGACTTGATACTTCGGTAGTCAATCAGATCGCCGCTGGGGAGATTATCATCCAACCAGCGAATGCATTGAAGGAGATGCTCGAGAACTCTATCGATGCTCAGTCCACATCCATAGACGTTGTAGCCAAAGATGGCGGTCTCAAGCTTCTTCAAATCGTGGACAATGGCACCGGAATACACAAGGAAGACTTGGATCTACTATGCGAGAGATTTGCAACGTCGAAATTAAGGCAATTCAGTGATCTCTCACTGATCAGCACGTATGGGTTCCGAGGCGAGGCTCTAGCATCAATCTCACACATTTCCCATCTTTCAGTGGTGTCGAAAGTTGCCACCAGTTCCCTTGCATACAAAGCGTATTATTTGAATGGAACGCCTTGTTCGTCCAAATTCAAATTAGACTCGAACGCCACCCCTAAACCGGTGGCCGGAAAGAATGGAACTCAAATCACGGTCGAAGACCTCTTTTACAACGTGCCTTCTCGACTACGTGCTCTCAAACCAAAGAATGAAGAGTGGGCCAAAATACTAGAGGTTGTCGGGAGATATGCCATTCATACAGACAATGTGGGTATCTCGTGCAAAAAGTTTGGAGAGCCTTTCCCTGCAATTGCTACTCGGCTAGGGATGTCCCTCAAAGAAAGAGTGAGGACAGTCTTTGGAGTTTCTGTGAGCAGTGATCTAATCGAGTTTCTGTTTCCAGGGCCGCAGGAGCTGGAAGCCGAATCTGACTACGGACTCCTAGATATTCGGGGGGCCGTCACCGGGTTCAATTACAGCAACAAGAGAAGAATACCGCCAGTTTTCTTTATAAACAACCGTCTCGTGTCATGTGATCCATTGGCCAAAACGATTAACTCCGTGTTCCAGTACTTTCTACCCAAGGGGACGCACCCATTTATTTACATGAGTTTAAACATCGTGCCTCAAAATCTCGATGTCAATATTCACCCTACAAAAAGAGAGGTGAGATTTCTATTTGAAGATGAGATTATTGAATGGATCTGTGGCAAGGTTCATCAAGTTCTTTCTGAAAAAGACGGGACCAGAACGTTTAAGCAGAGTACCCTTAAAAGACTCTCTAATGCCACGGTGGTGGATGAAATTGCTACTCCTTCCAAAGTAAGTAGACAAGAGCACAAATTGGTTCGTGTGGATGCCAACCAGCTGAAGATTAATTCTTTTGTGAAGAAAGATTTTAGTGCTGCCGTCAAGAACTCCCTTTTTGTCGACTCACAGATGAGCTCGCCGAGCCAGAGCGTTGAACAAGTTTCTGTTATTGGCGGCTCATCAGAAATCTTGGATGAGTCACAACCAGCTGATACATCGGAAGCTTCGGGAAATACTCAAATAGACAGAGATTCCGTGGAGTTAAATCTAGTCAGCGTTTTGGAACTACGAGAGGAAGTCAGCGGAAGTATCCACCGGGCGCTCACTAACGTGTTTAGCAACCTGGTCTACGTCGGCTTAGTGGATGCGTGCAAGCGGGTATGCTGTTTCCAGTATGATGTGAAGCTATTTGTCTGTGATTACGGCGCTATTCTAGCTGCTCACCTATACCAGCGAGCACTCTTCAACATAGGCAATTACGGCGAGTACGTTTTAAAGAAACCGTTGCCCTTGGAGGACATATTGAAGCCTTTATACCAAGCAAATGATACTCTCGAGGACATGGAAGTAGTGATTTCGAGGATAATGAGCATGGAGGAGATGTTCATGGAGTATTTTCAGCTCTCATTTAAAGACCGCAGCTTGTGCATGCTTCCACTCATTTCACTGAGCTTGCGGCCAAGCCAGGAAAAGCTTCCATATTTCATTTACAGATTGGGAAGCAAAGTCAACTTCAACGATGAAAAAGACTGCCTACGAGAAATCATGAAGCAAATTGCACTCTTTTACATTCCAGAACGTGTTTCCGAGCAAGCCTTCGGGGCCATGTCCAAGATTGAAGAGATCAACTCGGTCTTAGAGCACGATATTTTCCCCGACTTGAGGGAGCTGTTTATTGCATCTGAGGATTTGTTATGTCACGTCATACAGGTGGCCGATCTTCCGGGTCTCTACAAGGTCTTTGAAAGATGCTGAGCGGCATGGCCATGGGATGCGACAAGAAAAGCCTTCATGTGTATTCGCCATTTGTTAGCGGCATTTGCGACTTCTCGTCGCGCGGCACGCTTTCTCCACCTGGGTGTGTATATCACATGGGCCATGGAGTATGGCTGTTTGCTTTCACGGCGATGAAGGAGCCGAATCCAGAGTTTCTGGAGGGTCTTAGTCCCATGCAACTGATTAAATATTTTAAACCGACATGAAGAGCCTGGGAAGCCCGCTTGAACAGGTGCAACGATGGTCGTATTATCGATGGATGGATGTATTATTATGCGCAGACCCTACACTTTCACGCGCGATTTGAGCATTGCATTTCCGCATTGACGAGAACGTCACGGCCTTTGATCTTCTTTCCCGAATAGTGTCTCCTTCCTCAGGCATCCCAACGGTCGCCGCTTATAAAACAAGCGATTGTGTTTCTGGCTTTTCGCCGTGGTTTTTTGGCACCTCCCCTCCGCAAGTCGCTCGCACGTGCTGGTCAGCGTTTTCTCAGATTTGAACAATGTTAATCGAGAAGGATGTTCACCGACTCATTCGCATATTGAATTTTGGAAGCTTCCCCGAAAACGTCCTCTCTCTTGGAAACTCCGACCTGTACATTGAGAGACTAGTCTACGCTGACTACCAAGCTCAGAAGAGGTATCATGGAACTCGCGAACTCTTTAGTGTTGACGACAATGGCTTTGACAATGACTCGAGCTTTCTCGACCCTTTGGTAAGCGACATCGAGCTTCTCAACTCTCGTTCGTCTGATGGCTCGCAGTCCCCGCAAGAAGCATTGTATGCCGTCAATGTATTGGCATACTTGCACTTGCTAAAGAACGATAAACAAACCGGCCTCGAAGTCCTTCGCTCATTCAGGTTCAGAGAGTCATTGAAGTTCGAAACCCAAACCGACAAGCAGTTTTATGACTACTTATACGCTAGGTATTGTACGTTGACGGGTATATGCTCAAATAACAATGAGTATTGGTTAAACTACTTGAAACAGTTGAAATCATACGGCCAGACCAGCGAGGTGGCGTTGAACAGTTGGATCCAGTGTCTATGCAAGAGTTTGATCCAGAAACTCTCTTTGAATGGAACGAGGCCAATGACCTTTAAGGACTTTGAATCAATGGGTCTTCCAAAACCTGCTTTTGTTGTATTACTCAATTGCCTGTTGAAGGTAGAGAACGAGAAATACATCTCCAAGTCTTTGTTTAAAGAATACTCCAAGTTTCTCCCGAAATTCCTCGAAACCGAAGCGAATTCGAAATCACAGTCATTTCCTAATTCCGACAATGCAGACAATTCTGAAGAGACTCTTGCGCACACTGTATTCGAGACATTGAATGACATTTCTAGCCATAGGCCTGTTGTGAACTTTTTTTTGAAGCCAAAGACTTCAAAACTGTTTCTAGTCTCTAAGTTGCAAACAACATATCAGAGCAGGATCATTTTAGCCCACATGATCAAAACTCAAACCGACCTTGAGCTCTACGACGAAGCTATCGCTGCTTTTAAAACCTACAACTCTTATGTTTTGAAAGAAAAAGAGCAGAATGGGAACCGCGTTGGAGACATGTTACAAATCCTTGACATCTTTTCCCACTGTTTCCGAGTCTTCAATCCGGCGAAGTCGTTTCGAACCACAGCCCTTTTCAAGTACAATGATGTGCACGATGTCGTCAAAACGTTGTTAGATATGGTTCCTACGTTTTTGGGACACCTAAAGGATGCCTGTTTGATTTCGGATGTAAACTACGAGCAAAAGTCTGTCGATGGTTTGAGTATCAACGACAGAGACATTTCCTTCTTATATCATGATTCGAATCCTCAGTTGGTATCAAGCTCTCACAACAAGTTAAGCTTGACCATGGCTAGTGCGTGGTACTCTATAAGCATGCTATACCAATACTTGGCCAGATTCAGCAGTTCTGAAACTCAAGTTATGTTCAAAAATATGACCCTAGGCCAGGAGTATTTGAAGAAGTCATTGCTTCTTGACTGTGCAGGTAACACTTCGCAACTCTACAACTACGCCTTGATTCTAGCTCACCAAAACAAATTGAAACCTGCAGTCAAGTTATGCAAATTCACTTTGAAAAAATACCCAAACTCTTTCAAGACTTGGAACCTATTGGTGTTGGTTACATCAGCAATCGAAAAAAAAGATTCCTTCGAGGATACCAGTGCCTTCGATATTGCGGGCTCTGATGTCTTGGATGACCATAGTCTTGACCATTCAGATGGCGGTATCACTGTGAATATGTCCAAGTTTTCGATTTCGAAAGGGTATGGTGCAGTTCGTCTGGAGAGATTTATTGCGGATGCTTTAAACCTTGCCTCATTATTTGTGTTGAATCAAAAGAAGCTAGGCAAGAGTCTCACGGATGAAGTCAAATATGACGTGATCCAATTGAAATTGACCCAGCTTGAATTAATGAGGCAGAACCACGGACCGGATAGTGCATTCGAGTTGGTGAATGAGCTTTTTGACTTGTACCGAGAGATCTACCTGGTGAGCACATCTTCTGAACTTTCCGACAAAGAAAGACAACAAGAAAAAAGGTGGTCCCACCGTCCCACAGTACTAGACCCGAGTGAGTTGGCCGGCATTAATGGCGGCGAGTCCCCCAAGGCGCGTTCGAGTCACGAGAAAATCAAAGAACACCCCGAGTCAAGAAAACTGATCTCTGACCGGAATTCCATCAAGACGTCTGGCGGGGCTCGTGATTCGGCAGCTGGAGGAACGAAGCTCGTTCCAAAAGCAAGCGCAAAAAGCAGAGATACTCTTGTACTTCAAGAGATTTGGTTGTGGACAGCTGGAATGTACCAGGAACTCAATCTTTATGATGAGGCCGAGCAATGCATTGTCGAAGCAGAAACAGTTCACGAACCCAACGTAAATTCGTTTACAGCTTTTGGGATCTTTGCTTGCCGAAGCCGCAAATTCTTGGCCCTTCAAGAATTTGAAAAGGCCCTCGAGATGTACCACCTGCCCGCAGAGAAGTTCAACAAAGTTGGTTACGGGGTGACTTTAGTGGCTATGTGCAGGCTATTCATGATCGACGACGACCAACACAAGTCGTTGTTTATTTCGCAAAAAGACCTTGAGGCTGGTTTGATCCGATTGAAAAATTATTTGGAGGACTACAGTCATTGTTGGCCATGTGGCTTCACCGATTCGGGAGTGTGGTACTTTTTATCACTCATTTACGAGAAGTTCGACGATAAGGTGCTTTACGAGAAAGCACTTTGGCGATGCATTGAGCTTGAAAGCGCAAAACCCGTTCGGCCTTATAATGCGTGGGAGCTCTTGTGCTCGTAGAGGCCTACCATAGGAGGAATTCTCAACATGTCCTGTGACTCTTGGAGCGCTGCAAATCCGTGCCACATTAGTTCCGATTCTGCAGGCCAGGAACCACAGCTCATCAATAAACAATATTGACACCGTTTGTAAGTGCTTGAATATTCAACTGTCTCGATGTAAGACCCTCGCCCACGAGGTTCTCACCTACAAGATATGCGCATTCGGACTTCCTATACAGTCTCTGAACTACCAAAAGAACACAGGTAAAAAAGCTCTTTAGACGTTCCTTCTGCACGCAAGATGTCCGAAGTTGCACCCAAGTCCATTCTCTACTGTGGGGTGTGCTCATTCCCTCCCGAATACTGTGAATTCGGTGGCTCTTTCAATCGATGCAAGGAGTGGCTCAGCGACAACGAGCCCGAAATGTTTGAGCGTCTCTACTCTGAGCAAGCGTTGGCCAATGCCACATCCACATTATCAATCGAAAAGGAGGAAAAGATCCATAAGGACATGGAAAAGAAACAGGCCAAAGAAGAGGCCAAGTTGGAAAGAGAGCACAAGAAGAAGTTGGCCTCCAAAGTCGTGATCAAGAGAATAGAAAGAAATCGCAGAAAGCATATAATTTCCATCAGTGGATTGGAGATCATTAATGTCGACATGAAGAAGTTGGCCAAGACATTTGCGTCCAAGTTTGCTACTGGGGCGTCTGTGGTTAAGAATGCGGAGAAGAAAGAAGAAATCTTGGTGCAAGGAGACGTTGGTGATGAAGCGCGGGTGTACATTGAGAAGTTGTTGGAAGACCAGGGATTGAATGAGATCAAGGTGGAGCAAATTGATGATAAGAAGATACGCAAGGCCGCGGAGGCCTCAGCGGAGGCTGCGGCCAAGGCCAAAGCCAGCGCAGCTAAGTAAGGTTTCTTTGTTGATGTGGCATAATGAAGTGTATTTAGTGAATGAATGGGATTGCCGGATGTATTTGCTGACTAGTCGTACTTAGTCTTTGTTACCCAGGACACTCCGTACTCATCAAAGGTTGATTTCTTCATGAGAATCCGGTACACTTGCGCTATGCGGCGTTTGGTATTGTATCTGTCGGCCTTGGATTTTTTCCCTAGGCGATTCCGGTGCTTGATCCTGTTTCCATACCCGAACCCGTCCGTTAGCCCCAACACGGCGAGGTTGCCCGACTCATTATCGTCAGTCAAGTGGCAATTCATTTCCCATAGAGTGGTGGCTGTGTCGTACTCATTGATGTACTGGTAGTATTCACCGAGTCCATGCAAGCTGATGCCAAGCGAGTTTCGATTGTCCTTGCCCCAATACTTTGAGAGCTGAGCGAGCTCAGTCTTATTGAATGTGGAGGCGCCACTCTCAAGCACAGGTTTACACTTGAGAATCACCAAGGAGAGCCTTGCGGACTTGCGAAAGTAATCTAGAATCACCGGATTTTCAAAGTTGCTCAGCAAAGTTTTGTCTTTATTGTATGTCAACAACCAGTTGCCAAACATCGAAATGGCCAACGGAATACACAAGCCGCTGCTAAGATTATTAGCATAATTTGAAAACACTTCAAACAATTCCGGCAGATTGACGTTTTTATCAGATTCAGCGTAAAGGTCCAAGACTTTGTTAAACAGTTCCAAGTTGGGAAGCAAGCCACGGAGTAGCTGTTCCACTGACTGTGTATTCTTCACTTCGTGATACCGATTGAGGTTTGAGAACCGCGTCTCTCCTAATTCATAAGAGCTTTGCTGGAGATAGCTTAAGCATGATTCCGGCGTGAAAAGGTCATCAAGTCGAGACCCAAAGAAGAAAACCTCGCAACTCTCCAACCAGTTGACCTTCAACGTTGACTTTTTATCGTAATGAAAGTTTTGCTTGATGAGCCTTTCCTGTACCTGGACAAAGAACTCCTCATCCTTGCTGAGGGGAGCTTTGGTTTCCTCTTTCCTTCGTAGGAGGTTCCTTAAAATGTGTTTCGAATTGGACTTCTTCGGATCGATTTCGACCCCATCCAACTTGCATTGAATGCTCTGAAAATCCAAGTCTTCTTCATCCGAAAAGGTGTTAATTGAAGAGTACAACGAGTTTACCGACGAAACGATGGACGTTCGTGCCGAGGAATGTCCGTGGCTGGTGGCGGAAATTTCTCGCCCCAAAGTAGCACCCATCAACTGCGCCTCTGCGCATGAACTTGCGCCGTCGGAGCCATTAGGATCTGGGCTGGGGCAAGACACGCGAGACGGCGAGGCCAGCTTGCCTTTAGATGGCGATGACGCCTTTTGATCCGTACAACCTAAAGTGTGCGTAGGAGATTGCATCAATGAGTCTGTCCTCCTGGGGAACTCCGAAGGGGTCTTCAGCCCGGTTGGGTTGGATTGAGAATTGCTCTGACCAAGACCACCTGGGGCAGAGTCCAGGTCCGTAACGTCTCCGCTGATGTGTATTTCAGGAATGGGTTGCTCATTTAAAGTGGATGTTTCAGTAAGATATAGGCTCAATAACGAGCTTGAATTGTATGAGGGATTAACCATCTACAGCCACGGCAAACAAAAACAGAAGCTGTATGAATAAACAATTATGAATTATGAGCCCTCCAACCTTTTCAGCGCAACTGAGGGCAATTGTGGTAATATTAAGTGCATGACGCTGGTCTGAGCCGACTAAAACAGCTTGTATGCCGGATTACTCGGATAGTTTTCAAGCTGGGGCTTCTTTATGCATGCGCACACTGCGACACGGACCATGTTGTAGCCCAAGGCCCAAGGAAGCCATGGCCACGGCTTCGCTCAGCTTGGGTCCTCATCCTCAGCAGCTACATGATGTGCCCGGCTGTTACACACCATCAGGCATCTTATCGATTTGCACGAGAGCGTCATTCTGACAGCTGATATTTTGGATAAGATATTTCATATGTAGACGTCACCAATGAGGTCTATGATAATAGCATGCGGATGGAAGGGACTTTTTCAGCTTCCTTAACATCTTCGGGCGTGGACTCTTTCTCGGGTTCGTTCTTGGTCCTTATAGGCGCAAGAGTAACTATGGAATCAGATTCCGGCAGCCTACCTTGATGTGCAGCGTTTTGCAGAAAGCGATGTTCTGCTTCTGTAGTTTGGGATGTGGTTCGTACCGCACTTCGTAAAGACGGACTAGTGGCATCCGAGACTGCATCTAAAGCGCGAGGCCTTAAGCCTAACTCACTATTGGAATTAGAAGTTGCAGATGAGCTTACGTCTTTTTCGGTAGAAGAAGCTCTTGAGGGATCCTTTGTGCTGATTAGGGGAGTATTAAGGGCGCTTGGCGGTGAAGCGCTAAGGGAGACATGGGAAGGTGTATTGAAATTCACTTCGCCATGATCATGAGGCACAGGGTATGCCATATTAGCGCCGGGTAGAAAGTCCACGGGAGCGACGCTTTGCCTGGATTGACTAATTGTACTCATATGACCATTAACGTGGCCATGGGCAGGATAATAGGCTGCTTCGTAGGATAATTGGGGGACCTGATTGTAAGGCACTCCGGAGTTTGAAGGTGTAGGATGCATGGGGAGTGAAGCTAAATTCCGGGGAGGTATCGTTTGCATTTGAGGATTTGGGACGCTGTATTGGAGGTGCTCGGGGCCTTGATACATAACATGAGAACCATTCATGATTTGAAAAGGGACAGCGTACGACAGTCCCGGGGCTAAGGATTGGAATTGCACAACTGGCCCGTACGGAGAGTTGACAAGCTTGGACACGTTGGCTTCGGGGGGATACTGGCCCGGAGCCTGGAAGGCAGATCCGTCTTGCACAGGTAGGTATGATTGACTTATTGGGGTCATGCGATTGGGAGCGTATGGGGAGTAGTACTCGTGATGATTCATAATGATTGGGGCTTGCGAGACATCTAATTGAGGCTCATTCAGGGGGTATTTAGGCGGCGCCAGCTCAGCAATGTAAGGCAGTTCGTCTTGCTTGTCATCTCGTAAGTTCTGATTATATTGAGCCATTCTTAGAGCATTTCGGGCCGGGGCATCTAGCTTGAGGTAGGCGCATTGTAGTTTTCCCTTGACACAATTGAAGCATTGAGGGAGATTCTCGTCACACTTGATGCGCCGTTTTTTGCAGATCCCACAGCCCAAATGAGAATTGCGATGTTTTCTCCGGGATGTCTTTTTCTTGTGGTTCGTTCGGAGGTCAGGTCCGTCCTGCTTTGCCGACGAGGACAATTGCTTCGGACTTCCTGGACCAGAAGCAGTGGCATCCTCGTCCGAAGTGGGCCCCGAATCGCCACTACGCCGGTACTGCCTCTTCGACGGAGGCAATGGATTTCTGAGAGCGGAGTTGAACACGTCCATGGGCGCAGTTTGTGCTTCGGTACAAAACGCCGATCGAGAATTGATACCGGCGGCTTCCACAAAACCCAGACTGAACACACGTGGATGATGCTAGCAGCCTACAGCCTGATGCGCTCAAACACTTCCGGCCTGCGGGTGTTGTTTTGGACGCTCGTGTGGCTGAAGCAATACACGGTATTGTGTAACTCAGCGCAATAACAAGGAAACCCGTTTGGCCGCAATGTTTGCAAAAAGATTGGCGGGGGTGATCGGAGGCGACAGGAAGTCACTGACCAGAATGCAGAGGAATATGTATGCTTGCTGAGGCGGTGGGACCAGGAAAAAGAACTTGGTGTGTCAGCGGGAAGTAGAGAGTAGGCAATCGTTTGAGAATTTAGAGCGCTGCGCCAGTTAGAATATGCCCCAAGAATTATAAAAAAAAAAAGGTTACGATTTACGAATTACGAGTAGGTACAGGCACGCGAAAGAACTAGCCCGCCCGCTCGCCCGGTCGATTGCCTTACCGAGCTTTATGGACCAAGTCATGAGGTCTAAAGCAGTGGGATCAGTAGATGGGCCTTCGGCTCAATTTAACCGACGGATCAGCCGAGTATTTCCCGACCGGAGAGGGCGAATCGTTATGGAAGAGGCGTAGTGTCGTAATGGGAAGGCATATAAATTTGTTGTCGATGTGCGCGAAGGTAAGCAAAAGGAAATCCCGGGTGATAATTGATTCGGATAATTCTCAAAAAAAAGCGTTTACTGGCGGTCAAGTATTCATATTCGGGAGAAAGGCTGACTGACTTGGGAATCAGAGCCTTAAAGATCCGTGCATGATCCTGCGGTGCCTCCTGGTAGACGAAGTCACTCTTGTTCACGCCCACAAAAAAGAGACACCTGTGGTTTAAGCGACGATACATGTGATCTCCATTTCTTAGAAACTACACATGATGTAGCACATGAACCAACTCAAGTCAGTCTAGACAGCAGGGAAGGGATATTATAGTCTCAGACCAACACTTTACGCCTAAGGATGCTTTGTCGAAAAAATTACTGTGGCAATCAGGGTCTAAACTCGCGACCAAAGTTTTCCATTGGTGGGGAAGTTTACGGACACATGAAGGCCTCGCGGCTACTTCACACCTACTCGTGTTGCATGAGGTGCGAAAATGCCAGATCAAGGCGTAGAAAGCTCCGGGACTGGGACTTCGGTACTGTGCCTTCGGGACCTACGCTTCGGGACTTGTCCTTTTGGCTTTCGTACACCATAACTGGGCCCGAGCCATTGCCTATTTTTTGGCCGGGCTTCTCGGTAGTGTGCTGGGCTTGGGCCTAGACGACGTGCCCGAGCTAATAAGAATTCCTTGGAATGCAATGCCTAGTTGGCGCGGACCTGCCGTCTTTCAGCGCTGGATTCGTATATTGATGCAGTTGGAGAAAAATTGGTATGACGCCGCTCCTCAAGAAAAAAAACTTTAGTCAGGTGTGCTGTGCTTCTTACGAAGCGCCTCGCGATTCTGCGCAGGAGAAGTTGCCCAATGGATAAATTCCGGAGGAACCACGATGCGCATTAGCCCAGCTTTATGCAAGATCCAGGTTACATTCCCGGGTGACACAATTAGTGCGAAGTGTGTTTTGTTTTGGTGCCGCAGCTCATCAGCCACCTAAGCCCCAATTCCGCTCAGCGAACCCCTGACGGATTCTAGGCCCAAGACTTGAACCGTTAATGCGGCAACTCCTTAGCATCCCGGCATGGGGCTTCGCGTTAATTTAATGGAGAATGATTAGGTGTTGAATTATACTTTCAGTCGCACAATGCATACACATTGAGTAGTTTTGAATACAGTATCGCTTGGTAAAAATATTTACTTATGCTAATTAAGCCCAATGAGCACCCCCATTTCAACATAGGTGCCGCCTCCTAGCCCTGCCGGAGTACTATTGAGGTCCTATCATACATGCGTTCGGAAATCTTCCACACTTTCCGAGTCGTGCCAAAGCGCAAACGGTTGTATGTGTGACCTTTTCGTTTTGCCGCCCTTCGGAATATTTAGTGCATTTGTCCATATGCAAGCCGGCTACCTGTCTTTAAGTTCCGATCTTCAACACCAGGATCCGTCGTCTCAGGGTGGCGTCATGCAGGCTTCATGCAGGATTCGAGCAGGTTAAGTGACTCGCAGATTAAGTGACTCGCAGATTCGCGACGTTCTCGTGCATGTGTGTGTATACTGGCACTGGAATGTAGCCCCCAATTTTACCGGGCACTTCATTTCGTAGACGACGAATTTTCCCCAGATGGCTTGTTTCGTCCCGGGAGGTACGACTCGTGGAAACGACCCATGCGTTGATTCCACCATTTCTGCTTATGCTCGCTTTTGCCGATCTCTTCCAAAAAGATATCTTTGTCATCATCTTCCTCGTCAGGCTTCTTCTTCATCTGCACTGCCAACCTACCATCTTTGCTGCTGATGTCATAGATCGCTCCCTCGGTGAGATCTTTCGACACGATTTCTCTAGTTCTGCCCAAACTCTCAATCGCTGCTACTCGATCGACCGTCTCATTCAAAAGCTCATCGAAATTCGGCTGTGACGCAATTTCGTGGAACGCCCGCATCATGGGCACCGAGTCGGCACGCACACGTGAATCCGAGTCCACGGTAAAAATATTCAAGTTGTCGTATTCTTGGATGTAGTCCGGCCGGGTCATTATTTGCCTGGCCCTCCAGAGGGGCAATTCAGGTAAATGGTGGCTTTTACAAAGACCAGTCAGCTCAGGCTTCGGAGCTGAAATAAGGGTATTCATGATTTCACGATCCATCTCCACGAATTCTCTCATCAAAAGCATGGCACTAGTCGAAAACTTTCCATACTCCATAACATCGTCATCCATATCCTCTCCTAGCAAGCCGCATTGATTGAGGAACCATGTCTTTTCCCGATCTATAATCTCATGGCACGCTTTTATGGTGTCTCTGTGCCTTGCAACTTGTCCAATGTGCTGCGGCCTTCCGCCTATCAAGTCGTAAATCTGGTGACATCTTTCCTCAGTGAGAGCTAGTTCCGGATATTTGTTGGCAGGGTATGCTTTCTTGCGAATGAACTTCAAAACATTCACAGTTTCGGCTCGGTTAAAATCTCGCACATTGATAAGCTCGAGTCGAGTGCCCAATCTTTTTAATTTTTCATACACCCAATAATCATCACTATTGAAGATCATGGTGACTAACTCGCTTCCTCCGAGGCTTTCGGCTTTCTGTTGCAAAAGCTCGAGTAACTTGACCCCTTCTTCATTTTCTTTGATAAGGTGGGAGTTATTAATAATAAGTATGAGGGGCTTGTCTCGTTTTCCCGAAAGTTTATTCTTAATAGCCAACTCTTCGAGCTTGTTGAATGCTCTCTCTATGTCGAGTAAGGCCGTGGTGTCTCTTGGTCCCCTAATGCTGAACAAAGAGCCAATGTAATCCTCATTGTATGCATAATTGAGAGCTTTTCCCAATCTGATGCGGAATATTTCTGGGTCAGCATGAGCATCAAAAATTGCCACGTTATTCCCGTCAATCTTCTTCATAGCCTCCATTATGATTGTGGTTTTACCTGTCCCTTTTTCTCCTACCACCAAGTAGTATCGGCCTCGAATCTTTCCACTGACAATATCGTCGAGAAGCTGCTGTTGGGGTCTTGTGACCCAGTATGAGGAAAGGTCCTCTTCGACCTGCTCGGCTGTTTCGCTGCGCTTGTTCGTTTTATTGTGAATCGTGAGCTGATAGGCCGGATCGCCCTTTTCAAAAGCCAGTTCCATTTTATCCAATACATGCGTGCCGTAAAACTTATGGTAGAGGAGGCCCGATAAGCCAAGCACTCCAACTGAGCTTAGGGTGATTCCAATAGTTTCTAGGCATTTGAAGATAAAGCGACTGAAGCTATCAAACGCACGGCGAAGTCTGGACGTCTCCTCTTCCTCTTCTTCCGGATCCTCCTTTTCATCAAATTCGCTCTCCTCCTTCTTCTGCCGATCTTGGTCCCCATTTCCATTCAGTATGCCCCCTTCTCCATTGCCACCATTTCCACCGTTTCCATTAGAGCCAACGCTTGTTTTCTCGCTCGCATATTGGTTTGAAATTGCGGTCTCTGACGTGTCTCTCAGCAGAGCATTTTCTGTAGACATTCCCAATTCGTAAGCAGCCGTGAACTCATGCTTGATGGTGCCTTGAGCTTTATCCCTAGAGGCTATTGCTTCAGGGGGATCCGGACTGGAGGTCGATGTTTCACTACCCAAGCGCGTCTGACTCGTACTATTCTCTTCGACAGACCGTGAGCCTTCCTCGTCTAATTTCTTCTTCATAGTGTTTTTTTGATGAATGAGTTTCTTCTTTTGCTTCTTTAGCTTTTCTTTATCAACTTTGGCTTCATCGTTTTCGAGTTCCTCGAGCACATCAAAGGGTAAAAGAGGATTAATTATATGCTTTCGCTGGGTGGAGTGAAACAGTCTGGCAGCATTATGCTTAAACACTTTGGCATTATGATTATGTAATTGAGATATAAGCCCTACTCGTCTGACTACTATTTTAGATAACATAGCGTCTCCAGGTGAGCTTGACGTGCAGGCAAGTTTGAGACACCAATCGAGGACCACGTATACGCGAGGCTGAGGCGTGCGACATGGCCAAGACAAAACCTGCACATAGACAAGTCACGATAAGAAGTCACGATAAGTCAAACCCCGAGTTTGCGTGGAGGGCATAAAGTAGCTTCTCCCGCAAGAGTTTCTTGTCTCTATAATCAGGCAACTTGAGCAAATTATGACATGTCGATGCTGTCGGTAGCCGGTCTGGCGACCCGCTGTTGTTGATGCCGAAATTAGGGTAGAGCGCACCAAACCCGAGAAGAGGTGCCCGGGCCACTGACGTCACAAACTTCACCAATTCACATCGTTCCTCAGAAGACATCTCAGCCACCACTTCCCAAAAAAGCGTGATGGTAAGATCGTCGTCAAAATAGCCCCCATACAGAACATGACGTTTCCAGTCGTCTATGTCGATGTCGCTCACTCCACCAATAAGTATTTGTAATTCAAAGGGGTCAAACATGTTGAGCCAGTTGGGCTTAATTAGTCGATAAAGACCATTGAGAAAGTGCCTGGTTTGTATGTCAAGAGACTTGTTGAGTTTGAAATCCAGCACTAGATGCACGTAAGTTAGCCTGTTAGAAGCGGTGACTTGAACCTGGCCACCGCCAGACGGCAACAAATCATACTCCCAAACCCCATTATCTAGAAATTCATTGATGGTGAAATCCAAATCAAGTTCGTGCAACTCTTCTTCAGACATATCCAAGAGCTTGTAGAGGTTTCGATATAGGTTGCTATCAACGTATAGTAAGTCATTCACCGAGCTCTTAAATTTCTGATTCACCTTCCATTTGGAGAGAAAAAAGGGCGCAAATTTCACATCGATCAAAACGCTTTCATAAAGACACTTCCCTATAATCATCCCCAAAAACTCAAAATACGCCAAGTTCATCTTTTGCTTGGGAACATCAATACCTTTGGCCAATCTCAAGTATGTGTCTTCGCTGGGATATAATTCGTACAGCTCCGTCTCTTTAAGCAACCCGATGCCATTTTCCTTTTCACCTTTGATTGCTTCAAGAACAATCAAAGTCAATAATTCTTTGGTTAGCCCGCCACCGTCAATACCTGCCTCAGGACCATGGGCATTGTGAAAAGTGACCTTCCATTTGTGTCTAAGATCCGGACCAGCCATTGATAGTTCATCGAATGCATCTTCAAACGGTGTCTCCCTATTGATGTTCAATTGAACATGATGGGCATTTATCTCATCGCTGAAAAATAAAGCATCCGTTCCTAAAGAACGTTGATTTTCCCGAACCAAGGTTTGAAAAGCTTTCACTCTAGCTTTGAAATCAACAAAGAACGGCACCTTCTTGAACACCTCCAACTTATCTGCCACATCCAATCTGCGTTGCGAAATCCGTTTTTTGAAGTCCCCAATTGAAGATGCCTCGTCCGACAGATACTCCGAGTCATCCAGCTGGTCATCCTCTATTATCGCAGGGAGAAGGCGATCAATATCGAATGATATTGTCTTGAGTTTCCAGAAGTTTTCGCCAAGAAAGTTCAACCGGAGGTTCTTTGCATGGAGTTGACTGAGTAAAGAAAGCGATAAATCTTTAACCCGCTGAACATGCGCCACATCGGTGGCTTCGAATATAAGCGTTAGGCACAACGTTTTTAGAAATCGACAAAATTCTCGAATATCGTCTTTGTTAAGAATCTTATCTTTGAAGCCCTCGCTTTCTTTGGATACAATGAGCCAATATGTGAGGAACTGCTCGTAACAGTTTAGTAAATCCCAAAACAATATATGCTCTGTTTTTAAAAAGCCAGCCCACTTATTCTTAGGACATGTGTCTCCTTCCAAGCCCGCCTCTTTGATCTCGAGAAACACAGTGTGGCGCAGAAGTCTGGCAAACATCCATTGCGCAAACTCTGGAATGGTGGCAATCATCATACAGACGCCTGCTTTAGATTCATCAAAGACATGGAGTATGTGGCAAACCAATGTTATTAGCAAGACTGGGTGATTCGTACTCAAAAGCCTGACGGCTTGTGAGATGAAATTTAAAGAGGTCAATACTTTTAGCCTCTGTGATAATTTCTGAGTGATAAAATGCTGAGCCATAGGATCATGCAGCACTTTGGCATCGGATTGGCTGCTTTGAACAGAATCCATTAACGAACTCAAGCGACGAAGCTGTAAGAAGCTCATTGGTTGTGGCTTTGTTTTGGAATTAATTTCTGGGTCCCAGAATTCTTTGTTGGCAGCTTTCGCATCAGCTACATTTGAGTCCGAAACAACAACCAAACGAAAGTTCATTGTGGATAAGATCTCGCTGAGTACAATGACGGCTTTGGGGTCTGATGTCTGTAACAAGAACAACATGTTTTCTAGGATGCAAACTTTGACTGCAGGGGGGAATTCGGAGAGCTCCCCCAAGGATGCACTCAAGGATCGACTGAGAATGTCTGAGTAATTGCCAAAGTGTTTTAGTAAATGCGAAGGTATTGTTGCAAAAAACAAGAAGAACAGCGTCCCCGAGTCGGCAATATTGACACTGAAGACAATGTGTAAGATCTCCGCAATATTGGACTCGGTCAAGCACTCAGACAAGTTCCTTATAGTCAGAGTCACGGGAATTTCGTAAGTCAGCGGCGCACGGATATTGTGAAAAATATTGCTCGTGCCCTTGAGATACCTTTCCGAGGAGATGCCTCTATCTTTAGCTTTGTTCATGGACCTAATCAATACTGCCAAATCAAAATCACTGATCATTACGGTTCCAGTAGAAGCTTTAATACGTTCGGAAAGGTAATCAAATATTGCCAAGGCTAGGTCAAGGGTTGTTCGTGATCCGAACCGAGTCACAAAGCGGAATTGAGCACACCATCGTGCCCAATGGTTGAAGCCATCAACCTTATCTGAACTCACATATGCAGAGGTGTTTGGATGCACTTGAGGAGACAAGTCGAAATCATGAAGCCAGCTGGACACAAAAGCATTTGCCTGGGCGCTAAGTTGAAGGAAATTGCGCACATGGACTATAATGACCGTGGCAGTATGCTCCCGTTGTCTTTGGCGCTCACGCTCTTGGCGATCAATTTTATTCTGTTCAAGGAAATTGCCTTTATTGTGTCGAGGCCTGTTGCCTAAATTGACCGTTCTTTTGCGTGTGGAGCCGGTGAAGTTAAGCATAGCTCATGTGTGGCGACCGCCACGCGACTGCCATGTATCTTCGCACTGATATATAGTAACACTTGCGCGGATACTGGGTGGCCTACAAGGGTGATGAAATGAATCATTGATTCAGCCAACTGATTGCAGCATTGTTTGATGGAAATGTGCGACAGGCAGCAAAATCCAAAATGCTCGGTGGCTAAGCGCCCTCAAGCAATGCAATCAAATGGCCCAATGATTCAATGTAATAGCGGGGCTCTAGCGAGACATCTTGGATCTTGTCCAAGTCAGGTGCCTTGGTACCTCCACTGAGCACCAATAACGAGCCTCCGTTGTCTCCGCCTAAATTTCCATCATTTCCAAATTTGATGTCCGTGTATAAGGTGTCGCCGACCATGACCGTCTTCTCTGGATCGAAATTCTGTGCTTCGAGAATGGTACTCAAGAATAGCGCGGATGGCTTTCCTACATTTATGAATTCACGGTCGCAAGTGTACTCCATGAAGTTTACCAACGATCCCCCGGCAGGTAAGATGCGTCCTTTGGGACCAGGGTAGGTGCGGTCAATGTTAGTACCCACAAAGGGCAAACCCTTGTTTTTCGCCAAGAGGTATTGCACGGTGGCCGCGACTCTCATGTAATTCAATGCTTTGGTGGAACCAACCACCACGGCCTTGACTTCATCATCGACTTGCATTAGTGGTGACTCGGGGTCCCACTCACAGTCGTATGCCGGGTCAGTGCCCCCAACAGGAATGTATCCGAATTCCTTGAGTTCTTCCTCGATGCCCCCGTCTCCAAAAACCCAAATCTTGGAGCCTGCCTCTAAGCCGAGCTGTTCCTTGAGCACCAACGCCGCAGAGTAGGAGGTCGGAAAGATGGAATCTTTGCTGACGCCCTGGAAGTTCAATTCACGGAACTTGCGGACGTACGTGTTTCGAGACTTGGACGAATTGTTGGTCACAAAAGCCATGGATTTGCCGTTGTCCAATAAGTAGTCGATGAAGCGGTTGACCCCGGGAATGGTGACATCATCGAGCCAAAGAACCCCATCGCAGTCGAAAAGAAAGTGGTTGTATTGGGCGACAAACCTTATTGCTTGCTCGGTGTTTTCTATTTTGATGCTCATCTTGTCGGCCGCTTCTTGTTGTGGTTTGCGCTCAAAATTCCCACCTCTTTAGTCTGAGTCATATCGCCGACCCGCGATACCCGGCAAATGAACCGACTATATATACTGATGCCAAGCTATCGATTCAAGTCGCGGGCCCATTTTACGGTGTGGTATATGAAAGGGTACCGCAAGGGTAGGCCAGCCATTTTTAAATGAAATTATCTCGACTTCATGATATATACAAGGAAATCCACCTCACCGGGCTATTCAGTCCCAGCCATGGGGTGGGGGCTCATCGCCTCAGTTTGTCCTGCACCACCGTCCGCACTGGCTCTCGAGATGCTCGGAATGACCACATTACACTCATTGTCCCACAACAGAGGCCCATGGCTCAGTGCACCAAGGATCTCAGCTCAAGCTTGGATGGCTTGCATTTGGACACGTCAAAGCCGAAAGGAAAGCAGCGGAAATTGCAGACGGAGGAGGAGTTCCTCGAGCAGAAACGACAATTCCAAGAGTCAGGCCCGAAAATCGATACGGAGTATTGGCTCTATGACGAAACCCATCTTTCCAAATTGAGCAACGACCGCAAGCTAGATCGTGTTGCTATGCTTCATGCGTGTGAAAAGGCTTACTTTTTGAAAGACTACACCAAATGTCTCGAACTCGTTGGGAGAGCAGAGGTACTCTTCGGGGTAAGTCTAGATGACAAGGACGCCAACGAAGTTTTGAAGCTGGAGTTCCTGAATGCCGGGAGAAAGACCAAAAAGAGCTGTAAGGTCGAAAGGCATGTGATGGAGTTACTACATATTAAGGAGAAGTGTGTAGCTAAATGCCTTTGATGCAGAATTTCCGATACTGGAGTTCCGGAATCTTCACCCTCTGAGATTATCAAAGTCCAAAGTTCTCTTAAAACCCTAATCTCATCGTCTCTTGAGCCATATTTTGACTTCCACGCAGGACACGCTACGTTTGCGAAGTTCAGACTGTTGTTCAGTCCCACCATCTTTCGTTTCGATTGCTTCTGAACCAACAACTGCAACTCTGTCTAGAACCTCCGTAGTGCCTGTGTAGACCTCGATATTGTAGCCTTTGTGCGCCTGGAAATGAAGCCCAATTGAGATCGTATTCAGGATAGCCTTACCCATCCCTTTGAGCTTGATATACTTTACATGCTTGTACTCTCCCTGGCGGTGCTTATTGTGCTGATTTGTTGGGTTCAAATCGAATTTATCTAGCGTCTTGCAAACCCGCTTCACGGCAGACACATACGGGGTATTGGACTTGATGTTGATGTGAGTTTCATGTTGGACTTTATTCAAGATCCTGCTTGCAGGATTGATTTTAGCCATGCAGTTTGGCGCAGAGGTTCTAATTTGGAACTTTCGTGATTTCACGAGTCAATTTCGTCTTGATATTGAGGTCGATGTTGCCGTTGTTGATCTCAGGTTCGGTGGTTAAAATAGCTAGTCTAGGAACACGCGCACCCATCGCACCCATCGCCAGTCACGTCACGACGCGCGTGCGCACACCATTACCAAGAGCTATTTACCACTGATTCACCGCGTACTACTATCAGATTTACAATCCGTTCCAATAGTCTTAGAGTCTCAAATACTCCTCAAATAATCATTATTATTCCAGCCGCATTCAAGTTCATGTCGAACTTCAACTACACCCTCCAAAGTTGGGAGGTGGAATCTTCGCCTAGCCTGTCTCCACTTAAAGCAGTAACGAATAAACGGGTATATGAAGATGATGACTCCTACCCTTCAACGCTTAAAAGAGCGCAACTGCAAAGGATCCACTCGGAGCTTCATGTCTCTACAATACAAATGATGATGAATGCGCTGAGGCTAAATCATTACGGGCCAGACCCCCAACCTAGTCTAGACGGCCTGCCAGAAGAGACACCTGCGCCAGTGCAAAAGCCATACTGGCCACAAATCACCCGGCTCAAATGCCAAAGTACTTGACTCCGCCACTTAGTTGTGCCTGTGATGTACTCCCTGAGGGAGCTGGGCCCGCATTCGATATTTATAACTGATGTTCACGTCACCTTGATTCGCGACAATACAATAATACTTCATAGTCGTGCGTGTAGCGTCCTACGCACATAGCACCATGGCATGATAACCTTCTCTTTTACACGGCTTAAGCTCTGGCTTTTCTCTTGGCCTTCAAGACAACCTTTTGCTTGACATCTTCTTGTTCAGACTCTTCTTCTTCTTCAGAATCAACGTCCATCATTTCTTCATCTTCGTCTTCCTCTTGTTGCACAGCAGCCTCCCGAGCGGCCTGCTTTTCGGCCTTCTTTCTCAACTCCACATCTCTCATTCTTAAGATTTCTGGGTGGTCCTGGACCAACTTTCTGTCTGCCGCAAGCTGTCTTTCCTTGTTACCTCTCATTCTGTTCTTGTAGAATGCTTTCTCTCTCTTCAATCTGATTTCCTCAATTCTGGACATGGCCTTCAATGTGGTGGCCACTAGCTCTCTGTTGTATCTGACAGGGACGTTTCTCTTGGCGGCAAAAGTCAAAGTAGAATCGACCACCAACTCCTTGCCAGCGGATTTTCGGAATGCCTTTGTCCATCTCAATTTCCTTGGGTTTCTCCTCATTTTGAATGCTTTGTGACATTTGGCCCGACAGAATCTAAACTCTTTTGCGTCGTTTCTGACGAACATGATCCCTTTACTGGGGTACACGGGATAAGAGCAAAAATGACACGAGTAAATTCTCATTTTTGTGAAATGCTAAAAATGTGTTCTTAATGCAACAGTCACCTGGATGATCAGTAGGGCGAAGTGACTTATCAAATCTGGGTTTGGCAAGATGCAGCGAATAAGTGTAATAGATACACAGGATGAGATGAGGTAAAAAAAACGCGCCTGGTGCACGGGTGCTCAGTGCTGTTTTAGACTGTGCAGTGCAAAAAGTATCTCAAAGGCCAGTGACCGTGCAAAGCCACTTAGGGAGAAACTTGATTTGAGCTTCCACCCCTCCATATTCTTTACACAAGAATGGCTGTGCTCTGCACCACCACCCTGAGACGATTTTGTTAACGCATGCGGCCAAAGCCACGAAGGACACATTTCGGGAATTACTCCGTAAGCATTGTGGGGGCAAAAGGAAGCGAGTAAGAGAAAGTACTCAGAGTAAGCACTCAAAGGAAAAGGCTAAAGGAAGTATGTGATTAATGGATGGTGAAACGATGACACCTCGGAGTGTACGCGGAGCATCTCGTCACGTGAGCCAAGGATTGCGCGCAGAAAAACCAACCACATGCCACCAGTATACTGTCACCTATAATGGAAGCCCCAAGACTCCCCATACCTGGGGAAAGCAACTCGCCCCAGGAGGGCCAACCTCAGCATAATTTTACTGGCCACTTGCAAAAAAAACAGGCGCCAGAAGGCTCTGCTGAATGGTATTTTGATCAAACGAGCGAGTGGATGGGTCTGCACCCATGGCTTACGGGATTTGGGGTGCTTGGAGTGGTATATTTCGCTTCTGGGTTCGTCAAATCAAAGCAGCCCGGTATTAATGGCAAAGCCTTTATTAAGGGTACATTCGGTCAAAAGATGGCCGCCAAGGAAGCATTACAGATTCTCAATTTGAAGGAGAGTACGTTAACCAAGGCCAAATTGAAGGAACAGCATAGAAAACTTATGATGGCAAACCACCCTGACAAGGGTGGCTCATCTTTCTTGGCCACCAAGGTGAATGAGGCCAAGGACTTTTTGGAGAAGCGAGGAGGCATGGGAGACAAGTGATTTGCTCAGGCATCAATGTAAATAGAAATACACAAAGGGTAGCATGATGCTAGTCTTGCATGGAGTCTTTGAGCCCTTTGATGCGAGTTGTTACTTGTGATTATATGTGGTTTATTCATGGATTGTTCGTTATTTCTCGTGATGTATTCGCGTTTTATCAGTGGTTTATTACGGGTTTATTCGTAGTTTTGCCCTGCTGAATCTAGTAATAGTCCAAGAAGAAATTCTAGTTTGAGACGATTTATGCAGGAACCGTTAAAGAGCGGGAACCACTCTTGACTCTGGTTCAAGGTCGCAATTACGAGAGTCCTCAAAGACCTCCGATTGACGAGAGTAGCGCAAACTTGAACCTGTTGTTTATCATGAACCAAACGCATTGCACGGGCGTGGTCCATGGCGATTTATTATTCACTTGTTTCCGGATGACACATCAACCATATGCAATTAAGTTGCTCACTTGTGACGCCTCAAACCCAGTTTCGTTGAGCAACGCGATACGCAGCTCGGAGCGGCCGTTCCGAAAACCGTTTTGGGGCGCAGTTCGAACTATTTATAGGCGTACCTGGCCTCTGGCTCGGGCTTTGAGCAGTATTTTTCTGTAATCTTCAAATTCGGCTGCAGAAAAACGTACGTAGGTCCATTGGCTACTTTAAGGCGTGAGGTTTCACATCTCCACAGATATTATTAGCCCGGGCCCGCATTCACATATCGCGCGCCAATCGCGAACCCAAAATTGCACTCTAACACGAAAAAACCAGCCCAGGCACTCCTCCCATAAAACGCCGGCCCCCTCCTCCTCAAGCTCGCCTTCTACAGCCTCTTCTTCAACTTCAGACCAATTGCATTCCACCTTTTCGGAAATCATGACCACGTACGAGAAAATCGTAAAAGGGGCCACTAAGCTAAAAGTGGCAGCTCCAAAGCCCAAGTACATAGAGCCAATTCTCATGGCAACATCCATGGACCATCAGGTTTCATCCGAAAACCTTGCCACCATTGTGAAAACGTTGCATCAGCGACTTCAAGACGGCTCGTGGTCGGTTGTGTACAAAGCGTTGCTTGTTTTCCATATCATGATCCGCGAGGGCGACCGAGATGTCACATTGAAGTATTTGAGCGAAAGGTCGCCAAACATCTTCAAAATATCAGGATCAAATATAGCCAATGGCTCTGTTTTCAACACTGATGCTCGCTTCATTGTCAAATACTCGCGCTACTTGCAGTCCAGGGTGGACAATTTTGCTGCCACTCGCGTAGACTACGTCCGGGACGAGCGAATCAATAACTCCATCAATCAAAGTGGAGGTCGCTTGCGAAACCTCAAGATTGAGCGAGGTCTTCTTCGTGAATGTGAAAGCGTGCAGAGCCAGATCGACGCCTTATTGAAGAACTCGTTCTTAGAGGCCGAGATCAAGAACGATATCATTTTGACCGCTTTCCGTCTTTTGGTGAACGATCTCTTGGCGTTGTTCCAAGAGATGAATGAGGGCGTCATCAACTTATTAGAGCATTATTTTGAAATGTCGTATGTTGATGCTGAGCGTGCCTTGTCTGTCTACAAGAAGTTTGTGGATCAAACAAAGTATGTTATAGACTACTTGCGTGTCGCTAAGCACCTTGAGTATGCTACCAAGTTGCATGTGCCCACAATCAAGCATGCACCTACTGCCTTAACATCTTCCTTAGAGGAATATTTGCATGACCCAGCTTTTGAACAACACAGATCTGAGTACCTTATCAAGAAGAAGCAGGGTATTAATATCAATAATTCCGTAACAGTGCCTTTGGAGGACCGTGGTCTTGAACAACGACAAGAACAACAACAACAACAACAACAACAGCATCAGCAACAGCAGCAACAACAACAACTTCAACAACAACAACTTCAACAACAACAACTTCAACAACAACAGCTTCAACAACAGCAACTTCAACAACAGCAACTTCAACAACAGCAACAAATGGCACTTCAGGTACAGCCAACTCAAAACCAGATGCAACATTTACAACAGCAACAGCCACACTCGGAACTTCAGAGAAGTGGTACTCTTATGGTACAGCAAACTACAATTAACCCCTGGGGTAGCTCTATGCCGACAAACTTCACAAATAACAATCCTCAACTTTTTGCAAATGGAGGTAATAATGGGACCGTGAATGCACAGCCTCCGCTTGCGGCTCCTCAACAACAAGCACAAGTTACTGGCAATCCCTTTGCAGTGTCGATGCCCCAGCCTGTCATTCAACATTACACAGGTTTTCAACAGCCAGCCACAAACTCTGGAACTTGGAATAGTCAAAGTCGCCCAGACCAGACTTTGGAACCCCAAAATACAAACCCGTTTGCGACTTTATCATCTTCAATCACAGGCAACAAGCCGCAACTTGACAAGACGAACCCATTTGGCGGCACAAGGTTCAGTAACGCCAACACTACAGCTTTCACATTCCAACTGGAGAGCAATCCTGAGAAAGTATCAGTTACGGCTACAGGAAGCAACCCATTCAAAGTCTCTAACCATACCACCAATGTGTTCAATGGTGCATATCAAAAGCCTGAGACTCAACCTTTAAAGCTGCAGCCAACTGCTGGTGGATTAGAAAGTTTGCCTACGTTGGCTGTGTTTCCCGAAACGCAAAGGGAACAAATTCGGAACACACAAATTGCAAATGCGCAGCAGAACTTAGCTATGCAAGCCACGGGGCATTATCAGCAGCAATTCGCAGGACAAATGCAATTCCAGCAGCCTCAAATGACCCAAGGCCAATACCCCAATCAGCACATGTCCCAGCCCGTGTCTCAAGCGGCAGGTGTTTACAATGGACCTAGTTTGATCTGAGAGCAGATTCATCCTCGCTGTATAAATAGATGCAAATAAAATAAGCTTCAAGAGTGCGCTCGGGTAAAAACAAAAAAGCTCCGTTGGCTTAAACTACAAGTATAAAAAGGTTAAAGGCAACTCCTGAAAAGAAGCTCAATTTAATCCCAGAGGTCTGGAGCATAAGCCTCGGTAACTTGTCTATCCGTCCCGAATTCCCTTTGCCAAGCATTAAAACCGCCAGAAAGAACAAAGACGTTCAAAGAGTCCAATTGGAGCTTCTCTTCCGCAGGCAAGGTTTCAAGGTGTCGTAAGAAACACAACGTGCTTTTTGGGCCACGGACCTGGGACAATGCGCAATGAAAAACTACATTTTTTACCTTGTTTTCCAGGAGCTTGGCCCGAAGCGCAGGTAACGTTTGCTGAAAAGTCTCTGAGGGAAAGTGGTAGCAACCTTTGATATGGCCCCCAACATAATCTGAGTCTCGAACATCCACCACCGCAAAAGTCTCGCCCGAGCCCTGGAACCACGTTCTTAATGTGGCCGGAGATATGAATCTTAGGTCTGAAAGAGAGTACTGCCGCATGCAGACAAATGAGTGAGTGAGGGTTTAGTCCAAGGTGGAGATAGTTCAAGTTCGAGACAGAAAGATAAGAAAAGCCGCGCTTAACATTGTTGCGGCGTCTAAGATGCACTCCGAGAGTGTCGATCAGGTGGCTCTTGTTGGCTGTAGCCTTGAGGCGGCACCAAAGTTGACGTCTGCGCATCCTTGGATGTTTAGCCACTTATGTTCATAAATGGCGGCTTTTGATAGGTGGGCAAAAGGCCCATCTCTACTGACGTGCGTATTGGCCGTGGTTACTCATTGCGCAGAGATGTGAGCCGCATGCAAGTGCGTTCGCCAATCTGGGCGTCTGCTGCTCGGGATCGGAGGACGATAGTTTGTAGCCCGCGGAAGAAGATGGTGAGATGTTAACTCTGGTTGGTTCTTCAACTGCGAAGGGTGCCTGTGGCGTTCAGCGGGCACGCCAAGCGGCTGCACGCACCGAACATTTTAGTCTTGCATTCGGGGTATTGCGAGACCCACGTGATCCAGGTAATAAAAACCCAGTACAAAAAGTAAGGTCACTTTTTGATTCGTCCAGCAACAAAAGTATAAGCACAGACGCAATGGAACAGGCGGCTTCGGGCACAGGATCGCCTCTCACGAGAACGCTCTCTGTGGAAAATATCGCCCCGAAACTCAGTAATCTTTTCAGAAAAAGAAAAAGAACCGAGTCCCCTTTATCAATCAATGGGTCCCCTGGAGACTCGGGGAACGAGAACGAGGATGAGTCCGCAAAGAGGAGGAAGAAACAGATCGAGTCCCAAGAGCGGGAGAAGTTTTTGCAGCGAGAAAAAGAATTGGACGAAGAGCTCCCCGAACCCTTGCGGAAGTTCAGACCCCGAGGCTTTAAGTTCAATTTACCTCCCACAGACCGCCCCATCAGAATATATGCCGACGGCGTGTTTGACTTATTCCATTTAGGACATATGCGCCAATTGGAGCAGGCCAAGAAGTCTTTTGAAAACGTCGAGCTAGTCTGTGGTATTCCCTCGGATAAGGAGACTCAGAAGAAAAAGGGTCTCACCGTTCTTTCCGACAAGCATAGAATAGAGACTTTGAAGCATTGCAAGTGGGTTGACGAGGTGATTGAAAACGCCCCATGGTGTGTCACTGCAGATTTCTTGATAAAACACCGCCTTGATTACGTGGCCCATGACGACTTGCCGTATGCTTCCGCAGGCAGCGATGACATCTATAAGCCAATCAAGGAGCGTGGGATGTTCCTTACGACCCAGAGGACGGAAGGTATCTCGACCTCAGACATCATTACAAAAATCATTAGAGACTATGACAAGTACTTGATGAGGAACTTCGCTCGTGGAGCCACTAGAAAGGAATTAAACGTTTCCTGGTTCAAGAAAAATGAGTTGGAGTTCAAAAAGCACATTAATGATTTCAGAACTTACTGGACAAAGAACAGGAATAACTTCAACAATGTTTCGAAGGACTTGTACGTTGAGGTTCGTGAATATTTGAGAGGAAACAAGGCCGACAATCCTTCAAATTCCAGCAACAGCAGTCTTTCTCTTGTCAACGAAGAGAGCCAATCGAGGAGCTCAAGTCCTGTCACGGACTTTGCCTCCAAGTACATTGTCAATAAGAACGAGAAGCCAATCCGCTCGATTGTAAGCAATCTTAAGGACTGGATCGGCATGGATGATTCTCACGACGAAGACTCTACCAGCGAAGAGCCAAAGACATTGACCAGATCGCAAACGAAAGGGTCTGCGTCTACCACAAATGCAGACGGTTTAGATCTAAACTCGACGAAAAGCGGAGGTAAAGCTAATCGGGTGATTTTGACGCCCAAGACAGCCAAAAAGCCAAGAAAAAAGAAAGAGTTTTGAAGTCTTGAGAGCCACTTAATAGACCTGGCGAATATTAATTGGAGGGGCGAAACAGTTTTCGGCTGATGTGTTAGTGGGAATTGTTTAACCTCATCACTTGACCGAAATTACTACACCTCACGAGAGAGACATAATATTATGTGCATGGTGCCTTCTTCAATCTGTAGCCCAGAGAACAATTCGCGCTGTGAAAAGGTCTCTGTTTCGCCAGGCTTCACATGATGTCCTTTCAAGAGATGTTTCGTATTAAAAATTTTACTAGGTTCCTATCTTCTAGGCTAATGCATATTATCAACGCTGTTGGTGAAGCATGGAGCCGCGTTAACCAAGACGGGTGTGGCTTGCTTGGCTGCTTCAAATGAATCGGGATGATACTGTGCTTATGTCACTTACATGATGCGCGCGCTTGACTCCACGAATCTCACTGCTTTCTTATTCTACCGCTTACTATCAGCATTGTTCGAGTACTCTTCTCTCAGGGTACTTGACGATGAAGGAGGAAACCCAGGAAGTGTGCCATGATGATGATTGTACCTCACATGCACAAACATCAAACCTCGGCCATTCAGGCTTTGACCAGCCGCTGGATCCTTTATCCAAGGTGACACCCTCCAACGACCATCTAGGCTATAGACAAACCGGACCTTTTTCGAATTATCAGCCGGTCGATATCAGAGACGCTAGAGTGGTTGTCACTGGAAATGGCTGGAGTTTTACGCAAGGGCTAATATCTGGACAATTGAGTGTTGTGATCCTCTTGTTGATCTTCCTCAAGTTTTTCGTGTTTTCCGAATCCACGTCATCTGAACCCAAGAAACTTGTCAAGAGAGACGCCGCAAACGTAATCGTCAAGCGGGAGAAAACAAGTGAGATGCTCTCAATGGGTGATGACTCCGATAATCTTCTAGGCCATTCGATTCTTGAAACCATCTTGGAAAAGACATACTATGATGTCAACAACCATAAGCCAGAGAGCTTGGACTGGTTCAATGTGCTAGTTGCTCAAACCATCTCGCAACTTCGAGTTGAAGCCTTACTTTCAGATAATATTTATCATTCCTTGAGCGATTTCTTGGAACATCTGGATTTGCCTGACTACTTGGATAAAATCAAACTCACGGAAATCGACATTGGAGATGACTTTCCAATTTTCTCCAACTGCAGAATAAAACACAGCGCTGATAACTCGGGCCGCCTAGAGGCTAAGATTGATGTGGATCTATCCGACACCTTGACGCTTGGTATTGAAACACGCCTTTTGTTGAACCACCCCAGGCCATTGACTGCATCTTTGCCCGTTCTGTTGGCAGTATCAATGGTAAGGTTTTCGTCCTGCTTGACGGTCTCGTTGGTTAACACCAATGATACTGAAAATCATAAGGAAACCAATAAACGCGATGCTAATGCCACCAGCTCAAAAAAATCCGGGGACGAGCCGGCGCCTGATTCTGAGGCAGAGAATGGGCTCAAGAGAGACAGTGGAACTGCGTTGATGTTCTCGTTTTCGCCTGATTACAGGCTCGAATTTCAAATAAAGTCGTTGATCGGCTCCCGAGCTAAGTTGCAAGACGTGCCAAAAATTTCAGAATTAATTGAAAATAAGCTTAGGTCTTGGTTCACAGACCGTTGCATCGAACCGCGGTTTCAAGTGGTGAAACTACCATCAATGTGGCCCCGAAGGAAAAACACTAGGGAACCTGTGCATTCGAATGCGAGCGGAATCGTGGATAAATTAGACTAATTACAAGGAACTTTAGACTAATAACGAGAGATCGCTGAACCGTAATTCTTTAGGTTTTCGCTTGCTAATTGTGTGTGTTTTTGTGTGGTCAAATAAATGCTTGTATCAACTATAACTCCCCTGGCTCAACCCAACATAGAACGTTTTCTTCCCCTCATTCTTACTTCCTCTAACTTCCTCATGGTCTCTTTGAGCTTGTTCTTACCCTGGCTTTTATGCTCAGAGACAAATCTTTGGTATCCTTCAAGAAGCCACGAGTTGTACTGCTCAGCATAGTCAGAATGGGTGCTAGTAACAGCTCTTTCTAGAACATATAGGTCGACTGCTTTGTCTTCTGGCAAGCTCGAATAAGAGGATAACCCGAAATCTATCAAAAACGACTCGTTTTTTTGCAAGAGAAGATTCGATGTGGTGAGATCGCCGTGTATCATATCGTTCATGTGAAGTTGGCCAATCACTTCACCAGTTTTTCGGCACAACTCTTGGACGTGGTCACTAAGACAGTCGTTCTTTGTTTTCTCCAAAAGCCACAAATAATTCTTCAACGATGAGATGGACCCGTCTTCCAAGTTTGACCCGATTTTCTCCATCCAAATCACTCCATTCTTGGCATCCAATGAGATCAAGCTCGGTGCAGGAATTCCAACTTTGGCTAACTTGGCCATAAACTTAGCTTCGCCGATTGTCCGGGATCTATTTATAAGAGTGTCGATTTTCGGGTGTCTGTAAGGCTTTTTTGGCCTGAATTTAACAATGCAGCTGTCCTGACTGTGGTAGTAAGGGTGTGTCTCTGTGGAGAGCACGAGCGCTTCTGCTCCTTGTGATATCATTGTTAGTGTTATATTAGGCACGGCCTCGTATACCTGAGCCAAAATGGAGTCGGTCATGGCGGTCGTTCTCGAGTATAGCGATGAAGAGTTCAAAGTGCGAGAGGGTCGGCTTTGGCGCTGAGTCCACTAAGCAGCCCGTTATACTTTGCCATTTTCGTACAATTCCATGACTTGTTTCAAAATGGAACCGACCGTCTAATCCATTCAACCGAACAAAAGAATAAAAAGTTGGCACGTCTATATTTCAGCTTTCCTTTACTTTGCCACTTCCGGTCGTGATTAGGTAGTGCTGCACATGGCTAACAAACACAAGATATTCGCAGCCCCACGTATTGTGACCCGTTTCCACACCCAATATGTCAAGTCCGGACTTCATTTATGTCATCCCACCATATATTTTGAATACCTGTTATGGACTAGAGCTCCAACAAGCACTCCAATGGGCCGATCCGGAGCTTGCCCAATCAAATCAGTTTTGCCCTCAGACATCGGGTTATTCCCTCCGACTGCCCCATGAATTGTCGTACCCCGTCAATTGTTTCAGCAATGATCCCGTGATTGATAAAGTCATTAAGAAAAAATTAACTGAGAAATTTTCTTCCATTGGTGTGTTGGGTAATTCGCCTCCGAAGGCTATACCTGACTCTTATCTTTTCGAGTTGTATGAGATATTTCAGTCCAGACTTTTTGCCGACGGTGCTGGCTCGGAGGAGTATCTCGCTGCAGCCGAGCAGATTGAAAACTATTTGAGCGTGATACAAGACAATAAATCTATCTCACCCACTGGCCCAGGAGGCGGTCTCCACGGCGAAATATGGGGATACCCGCAGTCTAATACTCTTCCTGCCAAGACGGCACCAAGATCCGTGTTTGAAAATAGAAACCACGGCGAGTTCACATTCTATAATCTCGCAACAAGCGAAAAGCTGAAGATCTTGGAAAATTTACCTTTGAATGCATTATTTGCTTGGACAAAAAAAAACAAGGAACACAAATATTTTTACAGTCCCTTTTTGATGTGCGACAAAAGCTACATTTACCTATTTCGCTTGCCTATCTACTGGTGTCCATTATGGACTGGTAAAGATTTGCAGCTCATTGAAGAATGTTTCGGTCTAGATCCAGCTTTCGAAAATGGACTCTCTGTTCTTCGGCTAAAGCTACAAAAAAATGCTGCTGAATTAAATTTATTACCGAGAAAGAAACGTTTTTTCAACTTTGTATCAAACACCGAAATACCTAGCTCGGCGGGTGTTTTCTATTACGAAGTCATGATTGAGCAAACAGCTTCCCTGAGCACTCAGTTTCGCCCCATAATCTACACGAACGACTCTTCTCTTTCATCTGGTTCTTCTTTTCTTTTCAACATGGGATTCATCAAGCGTTTTGTTAAGTTTGACAAAATACCGTCAGCCACGAGCTCGCTGTCAGCCTCTTCACTGAGCATAGATATAAGAAGTCTTCTCCATAAATTATCACAAAACAGCTCTGCAACTAAAGATAACATAATAGATGAAGAAACTCTTACATTTTTAGGTGCAGAGCCTGGGGTATCCCTAGAAGGGAGTCTTGCCATCAGTTTTAACAATTCTTGTTCTTATGCGTCCATGAAGACGGGAGATAATACGTATCGGAGTTCATCTCTCAATTTGAACCGGAGAATCTCCCAGCTCAATAGACACAATCAGAATGACCAAGAAACCAGCAAACTTGATATTGATGCTCCATTTAACATCCATTACAAGTCTGGAGCTGGCGGGAAAAAACTTTTCAAATCCGACGTTGTGGGATTTGGTGTCAACTTTATTTCCAAAACGTTATTTATTACTCTCAACGGAATCCTAGTGAAGTCTATATCTGACGAAGAGATTACTGCATCAAATAAGTATAAGGATTCAATTTTTGATTCCCGGGAAGAAACGACATCCTTGTTTCCCATAATCGGGTTTCAACTTTCAGACATTCTTGAAAATATTCAAGATGGCGAGCCCCCTGAGTCGAAGATCACCACCAATTTCGGATTGAAGCCTTTTCTGTTCAATATCGACGGGTATGTGAAATTACTTAAAGACCAACAACGCGTCATTCTCCTGAACTCAGTTTCAGATGAGATTAATAATATAATTTTCGAAGATGCTGCTTCTGAAAACCGCAATGGAAAGAATTTCGAGGAGTCCGTGTGCAATATTAATAACAATTCTGAACTACTCAACGATTTGATCAAAGGCTACTTAGTGCAAGAGGTGTACATGGATTCATACAAAGCCTTGCAAGATGATCTACTGGAGCTCGAAACCAACACGAGTGTATCTGTTTCTAAAGAGAATGCCGATTGGGCCTCTATTGATGAAAAATCATCAATTGTTGATCTTTCATTTGCAAAACAGAGACAGCTCTTAAAGCAATTGATACTTAATCATGACTTCATCCAAGCAATGGAATTGATGGATCAAAACTTCCCCTCCTTCCCTGAAAAAGAAGCTTTTCAGTTTGAGCTTGAGCTTTCAAACTTGATCAAGCTTTTAAAGATCAATCTTCAAAGGGACTCTTTCGACCATGGGATAACAATAGATGAGGACGTTATCAAATACTCGAAACAACTCCTAAATCAAACCCAATCGGATGATAGACTCACCTCTCTAGTCGGGGAATTAACTGGGGTTTTGCTCTTAAAGAGCCGCGACGAATTGAGTGATTTGCCCGAGGCCAAAACCCTAATTGACAATTTTGAGCCCGATACTGAACTTCTAGCTGATCACATCAATATAGCAATTTCAAAGCTGTTAGGCCTACAGGAGGAGTCCAGGTTGCAAGCAATGGTGAATAAAGTTGGCGAAAACATTCACAAACTTTCACAGATCGAGGAGCCCTTCAAATTAGTGAATTATGAGAGAGACTACATTGAGCCTTAAATGACGCGCCGCCTAAGGATGAGTCAACACGAGATCACAGTCTATAAATATTTGTTTTTGTGTGGATTGAGGGTCAGTAAGTCACTCCAGGCTAACAGTTTTCACTTTTTTTGATGCTCGTCTCTTCGACGGCACATCTTTAGCTGACCGTTTTGGTGCCAGGGAATTCTTTTCATCATTCTTATTAGCGCTAGTCGATGCTTCAACATCACTTAATATTTGCTGCGTACCCGAGAAATGATCAAGAGTTGGCTCGTCTGTGTCGAAGGGCAAATTGACATCTGCGAGTCTATCAATGCGATAAATGTGATATGTTTTCAAAGACCAAGCGCCCCGCTCAAGTGTCTGAGCAGTGACAAGTGAGCCCAGCTTTTTCAAAATGCCCACTATGACAGGAACATACTCGTGCACGTATTCCTTGACATTGTACTTTATAGGCTGCAGTGGGTGCAATGCATCTCTGATGTAGTACATAAATGCTTCATCACTGAAGAACGGCGGCGCAAAGTTTGAAATCTCTCCAAGCAAGGACAAAACTAGGCTTGCAGTAGCAGGTCCGACGCCTCTCAATTTGCATAGCTCTTTTAGGGATGACTTGAGGGCTTCTTGATACTGAACGATGTCAAGAGCTGTCCAGTCACTCGCGTTACAGGCATTAACTCCGTCTCGGAAAATCTTGAATCCTGCCATTGTTATCTCCTCTACGGATTCACTATCATTTGAATTAATGAGCTTCGGAAGCGTGGGCCGAAACTTTCCTTTGGCCAATTTCCAGTCCATAAGAAGCTGTAATTCTTTTTTCGAAAGGTAGGGATGCTCTCTAGATTTCAAAATTTGCGGAAGCTCTCTTGATCTCCACTCGTCGAGCTGAAGCAAAGTCCATGAGTCGCTGTTGTATCGCTTGGAGGTTTGGTTGGAGAATTCTTTTGTAATCAAAGAGTATAGCTCTTTGTCTGCCGTCAAAATAGAATCAATGCTGGCCATCTGAACGTCTCGTCTTGGTAGGTTAATCCAAGACGATATTTGTGGGGTGCATGGGACGCGAGCACGTGATCCTTGGCCCTGGATGTTCACATCATCCGGAAGAGCAGAACTCAAGGCCCCCGCCATTGGTGTACTCATCATCGCGAATATATATTTTTGATGTGATTTTTATGTACAAGGTTACTTGTTAATGTTCAATACGCTTACTGCGTTTCCATTCGTTTGGGGCTTGTAATCCAAACGCTTATTGGGAGTAAAACTGATTGGTAACAACAAATCGAGGATTATGTTTTGCATCAATGAATAAAGTTGTGACGTGAACCAGTACAATGTGAGCGCAGTGGGTGCGTGTAAGGAAATTGCCATCAAAAAAACAATCGCCATGCGGGAAACATTTGCCATGGAGTCGGTTATCGTCGGCCTGGACGCTTTTCTTCTAACTGAAGTTTTCATTAAGGAGAATGTTTTGAAAGTCCACTCAACGTTGATTAGAGCAACGATCCCAATCGCCAACGGGAAGAGATGAAGCAGGTCCGATGCGGTCAAATCGGTAAACCACAATACTCCTTCATTGTACAAGGAAGAGTCGAGCGGTTTGTTGGTCATTGCGTCCCACGTGGACCACCCGCTTAAGTTTCTAAAAGTCATGGACATGCAAACCCATAGAGGGATTTGGGCTGCAGGTAATAGGAAGTTTTTGTAAAGTTGGACATTGTGACTTTTGAAGAGCTTTTTCTGACGCTTGCGCACCTCTCTGGCTGAAAGGACTAATATCTCGTCGTACTTCATATTCTTCATAGGACTTGTCAATGCATATACTGAGTCTTCTGTCGCTTTTGACGACTTTGAAGCTTTTCGAGCGAGATTCAATCTCAAAACGGGCCCCGTGGCTGCTATGATGGGACGGAGCGCATTTTGCTTCTGTATTCTCATCCTTTGCAATATAGCAAGCGGTAAAGTCCATGAAGTCCTTAGTGCTATCGTGGTCACCGGTATCAATGCATACCAGGGAAGATTTGTGTAGGCATGAACACTTTGCAAGGTCTCGGTCATTGCATTGATCAAAGTCGATGGATCGGTAGCAAAGCCTCTATTATGGCTGCGCAATGCAGCCTGAAAGAATAGTAGGTTTCTCTTCGGGCGCAAACCTCTCATGGCTACTCTAGTATAGTTCATCGTGGCCGAGATGGAAGTGTCGCTGCACCAAACGCGATATGCGGACAAAGTACATATTTCAATGTTAAGGTGCGATGCCGGAAGTAAATCGGTGGACAAAGGAGGGAAGAAGCGAGGCGACGAATATGATCTCGCCCATGTTTTTTTTATCGTTCTATCAAGCGAATAACAAACCCTTCGTCAATTTAGATTATCAGCTCATCCTATTTCTGTCACCAATTTGTTGAAAATTGCAAGTTTAACCAACCCATTGTGCACTGTCCCAGACTTTTGGCAAACGAAGACTATTTAATCGTAAAATTTCCTAAAAAAATCCTTACAAACCATTTCATTCACTCCAAAGCTTTGAACTTGGTTCAGCTCTGACGTTGCTGGGTTCTTTTGTGGGGGGGGTTGCATCTGCGTCACGTGACAGCACCTAAACATTTCACCTCAACTTCAACTCAACTTTGGTACACCGCATACTTCCATGTCGACCAAAACGGAAAGAGCATGTATGCTTTGTGGCATAATACAACCTTACAGATCATTTCTTGAAAAGGGATGTCCTAACTGTGAGTCTGTTTTGCATTACGCCGACAATGAAGACGGCCAAATCCAAGATTGCACATCCCCGTCTTTCGAAGGCTTGGTGGCTCTTGGTGACGACAACAAAGCCTCTTGGGTGGCCAGGTGGCTTCGTATAGATTCATTTGTCCATGGGATCTATGCGGTGAAGGTGAACGGAAAATTACCGCCCCATATCATCAGTGAATTGGAAGAACAGAACATTAGTTATAGACCACGCGATGGAAGTGCTGAGGATTGAACATCCATCGCAAGGCCTTCAAATACGCGGAATTGGCATGCACTAGGGCTCGGTGGATTGGCCGCGCTTGCATCCTGCTAATGGTGAAATGTGTTACAGTCAGGTTTGAACACCTGGAGTGTGCTACTCAATCACCAGTGCTTTTTTTGGTATCCGGCCGTCATGCTGTATTTTATATCGTATAATGAACGACCTAGACGATATTTGTATGCAATGCCAAATCTTCAGTGGCTTTTGTTAACCTCCTCACGGTTTCGGATTTGTCCCACTTGGCACGATCTTCCCAAACAATATCCATGAGTTTTGCAGCAAAACTCTCTAGTTGTTCCACAGTGAATCCAGACGTTGCGGCAACAATATCCTTCGCGAACAATTGTTGAACGGAGGAGGAAGGAATGGTAATCTCTCTTGCGAAGTCGATAGAGAACCCTTCCTCTGCTTCGGATTCACTTGACAGGACGTCAGCCGACTCAGCGCCGCTTCCGTTTGTCATCGATACATCAACATCTTCCTTGTTCTTTGCATCAGTATCCTGAGAAATATCCTCTGTATGTTCCTGGCATTCTGCATCCTTCTTCTCGGCCTTGCGTTCACTGTTTGTGGGCGACCCAACTGACTCTTTCAGATCTTCTCCAAGAGATGCGAAACTGGGCTTATAGACCCCATTCGACTTGCCCGTGAGAACGCCCTCACTTTGCTCACCTGTTTCATTTGTTTCGTCATTCAGTATCGCCATATCGCCAACCGGAGCTTGTCCATCAAGCCCTTCGAATCCCCGAGTGCTTTCTTGAGCAAGAAGTTCTTTTTGCTTCTTTGCGAATTCAGCTTGCAAGTACCTATGGTCTTGCAATAGCTTTTCCTGCTTAATTACTTCTCGATCTCTCATCTCCTTGCACGCTTTAGCGAACTGCGCATTGTTAAAGTCCTCAATACCAAACTGGGCATTAGTCAACATTTCGTTCGCCTTCAAGATGCGATCTCTATCGCCAGACATCACCGCATCTTTAACGATCATTCGGATGTCTTTTGTGAACTGTTTAGCCTCAGAGTAAAAACCATTCCAAATTCTTTCTTCGACTGTATCTAAATCCATATTGTAAAAATATTTTCCTGTCGCAAGCTCCTTGAGCATGTTGGTGTGAGAGGGCTCATCTGATTTGACATAGAGAACCTCGTATGGCATATTAGGATTTTCCAATATCGAAGGATCGAATAAGTGCTGGATATAGACATGATCAATTAGAGGTTTCTTGAACCGCTTGTATCTGATCTTGAAGAGGTCCATTATACCAGCTAGCTTCAATTTCAAGATGTTTTTCAATTTGGTATCTTCATACTCTTGTTGTTTGAGTCTCTTTTTGGAAAGACTGGCATCCAGTACTGAATCCGAAGCAATAACCTTAAGCAGCTTAAGTTTTCGCCTAGGCCGATTTTCCAAATCATTTATAAACTCAAAAGGTTTCATGGTGAGAGCCTTTTCAACAGTGGAGAAAAAAAGCAGCCGGGCTTCACTATTTGGGTTTTGCAATGCCACGTTGTTGCTGATATCCGAAAACCCAAAGAGCTTCTTTAGCTCCGTATCAAGAGTGTCATATGGCAGTTCCGCAATGCCAAGAAGCAAGACCCTCTCGTCACTTCTTAGATTCCGCAACATACCTGATAAAGTCGCCCTTGTTGAATATGGCATGACTTCAAACCAGGTGTCTATATTAGGGATGAATATAATAGATGGTTGATGTCTTTTCGCTTCAATGAAAGTTTGGACGATACACAGTTCGGGTGTTCTGGTAACATCTCCAAACATTGTGGCAAGGTCAAGGTTCTGAACCAGAAAACCTTCTAAGAGGTTTAGCACTGCAGATCCGAGGTATTGCTGACCTGCACCACGTTCTCCGCATACAAGCAAGCGTGGTTTGCAAGTCCGAGAGTTTTGTAGGTTCTTCAAGAGCTCGTGCTTGGAAAAACCGCCATCTTCATCTTTAACTGTTGGATCAAAATATCTTGCCTCCTCGAGGACGGTGGGCTTCTTTTTTTCGTATTTTCTAATGGAGCCAGGAAGCAAATGATTGAGTCTTTGCGAAATGTGTTCTAAAGATTTCATAAGTAGCGGCTGTAATCTGTCGGGAATTGGCGCTGATCCAGAGGATGTTGATCTTGCGCTGGATGGCACAATTTTGTCAAGAGCACACATGAAGTCCTTTGCCACGACTCTCACCTTTGAAGGCCTGACTTGCAACTTCTCGTTTGATTCATATATTTGAGGATACTTTCTCTGGATGGAGTTAAGTGCTGCCTCAGTGCAGAGGGCTCTAAGATCTGCACCACCATAGCCCTTAGTTAAGCCAGCGATATTATCAACGAAGGAATCAGATAAGGGAGGATTCCAGGAGCCAGTATGAATTTTCAATATTTGTTTTCTTGCATCGATGTCCGGAAGCGGGAAGTAAAACTCACGGTCGAATCTTCCTGGCCTTCTCAATGCTGGATCTACAGAATCAGGCCTATTTGTAGCACCAATAACGATGACTTGACCCCTATTGTCCATACCATCCATTAAAGCGAGTAAAGTGGACACAATACTGGCGTGAATTTGCTCCTGCTTGGATGATCTTACCGGCGCCAAGCCATCAATCTCGTCGAAAAAAATAATTGAAGGCTGCTGGTTTTTGGCCTCTTCAAAAAGTAGACGTAGCTGTCTTTCGGCCTCACCCACCCACTTACTCAAGCAATCAGCACCTTTTCTCATAAAAAACGTGATTTTTCGTGACGGGGTGGAGCAGCTAGCTGCCAAAGCGCGGGCCATAAGCGTTTTTCCGGTACCTGGGGGGCCATGAAATAAGACTCCACGTGGAGGGGTGATGGAAAAATTCTGATACAACTCTGGATACAGAAGTGGTAAGGCAACCATCTCCTTCAATTGGTCGATGTAATTGTCAAGCCCACCCACAGACTTGAAATCTATATTCATATCAACACCCAAGGGATCCGTATCACTGAGACTATTCTTTTTCTTGCCCACAGCCTCCGCTCCACGAATGTTAGTGTTATTGACCACGCTCCCATTTGCTGCTATACCCGAGACTGCACCTGGGTTCTGACCTCCTAACGCGGCCATATTGGAAACACTTTCTGTTGGGGCAGACTCAGTATTGAATTGAAACTCGTCATCTGAAGAATCGGAGTCGTTGGAGCTCGGAACGTGCGTCATTCCTGGGATAGGGATTCCGCCCGGAGGTACATTCTCTCCGAAAATGGATATCACATCGCTGCCACCAAAAGGCCCTGCTGTTGGAAATAGTAGGTGGCGAACATCTGAATTACTTCCGACTGGTTTGCGGCCACGAGATCGGAACAGCAGGGGAGGTCCCTGTTGCCGGTACAACTCCGTATCGTTTGTGATCAAAGAGGGAAGGGTATAATCAATCTTCTTCTCCCTTTCTCGGAGCTTGTGCTTCATTGGACTTGCTTCAGGTGAAGAATCGTATAAGTCTTGAAGCTCCTGGTGCAAACTGTCATCATGAGCATCGTCCTCTTCATCATTCTTGGCAGATTTTCCATTAGCGCGTCTTCTGGTTTCCGAGGAGCGTCCCCTTGAACCAGACTTGCGGCTTGGTCTGCGCCTGTTTGAACTTATCTTGTAAGAATCGTCTTCGTCATCAGTGGCCACAAAATGCTCGTCCTGTCTGTTTCGTAGACGACTGAGATACCCATCATCCGATTCATCACTCAATGGCTCTTCGTCCCCTGTGTTGGAGGAGACTTCTTCTTTGAAGTCAGAGTCTTCCCCGGCACGCCCCAGGCTTCGAGTCAATCTCCTTCTCTTCTTCGGCATTACCTCTTCGCTCTCAGACCCCGATGCAGCATCTTCATACTCATCCTCAGGACCTTCCACTTCTACACCAGCCACATTAGAGTTTGCATGATCTTCCTTTTCGGCACCAGAATCTTCAATGCCGTCTGATTCATTTATGGTTGATACATGTCGCCTCGAGCGTCTCACACTGGGCGGAGGGCTGGCAAGTGATTCTTCTTCGAATGCATCATCGTCCTCAACCGTGTTGTGACGCCTACTTCTTCTGGTCATCAAGAGGTATTTGTCACTATTGTATGAAAGAACGATTGGAAAAATGGTGTATGAGTTAGTAAAGTTCGAAAAAACTGGAGCATTAGCTACACGCGTGCGAACGTGAGCGACCATACACCCACGTGACACGGCACACCCTCACTTTAGAGAGTATCTACTCAAACGGTCAAGTTGCAGTAATCAGCTATTTACACTTGGATTGAGGGGGGAAACCATTTCTTCGCTTGAAAAGATGTCTATAAACACATGAATTATTCTGCAGCAGTCGAGGTACTCATCTTCACCTTATTCATTAGCTTCCCTGAGACACTCTTATCTATGCATCCATACTTTCGATCAGCACCAAATTTGCACTTTTTTGAATTCATGTTTTGAGGCTTGACACCCCAACGAGTCAAAAAATTATGCGCCAAAGTTGGCATGAATGGAAGAGCACATATGGACAGCACTCTTCCGGCTTCCGCGAACGCAAAAGTGATGTAGTTTAACAATAGTTGATGCTTGGCCCGAGATTCTTCACTGGCTGACTCATCTTGGGCCAAGTTTTGCACTTTCCAAGGCTCGCAATGTTGGAAAAACTCATTTGCAAGCTCAACCGTTTCCCACCATCTCTGAATGGCTTTCATCTGGTTGTACCCCTTCATGTGTTTTCTCATGTCTCTATGTAATGTATCGATGCTGCTCCGAAGCGCATCCAGCAATTTGATGAGGTTTTGTGCAGGGATGGATGACTCTTCAAAGAGCTTGTGAACTTCGCTATTGTCGGAAGATTGTCTGGAGTTCTGGACGGCACTTTCGAGGTTGAAACCAGCAGCACGAGAGCTCATGTTGGCCCATTTGTTGACAAGCTGCATGTGAAGCTCCCTCAATTTGGTTTCAGAGAATTTGCAGTCATTAGTGATGCTCGCGTTCTGCATGAGATAGAATCTAGTGGGGTCTGTACCGTATGCTTCAGACAATGCTATAGGGTCTACAACATTGCCAAGACTCTTACTCATTTTCACGCCTTCACTTAACCAATGGGAATGCACAAGAACTTGCTTAGGAAGTGGGATCTTTGCAGCCATCAAGAATATTGGCCAATAGATACAATGAAACCGCATGATATCTTTTCCCACAATATGAGTATCACTTGGCCACATGGTGTCTGGATTCCGAATCTTGGGATAAGAGGCGGCAGTCAAGTAGTTAGTGAGTGCATCAAACCACACGTAGATGCTCTGCGTCTTATCTTTGGGAACTCTGATACCCCACGTCAATCTTGAGGATGGTCTAGACACAGACAAATTCTCTAACTTCGAATTCTTGAGGTCATGAAGCACTTCCTGGTATTTTGAGGGTGGAACAATGAAGCCTGGGTTTGCTTCCAAGAATTCGATCAACCTGTTTTGAAATTGGGAAAGCCGGAAAAAGTAATTCTCTTCTTGTTGGTATGTCACCTCACTTCCCGTTTCAATGCTGACTTTTTTGCATGTGCCGTCTTCGGCCTGAATATCTTTTATCTGTGACTCAGGGTAAAATGTCTCGTCACTCACGCTGTACCATCCAGAGTGAGAGCCTTTGTATATGAGTGCCTTAGACTCCATTAGGTGCCAGAAATGGGCCACCGCACGCTGATGGTCTAAATCGGTTGTTCTAATAAAGCGATTGTATGCAATATTGAACGTGCTAGCTAAGGTTTTGAAGTTTTTGGATACAAGATCAACAAACCGTTCGGGAGCAATGTTCTTGGCTTCCGCAGCTGCCTGGATCTTGAACCCGTGTTCATCAGTTCCAGTAAGGAAAAACACTTTTTTTCCAGCTAACTTCTCCCATCTGCTTCTAGTATCGGCTAAGAGCATGGAGTAAATGTGCCCTAGATGAGGCCTTGCGTTGACATAGAAAATGGGCGTAGTGATATAAAAAGGCTTGCTGGAGCTCGATTTTAGGCGACGTGTGACACTGCTCGATACACGACATCGGTATCCGTTGAAGCCACAACAAAGTATCATGATTTGAGTCAAAATTGGATAAGACGTCAGAGTTTCGCGTTTGAGCTCTTGGTTTCGCGGTGCGTCTACGACTGTCCAGTGCAATATACGCGTCTAGCGGTAGACAATCTAGATTCAATGTTCGATATGGATGTGATGAACTCATGAAAACGCGGTCATTGAGTAAGCCCTTTTACAGTGCCTGACATATAGCAGATGAATCGAACAAGGCAACGATTAAAGTCCTTCTAGCGAGCTTCTAGCTTCCAACCAGGACAACAAATGCAATTTCAAGCGAACGGCCACATAAGTTTTTTCAAGCGAGATTACCTGGGTCGATTCAGGTATCCACTGCAGTTCATAAACCCCAATTTCAAATAATTTGTGTCATTAAACTGGCCCTTACTTCAAGCTTTTGGTAATGGGCTTGTTTTCCACAAAAATAGCCATCAATGCAAACACAAAGTAGAATAGGCACAAGGGATAAGCCACAAGTGGACGAGCGTTATGAAGTTTTAAAACCGTCACAAATAGTCCGGAAGCAGAATATGTGCACCAGAACACCGCCAAACTGCTTAAAATATAACCAAACATCGAGTCTAAGGAAACCACAAGCCCGATTGCACAAATGAATACCAACGGCAATAAGCAGTACCCCAAAATCGAGGCTGATCTAGTCAAATCAATCGTCACCTCGGTACTCATAAGCTTGAACAAGTAGTGCAAACTGATGATTCCGAACAAGCCCACTCCATACACATAACCAAATTGAACCTTACCAGACAATAGTAGCAAGGTACCAAATAGCAATATAAAAAGAATAGGTCCTGCAAGGTCCGAGTCGGCCATTATATCTGGATTTATGCTTCTTTGGAAAGGGTTCAACACAGTCAAAGTCTTGCCTTTTATGTGTCCGAAATTAATTCCAATTTCCTCTAATAATGGGGGTTCACCAGGATATCCCGATGTTCCAAACGCAGCCAACAATCCTGGAGTTAGCTCTCCGTCCTTCATGTCTCCCGAAACGTCAAAACCACCTCCAAAGCCAGTGTTCATGGATCCTAGGTTAGTGGCTTCCAAGTTTCCAGGCTGCAGAAAAGAGTTGCCATAGCTAGACTGGTAGAATTGCGTATTGGGATCGCCCAGGTAGTACGACATTTGAGTGCTTTGCTTGGTACGTGAAGTGTTTCGCGATACACTCTTATTCGAACGATAGTTGGCGCGTTGTGTCTACATCACGTGACTTGAAGTTAGCAACATCAAGTACGACCGGTTGAAGCGGCAATAATGCCCCTACTCAGCGAGACGAAGCACAATTAACACATCAGAATTTAGTCTACCTCATCGAAAAAACAACTGCAAACTTGAATTTTCTACCAGGGCTAGATGCAAGAATCAGCAAACTCAACTGTAATTGCCAAAAAGAATAAAAATTGTGTGTGGCAGAATTTCGAGCAATTGAGGCGGGTCTAGGTTGGAAGATGAATACATTTTTAAAATGTTGGTATAAAAATGTAAGATTTTGGATTCTCACGAAAAGTCACAGTGGCCGAGTGGTTAAGGCGACACCCTGCTAAACAGCAGCTCAGGTGTTGCGCATTGCGTGCGCAGGTTCGAATCCTGTCTGTGACGAAAGTTTTTCTTATTCTCACAATAAGAACTAGTTTTTTCAAATTGATAATTCAGTGTATTTGAATTATTTTAGGGAAGAGATTGTTGTGTGTCCTTTTTCCCATGTAATGAGTGTGCATATCAGCATCCTGCACCGTGTATGCGGAGAAACATAAAAAAAAAAATACGCTTCGCTGTCCGTGTTCCCAAGCGCCATGTCCCAATCACTCATTGTTTTTCGAGGCTCAGGAGAAGTGCTATACCAGCAGAATGCAAAGACATCTCCCTTCAACGATTTCATTTATAGATTTGTGGACAACACTTGCACAGAGCTCTCCCATGACTTCTACACAGTCGCAACACAGCAAAAGAGGTTTTACTGCTTGAAGAAAGAAAGCCTATGGGCTGCAATATATTTCGATCTGATGATAACACTTGATAGTGATAAAGTTCAGCATTCACTTCTAGATGTGCTACGTACATATGAGAAGTTGAGTGGAGAGGACGACGCGAAGATGGAGAGACTCGTTGATTTTCAGTTCAAGGCGCTAGTCAAATTAGCGCCCACAACCAACGGAATGAAAGGCAATACTAAGGAGGTGTCTGGGATCACGGAATCTGCTCCAATGCAAGCGACGCAAAGAGCACTGAAAGCTAAATCCAAAAAGATGAGAAAATGGGTGAATGGGGAGCTAGTGGATGAAGAGACCAACGGCGCAACATTAGACTACTCCGCGCTGTATGATATGAACAACTATGAAGAAGCCCCGCCCAACTCTGCCTTGCAGGTCGATGAATCGGCATTTACCAAAGAAAACGACTTGGTCCTAATCAACGAGCTTCATGACATTCTTGATAATAGTGATGAAGAAGCAGAAACCGAGGATGTGGCCAAAGTGTCCAAAAGTGGCTTCTTCTCGAAACTCTCGTCTTTTTTCGGCGGCTCTGCAGACATGCAAGAGGTGTGTAAGAAGTTCACCGATCAACTCATATCCAAGAACATCGCGCCGCCAACAGCGCAAGCGATTATTCAGAGAATCGAAAAAAAGCTAAACACAAGCAATATCAACATTGCTGTTTTTAAGCAGGCGTTAACTGATGAGCTAACCAAGATATTGACTCCAAACGTCTCCACAGACCTCTTGTACGATATCAAACGAGTGTCACGTGATCGGGCATACGTCATCTCTGTGGTGGGAGTTAATGGGGTGGGAAAATCCACGAATCTAGCCAAGTTGGCATATTGGTTCCTACAAAACGACTTGAACGTGCTTATATGTGCATGTGACACGTTCCGTTCCGGTGCTGTAGAGCAGCTCAAAGTGCATGTCAATAATTTGAGAAGGCTCAATGCGTCAAATGAGGGAACTAAAATCGAATTGTTCGAGAAAGGTTATGGTGCTGGCGACCATGTTGTTAACACAGCCAAACTGGCTATCGAGTATGCAAAGAGAGAGAGGTTCGATATCGTGTTGATCGATACAGCCGGAAGAACGCATTCTAACTCAAGGCTTATGGCCCCATTGAGAAAATTCGGGGATGCTGCGAACCCAGACAAAATTATTATGGTTGGGGAAGCTTTGGTTGGTACAGACTCCGTGGAGCAGGCGGTCAACTTTAACAATGCATTTGGTAACAAACGGGGCCTCGATTTTTTCATTATTTCCAAAGTCGACACCGTGGGAGATTTGGTGGGTGTGATGATCAATATGGTCATGGCCACAAATGTGCCCATATTGTTTGTCGGAAACGGCCAAACGTACACTGACATCAAAAAATTGAGCGTTAAGCGAGTTGTGCAGATGCTAACGACCTAGGGCGATTGCTACAGCGATGATGCATCTTTACCGTCTCTTGCTCTACCTTGAAGGATGGCCGACTTTTCGAATAATAACAGAAGTTTATACTGTCGATTTCCCGAACAATACATTATTTTCTGCCTTGTGCGTCACAATGGGCTCCCAAGCCTCTATTACCTGCCAGTGCGCCTGTTTCACAATAGTGTGATGTCATGATTATTATCATCCGCGCATGTTAATTTACAGGCCACTATTAATAGGGCTCTCTCGTGTAATCTGCTCCACGTATTTTCCTTCCACAATCACCCTACCCAAGCTCAGAAGACGTGACTATGCGACTTAAGAGGAGGTCCGCTGAGATATACCTACGTATCAATGCTTATCGCGCTGCTGATTTGAACAGCCTGGATTCCACGCAAGCCACTTCGAGACAAACCAATGCCAGTCTAGTGGCTCAGCTCAACGGGTTCAAAAAACGCTCCAAGAGAAAGACCAATACCTCCAACCCAAGTTGGGATGAGTCCTTCTTGATACCGTTGAAGCCTGGCGATTTCTCCGACCTCCTCGTGCTATCGGTATTAAATTTGTCTGGCAGATCTAAAGTTTACATGGGGGAGGTCAGGCTTCGAGTATCAGAGATTTTTGAGAACGGCCCCACAGACCTTAAAACTTCTGAGCAATGGTACAAACTCTACCTGTCTGAGGAAAAGCACGGGTTCGTTACTGGATCTTTGCTCTTGCAATTCGAAGTTGTACTGAATTCATATAAGAAGAGATTTTTTAGAAGAGGAAAGCGGCAGGAAATGGCCCTGAATCTGTCTAGCGCCAATGAATCGAGCACTGACCTCTCGTATTCGAAATCCGGCACCTCAAAGCCTAAATTGAAAGTATCTCCACCCACAGAGGCGTCAATGGAGGAGCCTAGTCTCACAGATACAAGGTTGAGGGATAAGTTTGATGAGTGGCTCAGTTTACTTGTCTTTCAGGATCCACCCATCTCAATTAGCCCTAATGAGCAAGGCTTTTACAATGATTTACCCCTTGCTCTCCAGATGAGCGATGCCTCCGATGTATCTGACTTGGAATCGATATACGATATCAGAAGAAGAACCTCGCAAGCTTCCCGAGATTTTTCATTGCTGGAGTCCAAGAAGCAGTCGTCTCAGACATCCTTGGCCGCGCTCAGCATAGCAGAACCAGAGAACAAGAGTGGCGACAAAGTGATCGAAGTTGGGGGATCAGGAGTCACCGAATCAGACGCTCTGTCTGTCGGCTCTTTCTACTCAAATACTGGTGAAGCAAGTGATATTGGATTGTACAACACTTCAGCAAAGACAGAGGGCAAGGATGGCAAGAGAAAGAGATTATTCAAGAAAAAACTGATTAACGTGACCTCTAACTATGAATTTAGAAACCGTGGGGTGAAAGGTGTCATGTTTCTCGAAATTGTTAGTGCGTCTGACCTTCCACCAATCAAGAACTTCACCCGTACGAGTTTTGACATGGATCCATTTGTGGTTGTAACATTTGGCAAGAAATCCTTCCGCACCAGTTGGAAACGTCACAATCTCAATCCCATCTATAACGAGCGCTTATCTTTCGAGATATTAGATCATGAGCTCAACTATAATATTCAGTTTTCAGTTTTGGACAAAGATCACTTTTCTTTTCATGATCAAGTCGCAGACGTGACCATTCCAATGAACGAGCTCGTCGATATAGTATTGGCATCTGACCATACCGACAAGAAGGTACGAGAGGCCGAAGAAAGGCTTAATATACACCCATGTGAGTCAGGCGAGAACTCCCCAGCGGTGGATGATGAGGACATGGTGGAAGATACCTGTTCCGATGCGAGCTTATCGAACATTAGGCAACTGGAAAGAAACAATTCCAAAAGCTCGCTAGTATCCAATCCCTCATCTGGTAACCCTGTTATTCAAATTGCCGAGGATGGAAATCTTGTGAAGACCAGGCGCAAGAAATTTATCAGGAGAAAAACTTCCGTCTCTTATGTCGACACTTCTTTGTTCAAGACTTTGAATTTGTCACTTGACCTTAAAAGTTCGAAGATGGCAAAATTGCATTCCAGCACCTTAAAAATACGTGCAAGGTATATTCCGTATGATGTGTTGAGAAGAGATTTTTGGAAGGCGCTACTTGAACAATATGATGAATCTGGAGTTATGGATTATATTGAGCTTATTTCATTTTTGGACACACTTGGATCAAGCACAAGCGACGACTTGGTGAACCTGTTCTTCACATCTCTTGGAAAATCTGGCTGGGGCGGGGACACTTTGACCCATGAGGAGATCATTGAGTGTTTGGAGAAACACATTTTGACTGAAAACAGCAAGCTGGGCAATAAGATTTTTGAGATTGAACGATGCCCAATTTGTCAGAAAGCCTGCTTTTCTAAAAGAGACGACTTAGATATTATCAGTCATTTTGCAACTTGTGCATCTAAGGACTGGTCCATTGTGAGTAAGTTGCTTGTTTCCTCATTTGTCACGCCCCAACTAGCCTCAAGAAGGTGGTTTTCCAAGGTGCTAATCAAACTCACCTATGGTAAGTATAAATTGGGAAGCAACTCGGCAAACATTCTTGTGCAGGACCGGTCTACTGGATTGATTTTGGAAGAGAAAATGAGTATCACTGTTCGGTTAGGCATTCGCCTTCTATACAAGGGATTGGATAAAGCAAAAACGAAGAGAATTAGACTGCTTTTGCGCAAACTAAGCATCAAACAAGGGATCAAGTTCGATCACCCTTCATCTGCTCGAGACATCCCGTCATTTATCCAGTTCCATAAGTTAGACTTGAAAGATTGCTTAATCAGTGATCCTCTGAAGTTTGAAACATTCAATGATTTTTTCTACAGAAAGCTCAAGCCCAATTCCAGACCTGTCGAAGCCATCAATGAGGACAGAATAGCAGTTTCTCCCGCTGACTGCCGGTGCACTACGTTTGCTTCTGTCAACCAAGCAACAGAATTATGGATCAAGGGCAGGAACTTTACCGTAGCGAAGTTGTTCAACGGAAACTTCCATAACCTTGAAAAAACGGACTTGTACAATGCCGATAACTGCTGTGTTGGGATATTCCGCCTTGCTCCGCAAGATTATCATCGTTTCCATTCCCCTGTCTCGGGAAAGATCGGCCCTCTCAAGTACATCGAGGGCGAGTACTATACGGTCAACCCAATGGCCATTCGTTCTGACCTCGATGTTTATGGCGAAAATGTTCGTGTGATTGTGCCGATTGAATCGGAAATATTTGGACTGCTTGTTATGGTAGCAGTGGGAGCGATGATGGTAGGTTCTACTGTCATTACAGTGGAGGAAGGCCAGGAGGTGAAACGAGGAGACGAGATTGGCTACTTCAAGTTCGGTGGCTCGACGATTTTGCTCCTATTCCAAAAGAAGTCCTTTGTGTTCGATTCTGATCTTTTGAACAACTCCAATAATTGTATCGAAACTCTCGTTAGAGTGGGCCAAAGTATCGGCCACAGACATGATGTGCCAGCATTCGAAAGGGAGCGCATCACATTCAGTGATCAACCCAGGGATTTCAAGCTCAATATTATCCGAGCTATAACTGGTGGCGATGTCGACGTTGGATCTAGGATCGATTCCTGGGAGAGCCAGAATTTGAAATTGACTCATGAAGACGTGGACCTGTTGGTGAAAGACGACGAAGACGACGGGTATTCTTCATCGCTGATTGTAAGTAAATAAACCCTTATGCAAATTTTGATTTATTGTCGTGTATTTCAGTTAATTCTGCTTGATCACTTCTGTTGTTTACCACCGTACAAAGACTTCCACTCATCGATCTTCTTCTCGTCAATTCTATGGAACAAGTATTGCGCTTTGCCGATATTGTGACCGGGCTCCAAAACGTACTCAAATTTGTCTGTGATAGACAATGGTGGAGCGTTCAAAACTTCACAGATTTGATTTCTGGTTTCCGGCATGAAGGGAGAAATAACAGCAGACACCAAGTAGATCAAATTCAACCCAACCGCAACAACCGCATCGGAGATATCAGGTGACTTGGTGAAAAGGTTATTGTCCAACTTGTTATCTTGCAAGAAGGAATTACCACGAGAAGATATGGCCATAGCAATCTCGAGGCCACGCCTCAAGTTGACAGCTTCCATGTTATCAATGTAAGAAGCCAACAAGGTATTCACATCGCTGACAAAAGCCTCATAGTTGGGAATATTTTGCGCAGAGTATTCCGGAATAACACCATGATACTTCGCGTTGGTAAACTTGACCAATCTGTTAACAAAGTTACCCAAATTAGCCAACAACTCGGAATTGTTCTTGGTGACAAATTCTTTCCAAGAAAAGTGTGAGTCAGATGTCTCCGGCCGCACAGAGGCCAAATAGTATCTCCAAACCGATGGAGAAATTCCGGTTTCTTTTGCGTTGTTTCCGAAAACACCCACACCTCTAGATTTGGAAAATTTTCCATCCTCGTATTGCAAGTATTCCGTCGTGTTGAGATGGTGCAATTTGGTCCACTTATCCTTGGTACCGATTTGAGTAGCAGGAAATACAACAGTGTGGAATGGCACGTTGTCCTTGCCCATAAATTGGTACAAGTCAACGTTTTCAGGATTGCGCCACCAGTCTTTCCATGCTTCAGGGTTAGATTTATCTTTGAAGTAATTAGCGGTGATCGAAACATATCCGATAGTAGCGTCGAACCAGACATACAAGACCTTGTTTTTAAACTTTTCCAAAGGAACTGGAGTGCCCCACTCAAGGTCTCTGGTGATTCCTCTTGGCTCCAACCCTTGTTTCAACCATGAGTTGGTGATGGTCTTGGAATTTTTGGACCAAGAACCTGCCTCAGAAGCCTTCACGACCCATTCCTTCAATTCAGGCTCCAAATCGTTAAGTTTGAGGTAGATGTGAGTCGAGTCTTTTGGAACCGGTTTGGAATTGTCAAGTTTACAACGAGGGTTAATCAATTCTAAGGGGTTCAACAAATTTCCGCATTTGTCACATTGATCACCTCTGGCATCCTCGTAGGCGCATTTTGGGCATACTCCTTCAACAAACCTATCCGCTAAAAATGCATTGTGTACTTCGCAATAAAGTTGTTCAGTAGTTTGCTCCTCCAAAAAACCATTTTCATTTAGCCGCATAAAAATGCTCTGGGCAATTTCTGTCTGCAAGGGAGTGGTGGTTCTACCAAAGTAATCGAAACCAATTTGAAACCAGTCATACACGTCCTTGTGGACTTTATGATACTTGTCGCACAATTGCTGAGGGGTGACTTTTTCCTCCAACGCTTTTGTTTCGGTGGCGGTACCATACTCATCGGTACCGCAAACAAATAAAGTGTTGTAATTTCTGTTTTTGGCGTATCTGGCATAAATGTCAGCTGATAACACCGAACCAATGATATTTCCCAAGTGTGGAACATTGTTCACGTAGGGTAAAGCGGAAGTGATCAAAATGTTTCTCTCATTCGCTTTTGGAATAATGTTGTCTTGGGCCAAGTCAACCAAATGGCCAGATTTGATGCGAGATGTACCATCACCCTTGGGCAAAACTCTCTCTAAGATAGTAAGCGCAGAGGCAGTCTTCAAACCTTTTTGAACCTCAGGAAGGTCAGAGAACTGACTGGCCCAGGCACTCAAGTTTTCCAACTCTTTGATGTATGGGAATGAGGTTGCAAAAAGTACAATGTTCTTAGCACTGAGTGTGGCGTCCTTAGGTGCGGTCAACTCACCAAGAGCCTTGAGAATAGCCGCTTTGTCGTGTGCTTTGTATGCGTCGTAAATTTTGTTCTCATCAATATCGTAAATATCAGCCTCTGAGAAGTCATTGCTTAGGTATTTTACAATGGCATTAGCTTCAACCAAATCAAGGGTACCCGTTCTGAGTAAAAGAGACGACTCAGTTGAGTTCACAATTTCAGTTGTTGGACAGTAGCGAGCTACAGCGATTGCAACCTTTAGGTTGTTCACCAAAGCAAATGTATTGGTGCCGTTGTCCGCATGGATCACGATCGACATGTTAAGTGAGTTGAAGCCTTGATGGCCATGTTTTTTCGTGCCTATGTAGAATCACACCCGTACACCGAGACTCTTTTGATACGGCCCAATCATTTAAAGTAAACTTGTGGTGAGGTGTGGGCAGAGGATGAGAGAGAGAAAGATTTACTCAAGCGCAAATCGTGAGCTCGTTATGTGTACCAGTTGTTGCTTTCATCTTTTTAGCAGGGCTTCGGTTTACGTCTTGTATGGATTATATACGGTTCCGCACGGAATACACCTTTAACCCGAAAAGATACTACATGAGAGTAAGCCTGCGAGCTCTAGCCAACAAAAGTCATTACAGCAAAGATGCTTACAATTGCCTTATATCTTCAAGGCTGATTGACACACAAAAGCATACTGAGCATCATTTAACATATGTTGCCAAAGACAACATAGCTACCCTAAGGGAGCCAACCACTTGTGGGTCCAAGATACTCGAAAACTACATAAGCCCTTTCCAAGCCACTGTGATTTCGTTGCTTGAGAATAGCAACATGGCACTAATTGGAAAATCAAACATGGATGAATTTGGCATGGGCTCGTCCACCACGTTTTCCCATTATGGGGCGACTATCAATCCCAATTTCTCGGAAAAAAGAAGCTGTGGGGGCTCATCTGGAGGGTCGGCAGCGGCTGTCGCTGCGGGGATTGTTGAATTTGCCTTGGGGACTGATACAGGGGGCTCAGTACGCCAACCGGCTAGTTATTGTGGCATTGTGGGATTCAAGCCATCGTACGGCCGTATTTCAAGGTATGGCGTGGTTGCGTATGCTCAAGCACTTGACTGTGTGGGTATATTCTCATGTAAATTGCCTACGATAAAGCGCATATACGACATCTTAAACCATCATGACGAAAAGGACATAACGTCTATGCCCAATGAGATACGAGAGAATATCAGGGAAGAGCTGAGGAAGCGCTCTAAATGCGAACGGCTTCGAATTGGTGTTCCCCAAGAGTTTCTTCTTGCTGAAACACATCCACAAACCCGAAAGTCACTCGAGCAAGTGTTGCAAAAGCTAATGGGATTGGGCCATATCATAGTTCCCGTATCTATCCCTTCAATCGAGAAACTGGTGTCTGCATATTATACATTAGTTTCAGCCGAAGCAGCATCGAACCTTTCAAGATTCGATGGGAAAGCCTTCGGGGGGTTCGGTTCGGATCATGCACTGCTACAGCATGAAGTCCACGAGACCAGTGGCGTCGCCCTTATTCACAACAATAGAACAGAAGGCTTGGGACCAGAGGTGAAGAGAAGGGTTCTCTTGGGTAATTACACCCTTTCATCGGCGTCCGGTGACAATTTTTTCAAAGCCACTCAACTAAGGAAAAAAATAGTCGAGGAGTTCAACGATGTTTTTTCATTTCCAAACTTTATGATCCACGACAAGCGCAGCGCAAGTGAGCAAGACGCGCTCAATTGTCACGTCTTGATCGGTCCAACAGTCTTTGGAGAAGCACCTACACTTGAAGAGTGCGACCGGTGGAAAGACCACGGATCCGTTGACGAGTATCTTAATGATGTGTTTACCATTCCCGCATCATTAGCAGCGCTTCCTGCCATATCTATCCCCAGTCAAAACCCCAACATCGGGGTACAGATTATTGGCCAGTATGGAGATGATGAGATGGTTCTCAAGGTTGCAGAACTAATCGCGAGACATGAAGGTTAAGGGAAAAGGTGTTGGGGAAAGCAAGTTGCGAGTAAGCTGAATGGATTCCAGTATTTCCGAAAAATGGTCCAAGAGGCGAAAAATCTATAAATGAGAAGTGAAGGCTTTTATGAAGTTGAATCATCAAAGTCGTGAGGAGGAGGGTTGAAGCTCCGAAAAATGGCACCAGTGGATTCTACTTTGAGCACGGTGACGACTACTTTCTCCCCAAAAGAGTGAGGAACTCTTCCCTTGTCTTCTGCTGCACCCTGAAGCAGCCAAGCATGCAGCTAGTAGTAGTCAGAGATCCTGTCTTTTGAATGCCGCGACTCACCATGCACATATGAGTAGCTTCGATCACCACGGCAACGCCACGGGGTTTCAAGATCTCCAACAATGCCATGGCAATTTGCTTAGTCAATCTTTCCTGGACTTGGAACCGCCGCGAGTACATCTCAGCCAATCGGGCCAACTTCGATAACCCCACGACTCTTTTATTTGGAATGTAGGCGATATGAGCCTTACCAAAAAACGGCACCAAGTGGTGCTCGCACAACGAGTATATCTCAATATCTCTTACAATCACCATCTCATCGTGGTCCTCCTCGAACACGGCTCTCTTGATGACGTCGTGGATGTTCTCCTCATAGCCTTTGGTAAAATATAGCATGGCCCGGGCGTATCTCTCGGGGGTTTCTAACAAGCCTTCTCGTTCCACGTCCTCACCTAGCTCGGCCAAGATGGTTTGGACTGCGCCAGCGATCCTCGACTCTCTCTGCTTGGCTTGTTCTGGCGTCTGGTCAATTCTGGCTCGGGCCCCGCGGGAAGGCCACGAGAGTCCATCATGATCAATCGGGGGATTCTGCGTGCAAGGCGATCCTGCTCGGGCTTTTACATCCATGAGGGAAAGAACCTCTGCACTCTGTAGAGCCGTTGGCCTCTTGACCTCTGGGTAGTCTTGGAACGAACTTCCATTAGCTTCCTTGGTGCTGCCCGACTTGATACCGGCTGGGAAGTCTTGGTCGCTGTTATTCCCAGACATTGTGGCGAATTTCTTTGATTGTATGAGCGCTTCTAGGATAATATTTTTTTTTTTTAATGCCGCAGATTGAATATCTGGGTGCACCTGCGCGGCCCCAAGTGGTATGCACCGAAGACTTGAAGAATGCACGATACACTTGAGGCGTGGGTGATGCCGGGTTTTATGGATCGGCTTTATGAATTTCAGCGCCATCTGACCTTACGGGTTGCTTCGTGAGCTTCGCCAGGATGACTTACACGTCATGACCAATGTTGATCCAGTAAAGGGGTGTATTGCAGACCACTTCTGCACCCATGGGTCGCGCACTACCCATGGTGGGTCAGACATAGTGCCTCGTTCATAAAAACTACCAAATAAGACCGAAAATATTAGTATCATCTACCTTCTCACAGTGTCACATACACAAATAACATGCATTGAGTTTCCGGACTACACTGGTGTGATTCGGTTACTCCTCAAATGTACCTGCTCACTTCACGTCGTCACTCAACAGAATGGATTGAGCGCGCCCACCGTCAAACAGGGCAACGACATTCCAATTTCAGCCCTCAAGAGAATAGGAATTTGACTCAACTCGCGCACTTCCTGGATGTAGGATTTATCCTCGACGCGAGTCACGCATGCCTTGATGTATGGCTCCAATCCAACATCTTCCTCCTCTGCTTGAATGAAATGCGAGAACTTGGGCTCCTTAATTCCAAGCTCTGCGAATTTCTGAATAATGCTGTCAGGGGCAATTGTGTTCTTCTCTCTCATGTTCTTGCTTTGAATCTTGGCCGCCTCATATGCTGACTTCCGATTCTTATTCTTGATAGAATTCCTGTAACTCAAACTCGACTTCTCGTCCAGCGGGATATAGGTGCCGGTATCAACACCTTTCTCCCAGTACAACTCGAGAATTCGATTCACCTTGTCGAACTCAGCTTTTACCAATGGCAATTGGTCTCCATGCACTCTTTTCTCGATACCGAACTCTGGGATTATAACATCAAACGAAGACTCGTACACCTGCACAACTGTTCCCATCACTAACAATTGACCGGCGTGTTCGCTCATCTCTTTGATAGATTGTGATAGCAAGAGGTGAATAGCTTGCTCTTGCGCGTGGGCTGCGCAATCCTTCTTAAAGTTGCAGTAGTCTGCCACTGACTTTAATGCTTCGAAGTCCTGCTGAGCTTCTGCCGCGCCATCGCCTATCACCATCTTGAGCTGCCTGTGCACAGTGAGATCAGCAAATCTTTTCAAAGGTGCGTTGAAATGAGTGTAAAGCGGGGTGTTCAAGTAATAATGCCCAAAGCTCTCCTCGTCCTGGAATTTAGCAACAAAGTACTTGGGGCTTGGCATGCACTTATACAAGAGTACTTCAACACATTGTCTCTGATGTGAGTCTTTGATGGCCAATATAGAATTTTGCAAAGCTTCAGAAGATGAAGTATTCACATCAATTCCTAAATTGGAGGCTTTTCTGGAGAAGTTTTCAAGTTTCTGCAAAGTTGGCACGGGATGGCGCCTCAAAAATGATCTATCTCCGAGTGCAGCGTGCACCTTTCTTGCTATGGTACTGTTCACTTTGTGCCCAATCTCAGATATTATCAGACGACTGAAACTTGCTTCAAAAATGTTCAAGCTCATCCGTACTGGATCATCGTCCAACTTGTCCAACAAAGCCAAAGAGGGCAGAATGTCGAGAGTATGATTGTTAAGTCTCTGTCTGCGAAATTCCTTCCCAATTAATGCAAAAGTCTTAAGGTAGTCTGAAGTTGCTGAAGTTATGTCCTTGGGGGGTTCTGAGGTACATATGGTATCAAAATCATCATAAGAGACCAAAGATTTGGGGCAAATCACCGATTCAGAAATTCTTTCTTGTGTGATTTCAAAGTTGGTAGTGTCAATTTCGAACACTACAGAAAGCGCCAAATTCTTTTCATTTTCCTTGAAAGAGACCATATCGTTGAATTGCGTGGGATACAATTGTGACGACTTTTGCGGCAAGAAAACTCCAGATGATCTCTTTTTAGCTTTACGTTCCAAGGAGCCTCCCAGCTGAACAAAAAAAGAAACATCGACGCAGTGAAAACCTAACTCAATCTTGGTATCGTTAAGGCGTTTCACATGCATTGCATGATCCACATATTGATGGTTTTGAGTAAAAGAAATGATATACTCGTTCAAGAAATTTGATCGGTGAGGATTGTTGATCTCTGCTTCGACATCGGGGAATTGACCAAACATTGATGTCAAGAAATTTCCACGCACTTCGGATTCAGGAGGGTATTCATCAGCCATAAAGTTATTGTCCCTTAAAACTGAGTCAATCTCCACGACTGGATCATTAACTTTGCCCAACCTAGACACCAAAGTTCCAAATGGATGCAAAGATGTAATTGGCCATCTCTTTATGGATGCAATGAACAATTGGTCAGCATACAGTTCATGATTTTCAACGAAATCCCTTGGTGCCTGTTCTGTTGGAATAGCAATTAAAGGAACGCGCTTGTCGGTTGGCTTGAACCACACAATCTTGGGCGCAACTGGAGTTTGGACGGATGATTCTTTGCCAGATTTTTTATCATTAGCAGCTTGTGCAGCTTGTGCAGGACGCAACAATCCTAAAGTTCCTGCAAATATCTGACCTGGTATACGATCAACGACTGCAACGACATGACCTGCGTATAACGGCTTCACGTCATCGTTGATTTCTTCCTCTTCCACCAAGAGAAGCGCTTGACCCTCAACTTCCACATCATCATTCTTCTTCATGGTAGGTCTTTGTTTCAATGAGCCTTTTCTCCCTAATCCTTCTGAGTCATTTTCAGATTTTGCGTTATCCGTAGTCAGCGCTGAAGTTGCATCATTGTGAATGTCGTCGCTTAAAACAGAGGTCACATTGGATTTAGTTGAAATGTTATCCTTTCTTCTCTTTTTCTCCTCTTTCTCTTTTTTTGATTCCCAGACCTCATCAACAACGAGAAGTTCGACCGCAACTAAATCTCCTTCCAAAGCTCTGTTACGATCTTTGGATCCACAAATAAAAATATCAGCATCCAACAAGCCATCAGTCGAGACATAAGCATCAGATCTGTTCTTCTTATTAACTCTTAAGATACCAGTCACTAAGCGGCCATCGTCGATGAGTTCGGGTAAAGAAGACTGAGGCAAATAAGGAGCAAATAGCGACTTTCTTCCATTACCATTCGAGTTATTGTTAGAACCTTGGGGCATGAACTGCGACAATGATGAAATGGACGAATTTCCCCCACCAAGTGAGCTATTATTGTTTTTGTGGCCAGGGACAAAGAACGATGGAGGCGTCATATTATTGTTGGAAAGGTTTCTTTGATGGCTGTTAGCCCCTGATACACCGGAAGGCAGCTGCTGAGAACGCCAGTTTGAATTGATATCATTGTTACGAGAGTTAGAACGAAAATGGGAACCACGACGTTGATGGCTGCGATCAGGTGAGCTCTGGCCAAAAGTGGGCACGGGAGGAAGAAGAGTGCTGGTTGCATTTGCTTCTGGAGGGAATTTAAACGCAAGCGAGCCATATGCCAAAGGTTTCTCTTGAGTCGAATTTGCATCCGTGTCTTGGTTATTGGGAAAGCGAAAACCACCAAAGCCCTCATTGAGTTGTGGGCTTTTCGGAGATTCAAGCGTGCTAGAGTCGGTCGATGTGGATGCACTCAAAGAAGCCATGTTAGACTGCTTTTGGGAGGCGGCGGCCTTCATTGCTTCATTGAGTTGCAAAGAATGTCTGCGAGCATGGCCCTGTTGGGGGTTCCCAGTGGAGCCGGTTCTGCGGTGACCCGAAAAAGAGGGGTTTCTGGAATGAGGAGAGCCGGGATCCGCCGTCGGTGGGGGTTGCAATTGATTGAGCAGAGATGGGTTCTGTGGGGGCCCTTTCTGTTGGGCTTCATTTTGACGCTGGAGATTATATTGCTCCACCATCAAATGGGTGAACTCGCTGGGCGAGCGGCGGTGGGCAATGTGCAAATTTTTGGGTTTTGTTTGCTTCAGATTCGAAGCCGACTTCCACCCAGAATTCTGTTCGGACATGGTCGGGGGGTTGAACGATGGCAAGGGAGATAATCTGGAGGAGAGAGCGGATAAACACTAATATTTGTAAGGAGGGGACTGATAAAATTAGGATTAGTTAAGTCTGATAAATATCGATGGGCAAAAGCAAACGTAGAAATGCAGGGCGGTCGAAAAAAAAGATGGAAAGACTAAACCTGCCACGTCTCTTAATTTCGGGCAATCCGGGACAATTGTGCAGATTTCAACACCATGCACTAAGATAAAGCCTCTGGATTCCAAATCGTCTGTTAATCCAATATATGTGTTCTATTTCGGGGCGTTGATCTCCAATAGCCGTTTATGCTCTGTCAGGTGGAAAAGAGATGTATGTTGAAAGTGCTAATTTTTCTTTTTTTTGGTGGAGAAATCTGGTGAGAAGGGAGGAACAAGAAAGGAGTGGCGACTTGATGTGCCCGAGCAATATACAAAGTGTGAGCCACGGCCAATAGCAGTGTTAAAAACCGCCTGCAATAGAATGGCCTTGATGTGAAAACCTATATGTAGTTTGGAAGAGAAAAAACTGCAACTTATTATAGGGTCACGGAAATCCACCCCTGGGGGCGGGACTATATGCCTGGAAGACTGCGGGCGGTCGACACCTGGCAAACGGCATGTGGTCTACGTGGTGCAAAGTATTTTTTTTCAAGTTTAGGCGAATTGACCTACAACGAGAATTCACCCATTTATGAGAGCGCCAATGGCAGGTGTTTGGGGCCATGTAAGAAGCAGACACCGAACCACGCCACCCAAGTTATCGGGCTACGATCGGGAGTGCATTCGCAGCACGCGAGCGGGGCCAACAATTGCGGGGCTCTCGGAACAACAGGCCGAGCTGAACCATTCGAATAAACTGTGGCGAGGAAAAAACACCGCTCTATGCTTTGTTGCAGAAATGCAATGAATTGCAATTTTTAGAATGATCCATTCCAAGGCTGATTGTCCAAGAATTCATCAGAGGCAACATCAGCAAGGTTCGCATCTTAGATGCACGCATCGAGCAACGCATTGCGCCAACGAATGAGAGCGTTTCCGCAAGCCAACAGAACAGATTTAATGTATTACAAGCGATTTTTTTCCGCAGCAGGGTTGCACAGGTACCGCAACCCTTGTACACAGGAAACACCTCATTCAAACTCTCCTTCCCCCCCACAGAGGCTAGAAGGTGGACAGGGGGTCAGCAGCACGCATTCAACTTCCCACTGGTTACCAGCAAGCAATTGTACCCTCACTGGTTACCAGCACGCACTTGAATTCTTTTTAAAGCTGGTGTTACGACTAGCTTCGGCTACGAGTGCATCTCTCAGAATGTGTTGCTGGGATTGTCACCTTTTGGACGCCGTGTACTTTCAGCATTGGATCCGAAACCCCTTGCAAGTAACATGCTCGTTTCAGAAGCAACAGACGCGCTCAGGCTTTACACATGCATTCGGTATATAACTGTAGAATGAGCCTCATTCTTTCTTCTAATGCACCTCATGTTATCGCTGCAGCAACGCTTCGAAAATCACTTAGATAATCTCATACAGACAGCGTTCATTGCAATATGCTGACCACTTTCACTTCTAAAGTGCTGGTGTGCATTAACACAATTTGTCCTGTTTCTTTGAAAGAAGGCACACTAATCAATGTGCACTTTGCTTCTTCCAGCTCAAGGGTCTTGGAGCCCGCTTCAACTTGATTTCCCACAATGTAAGCGTGCGGCGTTTCAAGCAACACGAACGGATCTTTGTCGTCGTAAGGGTAGCAATAGAGCGTGTCCGGAGCCGTGGGGGCAATATTTCTCCACCGCACATTCTCCTCCATGATTTTCAACGTCTTTTCTGCACTGGGACTGAAATTTTCCAGATACCGCATGATATCCAACACATTTTGACCTGCAGTGGCCAAGATGCGGAGCAGCTCAAATGTTTCGATCCAAGCCGGGTTGGTCAATGTATCCAAATTTGTAGAATTTAGATACTGCGCATTGTTGCCTAGCAATGAGCGATGCATGGGCTGTTGAGGTAAGCATATTTCGCAGGGGTCTGCTTCGCCTGGCAAAATGGTAACCGGTAAGGAAGATATGACTTCTGATAACCACCTATTGAACAACTGCAAGGACTGTGGCAGAAATCGGCTAATGTTTTTGCTGCCAAAATTGTTCGTCGTGCTGAAGTCAGTATTCTCTTTGGTCTCAATTTGCGCTATGCTATTACCCACAATGAGTAGCCTTGATATTTTGCTGGTGAGATCTTGGTCCTCCTGACCTCCCAACTCCCCGGAAAGCCACTGAGCAAGAAGCATAATTCGCAAGTCGAGGTATGGCTCGGCCTCAAACTTGAGTCCGGACACCATGGCAACCCAAGACCCATCTGAAGGACTTGTTATGTGTTTCTGTGGTGCTGGTTTGGGGTAGCATACCTCCATAATTTCGAACACACCAGCTTGTACCTCAATGCCCAAAACCCCCACCACGCACCCGGTCACAAGGCCGGAGTCTTTTAAGACGGCAGTGTCCTGCAAGATAGCACGCCCGCTCTCGTCCTCTATCATTACCACAGCGTGGCTCTCTTCATCTGCATATGTCTGCGGAGTTTTGGGAATTAAATCGTCCACGCCTTTTTCAACATCCAGGAAGATATTCAACTTGTTCTTTAACTCGGTGTAAATGGTACCAAGCACCCAGCAAACTTCGCCAGACACGATGTCTAGGATCTTTTCTTTACGCTGTATGAATTTCCCATTCACTTTGCGGCTATTATGGCCCCACTTCCTAAGAGCCTCTGCGTTCACTTCTGGTTTGAGCGTATTGAGGCGATGTTCGTACATAGAATAGAATTGACGGGAGTACTTTCTTTCACTATCTCGCAAGGTATACAATTCTTTAGCGGGGAATTCTGCCGGGAAATATTCTAGTGTTCTGACGGCTGTACTTTCAGCTAGTTTTTCATTGATGGTGTTCATGGCTTTCTAGAGTCTGTTGATTTAATGGTGACGCGTTCATGATTCAAGTCTACGCGCGGCTCACCGTTTTAGCTTAGCTATGACCAAAATCTCCCTAGACCCATCATCCCTACACCTCTTCTTCCCCAAATCGAGCCCTGCCCACCCGCTGAAGGTCAGGCTTCTTGCGCAAGTCGAATTCTATGACTACACAAGCGCTAAGCTCCGCGTGAAAAAGTTTCCTAACCTCCCGTTGCTTCATACCCAAATCAATATTGATGAGCCACCGGATGATTCAGACTACACAATTGATGTTGATGTCTCGTATGTTGTTGAAAAGTTGCTGGTCGAAGAGGCCTCAGTTGGGCTGACGGTGAGTATCATAGGTTTTTACGATGGGTCTGCTATCACTGCTGTTGAGTGTGTCTCTCTTGAGGCGCTGTGCTTGCATGGCAGGAGCCTCCAGACGTTGACTAAATATGCATCCATGCTAGATATCAACAAGTAAAGCTCAACTGACGGGTATGTCAACCGCACATCATTGGTAATGGTTAAAAGTTTTAAATGTTTGCGGGGCTTTCTTGATTTTTTAATCCTTGGGGTTTGGCGAAAAATTGGTCCCAAATAGATTCCGTTGGAACCTGTTGGATCAACTCGAATACTTTTTTTGCATCTCTTTGCGGGATTTTGGGATTGGAATCACTGCTGGATTGAGCCTCCAATTGGGATCTATCCTTTTCGCCTGAATAATTCCTCCTAGAGGAAGTTGGCGAGAGGTTAGCTACCTCACTAAAGAAGGTGTCTAGATTCTTACCATTGGCGTAGTTGGAGTTTTCAAATGGGTCAGAAACTTCGCTGGTCTTTCTGGAAATCCACTCAAATTGGGGCACGAAATCGTTAGGCGTTTGGCTCAAGATTTCGGTACCTTGCATTTCCAGAAGCCCAGCCAGCCTATTGGACACGTCTGGAATGGACTTGACTAGCTCTCCCTCCTGTATCTCCAAGTGATGGGTGCTACCTTGCTCAAGGCTGCCATTGTAGCTGGCATGAATTGCGAAGGCATTCCTAGGATCAATCGTTGACTCGTCTTTTCCATTGGTTTGGGCAAGCTCATCATCTGATTTTTCTCCCTTAGGGTATTTATTGCCATCGCTCTCTGGTCTTGAAGACTTGGTGTTGCTTCTAGTTTCGTAGTTGGCATCGACATCAACATCGTATTTAAGCTTCAAAACTGCAGCTGTTAAAACTTGAAAGCTCTCTGAACAGCTTTTCGCAGCATCGCAAGAGACCTTAAGCAGGGAGAGAATTGAAATGCAGTCTCCGGTGATTTTCATCACCTGGTGCATCTCGTACTGCTGGCGAATTTCATCAGAATGATACAAAACAAACAAGAAACTCGTTCCCGCTATGAAGAGATTATGCACTGCTGCCCAAGTGTAGTTGATGGACTTCTTGACGTACAATTGGGTGTAACATCTCATGATGTTTTGCAGAGATCTAGCCACAATTTGGAATTCCTTTGGGGAGAGCTTCAAAGACTTGGGCGATAGGCCATTGATCATAAGCAATGTGTGATTGTAGTTGAGGAGAAAAAACTCCGAGTGAAAATCACAATCAGCTATACTTCCTGGCGCTGGAAGTGACTCTAGCCAAATTTGAAGCTGCTCCATGATGTATGCCTTCCACTGGGAAATATCTTTAAAGCGGCGTGATATTTCTTCGTCCTCATAGAGTATCCTCTGCACCTCCAGCTGAATGTGCCGGATGCGAAAAAAAGCTCCCGAAATGTGCTTGTAGCTGGTATTAATTTCGTCGAAATCAGAATAATCGTCCACTTTCAAGAGACTGTCCACTAGTCTCTCACTTCTGGGGTGAGAGAGGTCACAAAATACACTGTCTTTAGTTTTCGGTTTGAACGCAGCCAATGAATAAGTGGAGCTAAGATGGTATACTTCACTGTTGGCAAGCCTTGGGTCCAATGTGTTTTGCTCGTTGATGAGAGAATCCTCGAGCATAGACGGAAACTTGGAATCTATAGATGATTCTGGAATACCCACGGGCCTGCCTAAGTAAAAACACACTTGCCTATCGAGAGAGTAAGTGCACCAAAACAACCGCCTCCTCCTGTCTTTTAAGTGGGCTTCCAAGTTCTGGGTGCGCTCCACTAGCCTATTATGTAGCCCTAGGTCCACACATAGTCTGAGGCACTTGCCCAAAATATACCACACTCCATCCACACATGGACGCATAAGGGAATAGAGCGTCAATAATAGCGAGGATTGCAACTCCTCCATCGGATCGCCATTTTCTGAAATCGAACCTATATACTTCATGGCTGCGTTTCGGAACTGTTCGCTGATTGAATTCATATATTGTAGATGGTTCGATGAAGATGCGATAGCAAAAATGAGATTGAGGTAGTGAAGAGGCCGTTGAAACCGCTTAGGTACTTCAATCGAATCAGAAATTGTCTGCAAAATTTCCAGCTCATCTTGAACCTCAAGTCCATCAGACCGGCTGTCAGCCTTGGAATTATATGCACTCAATTTAGCCGTGAAAATTTGCTTATATTGATAGAGCCATGTTTGGTCTTGCCTTAAATGAGGCTTGGGATGCCTCTTGCCCGACGAGGGCAAATGGATCTCCGGATCCCAGATGCCATATATGGGTTCGAATATTGTTTCGAGGAATACTTCCCTATGTAGAATAGGCAATTGCGTATTGCTCTGGTTGAAGAAAATGCTAGTAAACTTTTGCGCCGTAGATTTTGGAGGTAGCACTGCTGACCGGGTGTCCAGGCTGCTGTTATTGCTGGAGAGCGGATGCAGAGAGTCGGGGGACCCCTTAAACTTGACGGCCGCCATCATGAGCTTTGCAAAGGTGATACCCAGCGAAGCGCCCAAGTAGCTGCTCTCTGAGCTGTTTCCATGGAGAGTTGTAGCGAGCGGGACGGCGGAGGGAGAGAGAGAACTGGAATGCCCCAAATGATGTTGAGCAGCTGGCAATAAGGTTGCCTCGTCTCTGGTCAACTGGTTTCGGCTTTGTGGGCTCACCGTCTCATACGAGTCAGCTGCCCCTAGCTGTGGTGAACAAGCAAGCACATTTGTGTCCATTTGGGGCGTGTTCAAACCGTTGATTTCTAGCTGACGCTCCAAATCCCGGATTCGCTGCTCCAAATGAAATACATAGGACCGGGGAACTTCTCTACCACTAGCTGGATCGATGCCCACGCAATCAAGGCCCGCTTTCGTACATTTGGAACACTGTGGAAAATTTCTATCGCACTTGACTTTTTTGGCCCGGCACCTCTGGCATGCAGCAATGGACCTTGATATCTCTGGACTAGGCCCCTCTAATTTAGGCCTCTTGAAGTTTTTGCTATCATCTAGCTTGCCCATTTCATAAGGTCTGGTCACGCGTAACAGTTTTCTACCGACTTGTCTTGGCCAAACTATGAATCTGATAAGATACGACTTTCCATGCAGGAAGGTTTGAAGACGCGGCGTACTTATTGTGATGCTTGTCGGTCCGCGCAAAGACTGAACGGTAGTCGCTGTATCTGGAAACGTATCTTTCCATTTTTGCCCCTCTCTCTGCTCCAGAAACCGCACACGGCCAGGTACATCTCCGGTGCCATTGTCTCGCAACGCACTCTAGAATTGCCTGATTTGTCGGCACTTCATCGCATCATTATTGCAACATTATTGCATCAGGCTTCTATCCTTAACCGTGTCTTAATGCAAACATGAAGCTTCTTTGGAGGCTTGTGGGAGACAGGCCTCAAAATAACTTCGTAAAAAACGCATTCGGTGGCAGATTTCATCGATGCGCGAGCGTCGTATTCGTGTTCTCTCGTGTGATAGGACGAAAAAATTTGCGCTTTTGACGCATCCCTCCCAAAATGGCAGGAGTTATCGAACGTTAGTTAGGACTTAGCTGCGGCTCGCCTGTCCTGCGTCTATATGAACAGCTTCCATGAAACTGTTTATGCATTATTATTTTTCTATCAATAAAGCAGACAAGAGTGCTACACGACTGTCTTTTTAATGTACAGGCCAGAGGCCCTGCTGAACAATTTGAAGTCCTCAAATCGAGTGCAATTGCGAATGCTGAAGAGGCGCTTAAGCTAAATGCTTGATTTCGGTTTGTTCCAAGTTGAATTTGCCATTCAAGTCCGGGATCATCACCTCGTAGGCAGCCGTTTTGGCCTCCGGGTCATTTCCATCGTTCTCAACGTGAAGGGTCGCCACCAAGGACTCATTGAGTATGGGATACTTGACGTATCTGTCTGACACAGTCTGGTTTTCCATCGCTTTGATGTCTGACTCGAAAAGAGAGCTGGGAAACTTTTTCTCTCCGATCCTGCTCTTGTACAATGGACTCTGCTTAGCCAACACCAAGTCGCTCCAGTTCCTCTTATTCAAGAATTGGATATTTTCGCGGGCAGTGGTTCCATCCGGTTCAGTAGAGAAGATAGGTACAATATCTTCATCGGTATACCGGTCAAAGTGGTGGATCTTAGATCTCTTGTCAAGCAAATGGGCCATTACATCAGGAGGAGGGGCGTTCACAATAGCACTGCTGATCACGTTGAACATCAACCTAGGGTCGCTTTCAGGGTGCTCAGTGACGTCCTTGTTCTCAGCTTCCTTATCAGCCTTAGACAATACATGGGCGTGCGGGTGATGGTGCATCTTGGTTTTCATTCTCCCGAAGCAACACAAGTGGACGTCGCCTGATAAGATGGTGATCCGAACGCCATTCTTAGCACCAAACTCAGTCAACTGCTTGATCAAAAAGTTCCTCTCCTTCTTGTGATTTTTCGAGCACCAGTGATCGTTCAAGTCGTCCAAAACTTCGACGGAGCCGTCGAACTCATTGACCAATCCCTTTGCAACAAATCCTCTGGTAGCCAAGCCTCTTATTGGCTTCAACATTTTGGAGGTTAAAATCTTTTCAATCCACACCAACCTTGGATACAAAATTGGAACACCCAACATCACCAACAAATGCTTGACCTCAGGAGTTTTGCTTATTTCAGCCTGTATTCTTTTGAAAATAACAGCATATGTGTCCTCAGAGATGATTTGGGTCTGGCGACGTTCCGTTCGACAGTCCACGCCCAAAAGCGAGATCTCTTTGCCTAGTCTCATGTATGCTGAATGCGATTTCTCTTTGATAAACATACCCGGTTTGTTGGAAATAATCCAGGACGGATCCTGCAAATATTCCTTTTCGTCAGCAGACATTTGGTGTTGGAAAAGCATGTAGTACTTATAGGCGACGTTTCCTATAGTGGAAAACACATCCGAGCCCATTGTTCTATCTTTATACGAGCCAAAACCATCAATGATGTCATGATCGTCGTACATGTTGACACTTGGAATTTGTGCCATGGCCAAGGGAAATAAGGTTTGCAAAGTAGCACCCTGAGTACCTCTCCAAAAACCTTTACCAAACCATTCCAAATACGACTTCAAGTAAAATTCCTCCATCTCTTCTTTCATCTCAGAAGTTACCTTGACCTCACGCTTTTGACGCGCAGTGGTCAAATTTAACCAGTGCTCCAAGGCCTTCACTCTCACCTTGATAGAATCATTATAGATCTGGTCTCCTCCGCCTAACATAACGTGGTAAGGTTGGACAGTAGCATGCTTGGTCAATACATCCATCCATAATGAGGATTTAAATGTAGAGGTGTCGGTGGCCAAGGAGAAGCCATTGCACGAAAACGACATCACATTCATGGAAGTTTCTGTGGAAGGCAAGAAAAACTGGTGTGCCGGATTGTAGCTTCCATTGATGGAGTAGAGCACCTTCTGCTCATGTGAGGCCAAAGCCAAATTGATCTCGAACCTCCAAAACTCTAAGCCTCTGCCGGTCACATAATACTTTTTTCCGGAAAACTCTCCACTGGTAATCTCCTCTGCAGCATCGCTTTCCAAAGCAGGACCCAAGTCATAAGTGATTTTTGGTTCCTTTCCGGTGGTCACAAGCATAATTGAGGCTCTGTAATTATTGGAAGAGTCCTCCAAAGTGCCGCAGAGTCTAAGAATGGGCCCACAATGGATATCCAACCCATTGAGTGTCTCAGCCTTGGGACATTCTTCGGGCACGTCCCGCTCGCATTCTTTTTTGTTCAAGGCCACAAACTCGTCAAGTGGGACTGGAGCAAACCACGAGTCTTTAGTCATTCTTGGTGTTGCTATGGGTTATGTATTAAAGTGGTGTATTTGCACTCAGAACGGCAGGAAGACCCATGCCTGCGCTGTGGTGCATATAGCCACATACAGCAATCAACAGGAGCCTTCTCTTAATAATCAGCCGCGCAATTGGCGCATCGTGCAGTCAAGAGTATAACGGCGGTCACGTGCCTGGCGAGTCGAGGCGACGAGTCGGGCATCGAGGCTGTTTGTGAGATATGAGGGTCTCAGAAAAGTCATGGCGACCTTAAAGCCAGGACTAGTGCCTTTTTGACATTGTGCATGCATGCATGCTTTGTTTTGCGGCGGGATGAGGCCAACCTCAATTTGTTTCACCTGCTTCACCACACTATTAAACTGTCGCCTACACGTCGCGCCCACATGCAAAGAACACCATTGCCGCTCGCATCTATTCTGCGCTCAGCCCACCTCAGAGTCGTGCACCTCCCACGTTTGCTGAACCTACCATCCTATCTGCCACTGGTGCAGGAGCAGCCTCTACTGCCAAAAGAGGTGTTTACGAAGACCATACTTTTGGAGCCGGAGAAAGCGGAAGCCGGTACGATGCCAACTCAAAGGGACAAACGTGGTCTTCTTAGAGCACAGATGATTGATATACTCGGTATCGAAACTTTGCTTGCGCAAAGTAGCCACGGGGGATTCAAGGAAAACCCACGGAAAACCCACGCGGTCTGTTTTCCGTGGCTGTTGCGATCGCCTTTTGTAGTCGCGTCAATGCTAATCTGTTCCTTTTTTGGCTCCCGTAAACCCATTGTTGGGCTCTTGATACAATGAAGCTCGTCAATTTGCAAAAGCTCAAACATTGCAAGTCTTCGGCTATTTCAAGTGATCGCAAATTGGAAAGAAGCCAATTGAAAATGCCTAAACATGAAGAGCCGAAGATTCGGGGCCGCCGAGCAATTTTAGGCTTGGAGTTGACATTTATGACGAGGGCTAGACCGCTTCGCGGCCAAGTCCGCAGGCGGGACGCCAAGTCAAGGTCACGGACTTATTCCAGTAAAGAAGATCACAATGGGCATTGAGCCCATATTCTTTGCATTAACTTGCCCGCGCCTCAACTCAAATACAGAACGAGCCTCTTCCGTCGATGTTTCGATACAATGGAGGGGTGCTTTTGCCGCCGCGGCGTGGCTGGGTGAGGGAATGCGGAGAACTTTCAGTGGTTTTTCACCTGCATAAGCGCATATTCTTGGCCTAATTGAGGAACCATACCAGATCCACATGTAAGTTTGACGCAATTTTTGCGGGCGCCCCCTGCACCCGGAAAATGCCCAGGAATATTCATACTAGTCACCCATTTCTATCCACATTTCTATGCAAGGATAAACACAGCCGCGGGGATTTGAAAATGCCTTCGCCGCCTTCTTTATATCTCTTTTTTGACCCCGTCTTCCTCCTCTAGTACACCCACTTTGCTGCTCCCTTGACTGGGCCTAAGTTTTTCGGTTTCCTTTCCCCACATCCTTGAACGCACTACATTACTGCGTATTCCGTACCCCACACACCATCCAATCCTGAACTAGCTAGCTTTAGCCGAGTCGTCTTCCTTTATTGTTGTTCTTTTGGAGACACCACCAACTCAAGTATGGCTGCGGTGGCTACCTTTACTCCCAAGCCCCACTACTCCAGGCGAGTGTCCTTCAACAATTTGGTACAGGGGGATCCAGTAGAAAAATCGCCATACATAACATCGCCCAACGAACGAGAAAAGCCGATCAATGTGGATCCTCTGGTAGCTTTCTTTGGGAACTATTCCATGTCTGGAAAGCCCGCGGTTCCCTCCATCAGTTATAGGAAGACTTTGCGTTTACCCGATCCGCCCTCCAGATCAATATTGAAGAATAAGCTCTCCCCCACTCAGCTCTCGAGCAACATATCTAATGCAGTCTCGCTGGGTGTTTCATATCATGGGGACATAAATGACCTCGTGTCGAGTCCACTTGATGTGCCTCGTCTGGAGCTCGCTAAAATATACATATTGGACCCAAATGGCAACCCCATAGAGGGTGGAAGTAGTGCCCAAGTTGCCCAACTCAATGCCATCCAAAACAAAACCTTAGAGGACTCTGCAATTGATGATGATGAAGACTTGATGTCTCCCACAGAAGCTCCCAAATTTAAACGCACTTCTTTCAGTGGTATGACAGATGAAGAGCTTTTAGCACTCGACCCCCAGTTTGCTAACCATAAAACTTCTGATTTGAACAGCTTCAAGTTTAACTCCACTTCCACATTTTACCCCAGTGCGAGGCGCAACTCTACGACCACTTCAACGAGCCCGACAGTGGCCAAGCAGGTATTTTATCCATCCCTGAATGAAAATAATTACAAATCAGTGTCTCTAACGGTCAAGCATAACGATTTTGATGAAGTTGCTTTCCCGCGTACAATTCTTAGTGTTTTGTCGGGGCGCAGACACACGTGGAATTCATTAGATTGGCTTCTTTTGATCGCTGAAGATGTGTCCGATATTCCTTGCTTCTTGCAAGATGGCGATTACCTTGTTGTCTCGGGATTAATTCCATTGAAATTTTTGGACCAAAATCACGATAGAAGACGAAACTCAACATTAAATTGCGTTGAGGCAAAAATTCAACAAAAGTGTGAAAGTATACTTGAGTATATCATGCTGAATTTGCCGGCAGATCTGCTTCGACTCAAAGTAACGGTTGAATTGGTCTTGGATGTTACCGCTTCTGACCCAATGGCGTTGATCCAACAGAAAAACAAGAATGTTGTCAAGACAGGAACGAAGTTTATGATCGACCATTTATTTAGGCAATACCAGCCTGTGATGATTATCATGGGAAATAAATCAACCAACTTGAACTTCAAGTATCCAAAGAGGATAAAGAAGGCGCTGTTGGCGGTGCCCAGTGTCAGCGGCAATGCCTTATCAGTTACACATCGTGGATCTATCTCGGGGCCCCAAAGACACTCCATTTCCGGCCCAAGTCCCAGCCAGACCCCCAATAGGCCTAAAGAGACGGATGCAGATGAGTACCTTATCAAACTTACCTCTTATTTGATCAAGTATGCGCCTGTGCCTGTGGTATTGGTGGGTAATGCTACCCTGTTTCACGTGGATTTCAAGAAGCAAAGTATTAGACCCCCAGAAAAGTCAGGCGTGACATTTGCAGCTGGCCTCCATGATAAGTACAAGTCTCGACCACAAGCAACCGAGGCGTGCAAGAGAAAGAATTCAGCCATATCAGATATCTCGATCGAGTCGTTCAACGGCAATGAAGAACGCAGTTTGTCATCTACCAAGCAAACATCGCTTGACTCATCTCCATCCTTGCCCGAAAAAGTGCAGGACATTTTAGAGTCGCCAGGAGAAGATAGATTCCTCCGTATGATGCAAGCTATTTCGGATCAGTCATTGTCGGAATCCAATGAGTACCTTGAAAAAGTTAAGAGTAATACACTTTCTGGCGATTTGCTTGGTAGCAGAGTCCATCAAGTGTATTCAAGTATGTCCCAAGGAAAACAGAATGGCCTCCTGAAGTCCATTTCAGGAAGCTCGTCGGCATACAAGGTGAAAAGCTTGATTTCGTACGATCCGGAGGAGGAGAAGAGGAATGAGAAGCTCATCAAGGACAAAAAATTGAGCAAATCTGCCTCCCGCGGGTCGCTTGTCAGCTCCAAACTGGACACGAAAGTGGTTCAGAAGAAGAAATCTTTCTTACAGAAGATTGGCATCAAAAAGAGCTAGCCCGCCCCAACTTAGACTTTCCGCATTCATATCTCAGGCCGGTTTGGGCCGAATGCACTTTATTTCTTCATGAAAACAATTCATATTTGCTAAAATTAAAATAAAACCTTTTCTTACTTGCTCACAATGTACTCGCCATTGGACTAAGCTGGACACATGTTTCGCGCTACAAGACAGTCTCATGCCCTGCAGCTTTTTCGGCCGCGTCATCGCCAACCACCTTCGCGAACAACAGGTTGTTCAGAGGCCACCTTCATGAGTGAAGAACAGAGGCCGTTGTTGAGTGCAACTAGTTCTTGCAGCAACTTACCTGAATCTGCTGTAAAGGAGCCGCTGCCTTCTCCGTCATTGAATGTTCAGACAGATCCGTCTTTGCCCACCGAGGACACCAAGAGGCATGTGCCTGGCAGCAAAGAGGCCAAGGAATCAGGAAATAAAGAAAACAATCCGCGGCCAGCGAAACTAAAAACAAACAAAAAGCAGCTCAGCTCGCTGGAAAGAAAACAGAAGATTGCCAATGTGGTGGTACACTCTAGATTGAAGCCCAACACTCTTGACTATGAACCTGTGCAGAGTGACCCAGTGCCTACAAGCCAAGTCGAAGTGAACGGTACAGTATTCCGGCAGTACGAGGACTTGCCTATCAACCGCAGAGGATATAAATATAAGGTTTGCAAGCCCAATCCTCTTTTCCCTTCCAACAAATTTGCCACCAGTGACTTGCCGCCGTACACAGTGCGTGCGTCGTATTTTGACAAGAGCTATGGAATCGCATGCAGCGAGGATTTGACTGCTGTCACTACGGCTGGTGGATGGATATCCTCCAGATGTAACGTTGCCATGAAAGAGGGAAATCATTATTTCGAGTACGAAATACTCAATGGCAACAATGATACCAGTAAAGACAATGGAATCGAGGCTCATGTTCGGATTGGTATCGGCAGAAAAGAGCTGGCTCTTGATGCCCCCGTGGGATTTGACGGGTATGGATATGGTCTACGAGACTTGAACGGCCAAAAAATCACCTTATCTAGGCCCCAGGATTTTATGAAAGAAGGGTTCAAGACCGGCGACGTGATTGGCTTTGTGGTCGAACTTCCATCCTTGGAAGCGCAGCGCGCCAGTAACCAACAATTCGTCGAAAGTTACGGTCTGCGTAGCAAGCGAAGTTCTGGGAGACGGGCCGAAGATAATAAGAAACTCAATGCCTACGGCAATATCGTGCGTGATCAGATTCCCATCAAGTACAAGAGCGGGCTTTATTTCGAGCAGTTCGAATACACAAAGACTAAGCAAATGGATCATTTACTCAATCCCGTGACTGTCTTCGGGGAAAAGGCCGTTTTGGAAGAAAATCGAGACGTGAATGAGGTGCGCATACCCACTATCCCAGACTCGCGTATTCTCGTTTACAAGAATGGAGTCTTGGCTGGCGAGATGTTCAGGGACCTCTATTCTTTCTTGCCTTTAGAGACACTGAACAATAACGTCAATCCAAACACAGAGCAGTCCCAAAATCCGGCCTATATGAATACCGATGATGGTTCTTTGGGATACTACCCGATGATGTCAGTATTCATGAATGGCATTGTTAAGATCAATGCTGGTCCCCGTTTCAAATATCCGTTGCCGGAAAATTGTGCCCCGCTATATGACAATTATACGGATAAGATTGCGGAGGATTGGCTCTATGACATAATCGACGAAGTCGAAGCCGAGTATCTAGACTCGTTTGACTAGTTCTATTGCAAGTTGGGGAGGCATTTACACACGGCCTTGTTTTCTATTGCACACCAACGGTTATTGTATCACTAAGAAGCCTCTCACATGCCCTGTTCGGACATTCTGTTTGGTCTCTGATGTATAATGTGTGGCACTTGTTGTGGAACGCCTTGTAGCACTCGGTATTGGCACATTTCTTACCCATCATTACCAATTCTTTACATAAAACACACTCTAGGAGCTTCCCTGCTGAGTCGGACTGGGAAAAGACACCAAACCGGTCGATCATGTAACCATGTAGCTCAACCAATGTTGCAGACGAAACAACAACCTTCTTATGGGCGCTTAGCTCGATCCAACCGTCGTCGACCAATCGCTGAAGAAAGTAATCCGCCCCGCTTCCTTTTTCTTTTAGCACACCCATTACTTGTTGCTTCGTGGTTTTGTACGGTAGGGAATACACATAGCCGTGCGAGTTGATGATATTGTCAACCAATTGTTTAATGCACTCAAGCTCGCGTGGAGTATAATTGGTGCACTCCTGAATGGCTTCGTCGAATTCCGTGTTGACAAATACATATAAAATTTCTTCTGTTGACTGGTCTCTTATGGACGATATCCTGAAATTAAACTTGTCAAGCTTCATGTTGATCTCCGATATGAACGTACTCAACGATACCTGTATATCGCTGCCGGGCTCCAAGTCCATTTCCTGACATAGTGTTTGATAGGCTTGTAGTAGTCTTTCACTGGATACGACTTTGAGGCCTCGGATGTACGTGAGAAGTATTCTGTGTGCCTCTGTATATGCCATAGCTAACGTATTTGGGTGAGAAGACATGACTGAGTTCACTAGGAGATGCGCACGTGACGCGTCACGTGATTGTTTCAGTGTTCCACATGTCGTTGCTGGGTATTTGGGTAAGCAAAGTCCAGGGTATCGCAACAATCAGCGTATTTTATGGTCTCAGACCCCGACATCCTAGTTAGATGTGCATCGTGAAGGACCGAAAACATGGCACGTGATGCATCTGCACGCACATGCTGGTTTTGACCAGAGCAAGGAAATGCACCGTTTCAGCTCATCATGTCCATCAGTTTAGCCAACTTTCAAACCTCAGAAGCCGCCAATGAATTCAGAAGCGATACTTTCACAACACCAACTGCAAGTATGGTGGCTGCGCTTGCCACAGCTACTTTAGGTGACTCCGTGTACAACGAGGACGCGACGACAAAACAGTTGGAGGACAAGGTCGCTCGTTTGAGTGGGAAGGAGGCAGGTCTCTACTGTGTTTCTGGAACCTTGCTGAATCAAATTGGTTTGAGGACAAACTTGTTTCAACCTCCGCATGCAATTCTATGCGACTATAGGGCCCATGTTTACACTTGCGAAGCAGGTGGCATTCCCACCTTGTCACAAGCTTTGGTACAACCCATCACTCCAAAAAATGGCATTCACCTAACTTTGGAAGATGATATTCTACCAAACTTTGTCCCAGATGACGGTGAAATACATGGTTGCCCTACCAAGGTTATTAGTTTGGAAAACACTTTGCACGGAATGGTATTTCCCATCAACGAGATCAAAAAAATATCAAAATTTTGCAGGCACAACAACGTCAGGTTTCATCTTGATGGAGCACGTCTTTGGGATGCTTCTGTGGCATCTGGTCATCTGATCAGCGATTATTGTGTCCATTTTGACTCTGTATCTCTTTGCTTATCCAAGACTTTAGGTGCGCCGGTGGGTTCTGTTTTGGTCGGTTCCAAGGACTTCATCAGGAAAGCAAACCACTTCAAGAAACAAGCTGGCGGTGGTATCAGGCAGGCTGGATTACTTACACTGATGGCCATCGTGGCAATTGACGAGAATTTTGCCAAGTTGAAGCAGACTCATGTGAGAGCGGCGGAATTGGGAAAGTTGTGCGAGGAGAATGGTGGTGTTTTGATTCATCCGGTCCACACTAATTTTGTATTCTTGGACCTCAAGGCCAGCAAGATCAACCACCAGTTTTTCGAGGACAATTGCAAGAAGCACAACTTGAAAGCTTATGGCAGCCGAATTGCCTTTCACTATCAGATAAGTGAAGAATCTTTTCAGAAGATGAAACAAGTGCTCAAAGAGACCCTTGAAGAGGCAAAGAGAAACCCGTATGATGAGGAGCTGGGTCTTAAGCTATACAATGTTTATGATGCGGAATAGGTAAATGCTACGGCACTTGTTTGAAGCTGGTGTGGCATCTCCCAGATTATGGCGTGCCAACTAAGTCAGGTCTCTTGGCAGAAGGAACGGCAAATTTTGTTGTCGGTGTCCGATTATATTCATGCATATAACCTTAACATGAGCACACATTTATGCGGGGCCAGTTTATGTGTCTGCGATTCAAGTTCTGCCGCGCTCAAGTCGGACGCAAAAATCTAATCTACACACTATGGCATAGCAGAAGTTGCCCAAGTTGTACTATTCATGCCAGACATGGTTGTCATACCAAATTCTTGATTTGAATAAATAGAGTCAGAATCTCGGTGTAACGTTGATTCTGATTTTTTTTTAACTGTCAATAAGTCGAATTAGGACATCTTCACTTTACATAAAGATTCTCGATGATGTTCCCTGTCCAATTTTCTCTTTTGCTTGCTTTTGTTGCAGCTGCAAAGTACTTGAATCCATGTGACCCGAGACTTTCCACGCAATGCGTTGCCCAGAACCGAGCGATCAAAAACATTTACTCGGAGAGCCTTCAGACTTCAAGTGAGGTTTTAATGACTCCAGACCAATGTCCCCTGGTTTGTTATGGCCCCGATGGAACCAATCTTAGTGTGTTGAATCGATTGGACAATCCGAGACTTTTCTCCGACACTTACATCAGGTATGGCAAGGTGGAGTTAGAGATGAAAGGTGCCATTGGTACGGGAGTGATCTCCTCCTTTTACTTGCTTAGTGACGACCAGGACGAGATCGATATAGTGGAGCTTTTCGGAAACGAGCATGGCAAATATGAGACCAACTTCTTCACCAAGGGCCAGTCTTTGACCGATGGAGACGGAACGTACATTAGACTTGACACGTCCCCCCTTGACAATTTCCACAAATACGGGGTCATTTGGACCGCGGACAAGATCGAATGGCAATTGGATGGAAAGGTTGTTCGTCGCGTGCTCGAGTCGGAACTGGCCCAGTACCCCAAGTCCCCCATGAGACTCTTGGTAAGCTTGTGGGCTGGTGGAGACTTGGATAACGAAAATGGTACCATTGAATGGTCGGGAGGGTTGACTGACTACAAACAGTTACCGTTTACCATGGTGGTTAGAAATTTGGTGGTGGAAAATTACTCCAAAGGTGAATACTACGAGTATACCAACAATTCTATGGTGGTGACCCATCAGACCGAGCTCAAGCCGGCGTGTGTTGTGGATGGCATTTCTGACGAAGAAGATGACGACGAAGATGACGAGTACGACGAGTACGACAACAGCGATTGGGACTGGGACTATGACTGGGACTTCGACGACGACTATGATTTCGACGACGACTACGATTACGACTACGATTACTACGACTGGGACGAAGATAATTACGGCTACTACGGCAAGTGAGCAGCCAATACCTCAGTACGCGGAACTTGAATGCACAGCCTTGGTGGATGACTTTGCCAGCTGCGCCAGTAGTCATGCCCCCTGTGACTTGACTTAACATAGAGTGGGGCCCATGTATTTTTTCATAGTGGATAATGCGGATTCGCGAATATAAAAATGTATTTTTCGAAGTATTGAGCACATGGCCAGCGCGCTAAAAATGACGTATCCCCGCAAAGCATAAACTTTTTTCACTCAGTGGCATGATATGCGCTTAAGCGTCTAGGCTCATACATCGGACTCTGTGAAGCCGAGCATGCTATCTTTTCCGGCATACGCGGCATTTTTTGTCTTTATAACTTCCCTATCGCTTGCTCTGTTGTCTCACCCACATCACAAGTATTAAAACATTCTCCATAAAATGAAGGTAGAAGGCGTGAGTGCAATTTCCCTTTCTACCACCGATGAGGCCTTGCTCAAAAAATGCTTGTCCTTCTACAAAACATTGGGCTTAAAACTCATCAAGAATTACTCCACCGTCGCCAGCAATATGGCCTCCTCAGCATCGCCTGCCCAATTCCAGGGAATTGCCAAAAACTCGATCAAGGAGTACTGGTTGGAATCCTTTCCTTTGCAGAACCTTGATAATGCTGGCAACGTGATTCCTTGGCAGGATTTGTCCTTTTACGATGGCGATGCGACCGGAGCTTTATGTCCAAACACATTGGTGAAGCTTCGGTTGGTTTCGCCAATCCATTACTCTGAGATCCCGAAAAACATTCAGTTTTTTTCTTCTGACTGTGCCAAATTACAAGAAATACTTGGCGAGAAAGGCTTCGAAACAGAGACCTTGAACGGTAATGAGTTCACAATCCAAGACCCTATTGGAAACACATTGACCTTTTCTAAGAAACTCCATCCTTTGAGCGACAAGTCTTTCACATCCTCTGATGACTACTTGGCGTTCAGATCAGCTGAACTCATGAAAGCCATTCATAAAGGAAAGACTGATAGCAATGAAAAATCAACTAGTGACTTGAAGAAGAAGAAGAAAATTGCTGTCATGACTTCTGGCGGTGACTCTCCTGGTATGAGTCCTGCTGTGAGAGCCGTTATCCGCTCTGGTCTTTTCTTCGGTTGTGATATGTTTGCTATTTACGAAGGTTACGAGGGATTGGTAAAGGGCGGGAAGCTCATTAGGAAAATGGAATGGGGTGACGTTAGAGGGTTTCTTTCTCACGGAGGTACTGATATTGGTACCGCGCGTTGCGCCGAGTTCAGGGAAAGATCTGGTCGCCTTCAAGGTGCATACAACATGGTGGTAAATGGAATTGATGCTTTAGTTGTGTGTGGAGGTGACGGATCCCTCACAGGTGCTGATCTTTTCCGTGCCCAGTGGCCTTCGTTGATCCAAGAACTTGTCGATACAGAAAGATTGACTGAAACCCAAGCCCAGCCCTACCGCCATTTGACAATAGTTGGCTTGGTGGGATCCATTGATAACGATATGGCCATGACTGATGCTACGATTGGCGCATTCTCGTCTTTGGAACGTATTTCTGAGATGGTTGACTATATCGATGAAACAGCATCGTCGCATTCGCGGGCATTTGTTGTTGAAGTGATGGGTCGTCATTGTGGCTGGTTGGGATTGATGTCGGGATTGTCAACCGGGGCTGACTACATTTTCATTCCTGAGAGGCCACCGAAACATGGCCACTGGCAGGAAGACTTGAAAAAGATCTGTTCTCGCCACAGGTCATATGGAAAAAGAAACACCACGGTTATTGTTGCTGAGGGTGCGATTGACGATGAGTTGCAGCCTATTTCTCCTGAGAACGTTAAAAATGTTCTCGTGGAACTTGGGCTCGACACAAGAATCACTACTTTGGGGCATGTGCAGAGAGGTGGTACTGCTGTGGCATATGACCGTATGCTAAGTACCCTTCAAGGCGTGGAAGCCGTCAAAGCTGTTTTGGAAAGTACTCCAGACATTCCCTCTCCGATCATTGGAATAGTTGAAAATCAAATTGTCAGACAGCCTTTGGTGGACTCAGTTCGCCTTACTAAGCAAGTCGCTGAATCTATCGAGGCCAAAGACTTTGATAAAGCAATGAGTTTGCGTGACTCAAGTTTTGCTGAAGCATATGACAGTTACTTGCACACTGCTCTCCATGATGATGGTTCGCAGATGTTGCCTGAGAATGAGCGCTTGAATATTGGAGTTGTGCATGTTGGCGCTTCATCCTCCGCCCTCAATGCCACAACCAGGGCTGCCGCATTGTATGCATTAGCCAAGGGACACAAGTTATTCGCTATACAAAACGGCTTTTCTGGGCTCGTAAGCGAGGGTACTGTCAAGGAATTAAGCTGGTTGGACGTTGATGGCTGGCACAACAAAGGTGGATCCGAAATCGGCACAAACCGTTCGTTACCTAGCGAGAATTTCGGAGATGTTGCATTCTATATGCAAAGACACAATTTTAACGGTTTGATCATAATTGGAGGATTCGAAGCGTTTACTGCTTTACACGAATTGGAGTCTGAGAAACACAAGTACCCAATCTTCAACATACCCAAGATCGTCATACCTGCTACTGTCTCAAACAATGTCCCAGGTACCGAATACTCTTTAGGTTCGGATACTTGCTTGAACCAGTTAGTCAATTATTGCGATGCTATTAAGCAATCTGCATCTGCCACGAGAAGAAGAGTTTTCGTGGTTGAAGTCCAGGGTGGCAACAGCGGTTATGTTGCATCGTGCGCTGGCCTTATCACCGGAGCAATTGCTGTTTATACTCCAGAGGAAAAGGTTAATCTCAAGAGTATACGCGAAGACATTGATCTCTTGTTTGACGCTTTTGAAGGCGACCGAGGAGAGAAGAATAACGGAAAAATTCTCATCAGGAACGAGCATGCTTCCCCTGTTTACACAACTGAGCTCTTGTCTGAAATATTCCGCGAGGCCGGAGACAAGAGATTCGAAACGAGAACTGCTATTCCAGGTCACGTTCAACAGGGTTATACTCCAAGTTCTATGGATAGAGTTTATGCCGTGAGATTTGCTGTTCAGTCCATCAAATATATTGAAGACTGGAGCCGGCGAGTATTTGCTACTGTGCATCACAACTCGCTTCACCACAGCATAAACAACATCAAAATGGTCGAATTGATGAGACAAGACGAAGAGTCATCCGTCGTCATTGGTATCCAAGGAGCACAATTGAAGTTTTCTGACATCAATGACCTTTACAACAAGGACACAAATGTGAGCTTAAGAAAAGCAAACACGGTTCACTGGGACCAGATAGCCAAAGTGGGTGATCTTTTGAGTGGACGATTGAGTTTGAGAGAACGCCGTAAGCGCTAGCTTCCGGATTAAAGATAATCAAGGCGAATGAATCTGTCGATTCAACTGTTAGATCAATACACGTACTATATCATAGGGTAGGCATGTATATTTATCAAGCATGTATTAAGGGAAAAATGACTTCCAATGAAGTAAAAAATTCACCATAGCGAAAAAAATAATTTGAGTTGACTTAGGTGAATCAAGTGCACATGCTAGCCAGTGTAAAAACACGAAAGCGCTGATTAGAACCAAGGCTTCGTTACGCTGTACGTGTTGCTAAGCGCCGACGCGAGGTAGCATTCGCTTTGAATAGACATGAAACATATGCAACGCTCTCAGGAAACTTTACCCGGAGTTTCCAGCTACAGCCCTAAAATCAATATATAGTTGAATTGTGCGGCCGTTAGAGAGTGAATTGTGCGAGGGCTTGAAAATTGTACTTTCGATATGCATGCAAGAAAAAAATAGCTGCAGAAACGCCACCGGTTTTACATGTATTGCGGTTGAACTGCATAATTTCTGGAGAAAAATACCTCAAAGGGAGTGACATGATGCATGAACTTGCTTTTAGCGGATCCCTGCGTGAAGTAGAGGGTCCCGAGAAATGGCCATGGCAATCTTTTTGTCTTTGACTCGAATTAAGAGGTAAACACAAGAGACAAAAATCCTTAAGTTTTTTTGTAGCCCATTTAGGGGTACTTTCTGCCACGCTAGAGGTCTCGAGCGAGCAGAATTTCGGGCCGTTTTTTCTCCTCTAGTTGCAACTGTGCAGTATGTGCATGAATTTTTGTCGCCAATTGACTAACGCACTCCTGTAATGACGTGAGGAATCCCACAGCTATTTATGCACATGCTCAGAACCGAAATCAGATATGCCGTACAAGCCAACATATGGACGGAGTATGTTTTCTCACACGACATACACGCCGAAAGTACCTCATCGCCCTGCTTAAGTTACCAGGGGCTTAATTTGCCTCAAAAGATACCACAGTGGTTTCACGGCAATGATGAACAATCATGCAAACTAAGCAAGAGTGAAAACAAATAGTATTCCATATGCGACACCCTCTTGTTGAGCCTCCGTGACCATAATGACCATAATGATGAGTCAAATTAGTCACACCAGAGATCACTTATTTCACTTGTTTTCACTTGATTCCGCTTTTTTATTGCTGTTTTTCACTGGATTCCGCTTCTTTATTACTGCTTTACATGTTTTGAATGTCATTTGATTTTACTTACACTTCGATTTGTGTGATCGATGTAATATATTGTGGACTTGCTTGACAGAAAGCATGTGAACTCGCACATATGCTTAACGAACCCACGTGCTGTAATCGTTCGATTAGAATCAGTTACAAAGGTTGTACAGCGCCACCGAACTATGGAACTTTCCTAGATTTATATTTTGAGCAAGAAAAAGCTTCAATTGCATATCTATCAATAGATCATTAGGTGTCTACACAACTTTGGGTTAGAATTAAGGGAAAAAACTATGGTTTTGCGTGGCTTTGCTGTCCTTTAGCTGAAAAATTCAGCATAAGGCGCTTATTGTCTTCTCCGCAATCGACTGCGGATTCCGTGAATCCCGTGACTGTGATTTCTTGCTAATAGCATGTCCTCGTTTTTCAGATAAATGGAATCTTCGAGGGGTTCAGCGTTTGCGAGTCAAGAAACAATGTACCATGATTTCAATGCGATATAAACCATTGTCTGTCTACGGTAACAGTGTTAGGCATATCTAGTAAAGCACGTATGGTCTTGCCTCTCTGCATTGTCAGATTGATGATATAGTTATATTGTTAATATCCCACGGCGCGTGTACAATAAAGCGAACAAAGGCCTTACAACATGTGTGCGAGGCGGTTTACTTCAAAGTTCCCGGTGCCTTCGCACATTGCCTAGTATCAAATTGGTCGTTGCAGTTTCGTATAGTGGAATGTGCAAATTTAGTGACTGCGTTGGTGTTGAAAAAACTTCACTGAATGAACAATGCACAGTGGACTATATTGCAAATATTCACGCGCTAGCCGAGACAAACCTTTCTTGAGCATGTCCGTAATGGCCATGGGTTTTTAGAGCAAGTGCGCGGATAGGCCAGGGGACATCTCACTGCGGCACTTCCGACTCGCTTCGAGAAGTTTGCGCATCACTACTCCGCTACCCCAACTTCACGCTCCCCTCGGCCAGGCCGGATAAACACAGTTGGAACCTTTTAACGATCGTGCGTCACCTCCTTCTCCCGAGTAGAACTCGTAAATTTTTAAGACCATAAATCATAGGATTGTTTTCAGATTTATAATGGCGTCAGGTCACAAAATATAAAATTAAACGAAAAAAAAAAAAAAAAAAAATGATATCAGGCTACGCACTATGATTTTCCTTTTGCTTTAAGTTTATGAGAATCCTACTACAGTTGTTTTCTGGCACAAGACCGTGTTTCGAGGTTATTTTAGCGACCATATCCAGGCATACCAACATTCCCCTCCCCTTCCCATCCTTACTGCGCAGCGACACCCCCACCAAGCATCGTAGGTGTCCGAGAGCAAATTTCGGACATCCATTTTCAACCACGTCTAGTGAGTTTCGCTCAACAATTTATACATCCAGCAGACCCTGGATGAAATAATGTCCCTGCTGGACCGAAACCAATCCGGTCTTCCTATAAAGAAAAATGCGTTTGTTCATAAACTTTATGGAATGCTTAATAACTCAAAGCTAGCGGATCTCATATGGTGGAGTGGCTGTCCCGAGGGCCATACATTTTCGCTCAAACCAAGCAAAGATTTTGCGCTAGCTCTCAATGGATATTTCAAACACGGGAACATTGCAAGCTTCGTACGTCAGCTACATATGTATGGTTTTCACAAGGTCAGCGATCCCCATACGTCTTCGCAGGCAGCTAGTGACAGAGCGCCGCCAGTGTGGGAATTTCGCCACTCTTCCGGCAAATTTAAGAAGAATGATGAAAGTTCATTGGCCTACATCAAACGAAGATCGCAGCTGATTCCCTCCAGAAATCCTGTTGTAGACAACAGTCTAGGGTCTGTGAACACCCATATGGGAATGCCCTCAGCTGGCCCGAATTCAATGAGTATCCCCGCCATGCCTTACCCCAAACATTATCAGCCAAACCCAGTCCCGCCTCTCGCAACACATCAAGCTTTTGTACCATATCCGAATCTGAAAGAAATAAAAGGACCGCTATATCCGCCTCCTGTGGCCCCGGCGCCCCCTTATAATGAGCCACAAAGCTACTACGTTCCCCACAATCCCTCTTATACAGCTCTAAACTCCACCTTCGACACACAATTTCCTCGTGACTCGATCGCACTGCACTCTGGCAGAAGCCGTGCCAACGGAGGTGTGTATATCAACAGTGTGAATCCTGTTCGTCATCAGCCCTCTCTTGATAACCGGCACAAGACAACTCAGCCTCATTCACGACCCTATCTGCAGTTTCGAAATGAGGCCCCTCAGCATGTTCATTTTCAAGAAGGAAGTTCTTTATCCACATTGCCCGGAACACATTATCACACCCCTGCATTTCTGCATATAACGGCAAACAAAGCCCTTCCTGGTTCTGAGTCCCACAATTTATCGCAAGTTCCATTACCTGGTCGGCACGCTTACGATATACACACCGAGGCTGTTCAAAGACCAACACCGGACGCGACCTTGAGGTTGGCCACCCACACGCCTTTTTCCTCCTCAGAAGGCGATCCCTTGCCACATTTCTTTCAGCAGCCCATAGAGCGACCAGTATCCCCCTTTGCACTCAAGCCATTAGGTGTATCTGCCTTACCTCCTTCTAACGTGATTTGCAGCGATACCTCTGCAACCAATGCAAGCCGAAACGACCTTCTTACCTCCGCTTCTAGAGACCCTCCGACATCTCCACAAAATTTTACATTCAGAAGACCATTCTCTATTCAAACCATGGAGAGGCAAAGAAATCCGTCTCTCTTGTTTGACCCGTTGACTGTTGTGGGTAAGAGTAGTCCGAAGCCGCCCGCCACTTCGAAAGGGAACAATTATGATGTCAAGTTACCCCCCTTGAGCTCATGGCTGTCACCGATTATTAAAGATCAGACACTCAGAGACGATTACATCAAGCATCTGGTGTCAGCAGAAAGTGGTAATAGTGATAAGTTTACCACTGCAAGACCGGCACATGTTGTCGACAACGATATGCACACCCACCAGCCCCGGTCAAATTCACAGACCACTTTGAACTCCATGGCAGGCAAAGATAGATCTGTCACTGCTGTTCATTGCAATTCTCTCCGAGACAGAATCAGACCCTCTCTAGTCAACTTGCACAACGCTTCACAAAATTCAATGAACTTTGCGGGAATTCAACATGCGAAGACGGTTGATTCCGTCGCGTCCCATTCATCTTCTTTGTTTTCTAACGGATCGTCCATATCTTCGGTATCTACGAACCGCCTGTCTTTTGATTCAGTGTCCTACGGGCGAAAGTCGAGTTATGCCATGAGTCCTCGCGATGAAGCACCACCTTCGCCAGGATTGAGAGCATTGGAGCCTGGCCCTGACTCTCCCATATCACGATTACTGGAAAGGGTGGGAACTATTTCTGAGGAAGGCCTGGATGCGTCTACCATAGATTCGCGTCAAGGTGGGATCACTCATGAGCTTGGGTTGAAGAGTACGCCACTGCAAGAGCCCAAATTAGAGTATCTTCTACATTCGGGTGCTGATGAGAACCGCAAGAAGCAAAAACTGTAACTTTATAGATCGACTATGATGCTGAATTATGACTCGAAAGATTTGGTCTGGTAGACCTCTTTTTTTTATGTATTACACGGCTCAATTGTATAACCAATCCTTCTGACATTAATGAGTGATCAGTTAGAACTAAGGCCTTTCATGTCAAATGCTAATTATCCTCTGATACTAAAAGCCAATCTTGACACCCTCAGAGCCCATCTCTTAGGGGCGACCATCAAGTACAGAAACATTGAATAGAAGTGGACAAGTTTCATGCTTGAAGTTTTCTATTTGTTCGATGTTTCGACGCGAGGTTCTGCCATCTCTTCCAAGTGTTTGTCTATAAATGAGCCTCTTGGGAGCCTTTAAAAAGGACGTGCCTTCCCTTTCTTCCCGGTCTGTACAACCTTCTTTTTTTCACTGATCTGGCTCATTTTGGATTCCTCTTCATCACTGTCATCAGCAATTTGATGTTTCAGAATCTTTTTGGGAGGCTTTTTTATTGCCGCCATAATTTCCAGCTTCTTGAAAGGCTTGTGAATTTTTTGAGCAGGTCTTGAGCCACTTAGACGCAGGTCTTGCTCGTTCACGAGGGATTTTCTTTTATCTGTTCTCATTTTATTCATTAACGCTGACATCGCTTTGGATCCTGATCGTTGGTCCTTTGAAGCTACCGAGTCCTGTTTTCCTTGCAAAGTCTCCGACTTAAGGAAATCACCTAGTGTGTGAAATTGATCGCCTTTATCATTATCAATCAGAAAAAGGCCTTGGCCGTTTTCTATTATAGGCAAGCCCATAAATTTCTCTTCATCTTCAGCATCTAGCCCATTCCGGGAGGACTTTGAAGTCGGTAGCCAATTCAAGACGTGCTTGTTATTATGAGATAAAGCTAGCTGGAATTTAAGCTGGAAAGCCTCTTTTTCCTGAAACTCTTTTCTTCGGTTCACTTTCGACATGGCGGGGGAGATGGATACTTTGTTTGATTTCAGTGCTTCTCGCGCTCAAAAGACAGAATGATATGGTTTCATGAGAAAAAAATGCGCAAGCCCGGAATCGAACCGGGGGCCCAACTATGGCAAAGTTGGATTTTACCACTAAACCACTTGCGCTGAGAGCTCCGCGACGGGGAATTGAACCCCGGTCTACCACGCGACAAGCGGTAATTCTAGCCACTAAACTATCACGGAATTTCTTGAAAGTTCAAACTTATGCTTCTTTATCAATATGACACTGTAATTGTAAAATCATATATATTTTTGACCAGCATTAATCAGGTAGAAAATCAATTAAGGAAAATTTTCAGTCAGTAGACCATGTACGTTTGTAAATTTGCAGAAAGGGGGCTTATGCAAGATATATGTGCTCTCTTAAGTGACCCAATCTTTGGATAGTCTAGAAAACCGAACGTCAAGAAATTTAAATCTCGAGTAAATTATCAGAATCATACACCTTTCAAAAAAAAAAACTTTCAAGAAAATATGAGTGTGCGAGTACATACAAAAAAGGTGACCATACGAATTACCTTTTGATTTCCGCTGAGGCTTCTTGGAAGGGCCCGATCGTTAAGTATTTTAATTTCCTTTCGCAATTTTCACCGGCTAGAGCGTAAGTTTAGAAAAAATAAGATCTGGCAATCCACCTGACTGGAAACAAGGCCCCGACAGCCAGGCATGACAGTTGAAGATTTCAACAATAACTCTTATTGCAAAAATTTGAAAGTCACATAACAAGGGGAGACAGACAAATAGAGTACACCACTGAAGTTTTGGTGGCTCATTTTTGCCTAAGTAATTCCACGGTACCCCTATATGCCGAGGAAGAGAGCAAAACATTTGTGCCTGACATTATACCGCTTCACTCTTAACTTTCAATAACTTAAATACGTAAAAGTGTGGCAATCCTTTCTATGTCCATCTGAATGATTTATGTTATGTTATTTTGTAGTTGTTAACCTCAAGTACTTAACAGAAGTTGCCTACGTTGATGGTTCCTATACCAAGGGGGATCCATCCAAACTTGAAAATTGGCCCGGGCTGTATGAGGCGTCGGACGCTTCCTGGCGAGGCGGGGTCCTGCTTGCACCTTTTTCAGCAGGCGTGGGGGCACTATGCCGCCATATTTGGTCGATTTGGGGCGTTGGGACACGGCTGGGCCGCTTTGATTGCCCAAGAAGTCCCAATCTGAATTATCTTCAGGCCAAAGTGGCGTCTGAGGCGGGATTGGTCTTGCATCTGAGAAAATCACGACGTGGCATTCGAGTAAAACCACGGCGCCCCTCCTGATAAGATGCAGCTGGTGCCACCTCGTCTAAGTCACGGAGATAGGCGGGATTGGATATGCCTCTCTCCAGGTGGGTTATCGACAGTATCCCCTTGTAAGCGCACGTCGCAGGTAAATGTGTCTATGGGTAGCGCGCTACCCATGGCGGATCTAACAATTTACATGATTTTGAAAGCCTTACTTTTCAATAAGCATCAAGTCTAGAGATTCATTGGTTACTGACTCGACCGACTGAACTGCTTATGAAGTGGTATCAATGAACTTTGGTCGAAACAATTTCTTCATGAACCTACTAATGGGCATAGTGACCTATTTAAGTGAACAAAGAACTGTCAGGCACCTTCACTTGTGAAGGAGTAAAGCCGTTAAAGCGGAGCCACAAATCACTAGTTCTCTCCCCGAGTTGAACAACCATTCCACTCAAAATGCCTTTTATCCCTGAAGACAACTGTCAGCATTCTAGGCCGCGTTTAAATGCTAGATCTTAGCTTCGCCTAAAAAAATAGGGTTCTCGCAAATACAGTATATATATCGGTATATGCAGACCAGTTGGGGTGGACCCTGGGGCAGCGCACGCAACGCCATTTGGGAATTCGCTAAAACACAGGAACCCCAGTAAAAAGTGGGGGAAAAGGGGGATCGACTCACTGTAGTATCTGAAGCTGTTTGAATTTCCGTTCAATATGCATCGCGATATACAAGCTGAAGATGAACTTCAAAAGTGGTCTAGCAGAAAATTCATCCTGAGATATGCGCATGCAAGGGTTCTCGGACTGTTAACACATGCATATTACCTGCATGTAATCACATGCAGGCTGCATTAACGTGGCATGTACCGCGTAAGTTATTGTTGACTTGCCATTCCTGTTTGATCTGTACTGAATATGGTAGCATGTTGCTCATAGAGTAAAGAGGAGATAAATCTATTTGAATAAAGCTTCCGATGTTAACTCGCCTCGTGGTAGTACGATATTAGCGAAAACTTGAGGAGTATCACCCTCTGTCCTTGCATTACAATGAAGCTTCTCTGAGACCTAGTCTCACGACTAGCCTGGGGAAACAATCCTTGCGTTCCATAAATTTCGGAAGGATATGCAACCAACGATTTTCCTCACCTAAGTTGAGGGGCTGTCAGGAGCTAATTTTTGCAATCATTTCTAGATTGATGCCGGATACTGGAGGTAATCCTGCAACTAGTTTTCAGATTGAAGTCAGCATCAGGGCTCTCCCCTTCTTGAACCTAGCACATTGATCCCTTTTTTACCGCATGCATATTTCCTAACAATGTCGCAAACACTGGTTGCCGGCTGTCGCGTCTTTCACCTATCACTCCGCTTTTACGTCCTACAGACAGGCGGTGCCGCCCCATGGATCTTTTCAAGCCTCTCTGTGGGTTTTATACGCAATACCAGTTCGAGCACCAGTAATATAAACCCCTTAGCAAACCATAAAGCAAACCAGCCAAGGAGGTGATTTTCGGAAGACGGTAGACGCTTTTAAAAATCACGTTAGCTCACAAATCGGAGATTGATTATTAATTTCGAGATGGTACATTACCATTCGGCTTTGTAAATAATCAATCTCTTAAAAAAAACTTATGCCACACGCCCGCGGGCTTCAACAAAAGACTCACATGGTGGCCGACTTTAATGATGTTGCAACAAACGCAAGAAGTTTTGTATCACGTGCCATGCATGTGGTCGCATAAATTGACCCTTCCTTTCCGAGCCTCCGCAAAGTGTCTTCTGCAGATGGAGCCATCAACACTAGCGAAGAACGTATGCTAACATTTTGTATCTCTCATGATTCGGACCTCGTGGCTCTTCTTATTGCTGTTTCCCTAAAGGTGTTTTATGGCTCTACCCCTCAAATACATATTGTCAGAACGTTGAATGGACTTCAAGCTACCCTGGCTGTTGCCCCCTGGTGTGGGGTAAGTACGGTCACGGAGCGTGGACATAAAACTTGGATGTCCCACAATCATCCGTCCCTCATGCGCATTTTGACTCCCAGTCTTATCTTCATAGACCGCCTCCAAATTAAACCGGCTACAGGTAATAGATTTATGAGTCCAGATATTCCTGTTTTTAGTCTGAGGGTGGAAGCTTTCGCAACAATAACAGGCGACTTGGCTAATTCCTCGGCTTTTTTTTATAACCCAGTGGTTTTAGCAAGTAATTTGAGACTATACTTGTTGAACTCGCGCAACGTTTCGTTCTCGTCGGTTCCTCTGTATGCTGCCTTGACGCAATTAGTTCAGTCTCTACCGGGCCAAGTTTTTTGGGTGGATTCTATGTTCAATTGCGATTTGCTGAAGAAGTGGCATTCGCGTATGATGATTGAGCTGCTGCTTCTTTCTCATATGGCCCACGTACACTATACCCAAAGCCTGGTAACTTTGAGCTTGCCATCCTCAATTCTCTGGCTCCCAACTTTCAAAGCTAGCATAGGAATCAACGCAGTTTCGGAAGTGCGCTGCCGCTCACACAGCCAGGGAAGCACGCTTCGCATTGAAGTCCAGCATACAGATACGAGATATTACGAGGAGGAAGTGTGCCTGAGATTTGATTTGTTGCATAGTCTTAATATCTGCGACCAAATTTTGAGTTCTCTACAAACGGTCCTCAGGGTACCCTCCAAACTTTAGCGAGCAAAATCCTTCACGACTGAGTAGTCCTCTTTTTTGATTTCGGGTATATTCTCTGATATTCAAACTAGCGTCTCATTTGTGGTTATTTAAGTGAAATGATTCCAAATGAGCAACTTATACAGGCAAAGTATCCAAGCCAGCGATGCGATTGACATAAGGTTCGATAGCCGGGTGTTTCAAGATGGGGCCGATCACCGGAAAAGATCGCAAAAACAGTACAATAGTTCCGAAAAAGTCACCAAAAAGATATAGAATACCAATAGACTCAACACCGAAACCTATGAATGAGCGCTTGAGCAATATGAGGGTGATTCCTCCGAAGAAAAAAAGGGTTGCTTTAATCTTAGTAGGACGAGCAAAGAAGTAAAGAGCTCTAGATGGTCCGATTATAAGCACGACTCCAATTATGAATAGAATGTTACCGATCGCCAATAAACTGGCGTCGAAAAATGTCATTATCCCGAGGAAAAAGAAGATGACGCCCGCCGCCGTTGACGCAACCCCATATTCTATATTGTTAGTAAATTGCTTGATGACGCATTGAACTTTACACACTTTGTCTTTCTGTGAGCCACAATGTAGAGTCAAAGAGCATTCTGTAGTGGTGGAACTGCCAAACTAATGCTGTGTGCACTTTTCAATCATGTTGAGTCGGTGTACGGGTGTTGATTAATTTCGACTACGCTGTAAGCGACCAAAGTTATGACACTTAGAAGGCCTTTAGCTTTATCTTCTTGAAATACCGAAACTTATACGGCTGTAATCTATATGAGAAACCTTCAATTTGTTTGCTCACCACATCAAAAGCCCTCTGACCCTCCTCAGCTAGTTTTCGCAACAATTCTCAAGCGTGACAAAAGTCTCTCTGAATCAGCTGTAAACACACATGAAAGCATATTCTTTTTATAGGATTACTTCCTTTTCGTGGAGTCGGATCGTGTCAAATAAAAAGCTTCTGTTCCCTTCATTCGTGTTTTGGAATCCCTCGAATGGTCATCAAAACCATATACACTCTTACAAGGCTGTGCACTGTATAGAGGCCGTACGTCACACTTCACTCGAGTAGGCAATATCAACGTCAAGGCTGCATGTCACACAGCAATTCCATCCCCGACTCGGGAAACGGAGATGCAGCCCCTCCTCCATCGTACCAAGAGGCAATAGAGCAACAACCTACCCCTCCCTCCAGGCCCCCGCCTATGCCTGCAAGGCCACCAATACCTCAAGCCCCACACCATCAACCTCTGAACCCAAACCTGACTAATTCCTCCCGAGCTCAATCTAACTCGCGTCAAACACAATCACTATATACAAATAATCCGAATCTACCATTCACATACCCGCGAGGCCATTTCTGCAAAAAGTGTAAAAACACTGGGTTCAAGGATCATCAGAAACCATGTACAGATTGCTGGCAGTATTTTGTGAGAAAGGAGGCTTACAACCCCAACCCGAACCTCTCGTTTAGATATCCCAAGGGTTTCTTTTGCAAGAAATGCATGAACTCAGGCGTGAAACTAAAAAATGGCTTGACTTGTCAGGATTGCTATGATCGTTTTGCACCTAGAAACATGACAATGTGGTCAAATGCGCCGTTTAACTCTTATGCCCCTCAACCAATGTACGCTCCTCAACCAATGTATGCTCCTGGGGTTCCCATTCAGTTGCCCCCTGGAGATCCTCGCTTAGGCGGTGTTCTATGCGGTAAATGCAGGGGCTCCGGTCTTACGATGTTTCTTCTTGACGACGAGATATGTAGACTTTGTGGCGGAGTGGGCAGGCTTTTCAATGTACCAGGTTATCGTTAAAGTCATTTGAGTGCTATCCCCTTATGTTATTTTCATGGATTGAACCCGACGACTACAGCCGATCACTTTAACAGGAGTCCTTACGACAATTGGCTATCACATTCAATATTAATACTATAATTACAGTCAGACTAGCTATACCCTGCAATAGCCTAGTTATAGTTTGAAGGGTATTTGTAGTCAGTCAATTCCGAGAAATTCTCCTTAATGCTTCTTATGGAGACAAACCTGGTTAAAATGTTTCCAGATCCTGCTTTGTCATTAGTACCAGACATTCTTGCGCCTCCAAACCACTGTTGAGCAACCACTGCACCAGTAGACTTGTCATTGATATAAAAGTTACCGGCACAGTATCTTAACTTCTCCTCTGCAAGTCTAATGGCGTCACGGTCCTTTGCAAAGATAGATCCAGTCAAACCATAAGTGGTAACGCTATCGATTTTATCCATAATGGCCTCGAATTCACCATCGGGGTAAGGGAACGCAGTCAAAATCGGACCGAAAAATTCTCTGGACAAGAACTCGTGTTCGGGATTGGACGTTTCAATCAAAGTAGGTTGCACATAAAATCCTTTACTTTTGTCAGTTTTGCCTCCTTTGATGATAGCCAACTCAGGGTCTGACTTTGCCTGCTCAATTGCGCCTTCCAATTTATCAAATGATTGTTCATGAATGACGGGACCCATAAAGTTATGGAGAGTAGATGTTTCACAGGTGTTGCCAATAGAGATAGAGTCCATGGCCGATGCAAGCTTTTCCTTAAATTCTGGCCACATAGATTGGGGCACGTAAACCCTGGACGTGGCAGAACACTTTTGGCCTTGAAACTCGAAAGCTCCCCGCAAAGTTGATAATACGGCATGATCAATAGGAGAAGATTCGTGGATCAAATGAAAGTTTTTTCCACCTGTCTCCCCAACGACTCTTGGATAATCCCTGTATACATCTTTTGCCAAATTTGTAGCAATTTTGCCATACAAAGACTTGAAAACTTGGGTGGAGCCTGTGAAATGCAAGGAGGCAAAGTCACGGTGATTGACCACCAAATCAGTGATTTCGATAGGGTCACCAGGAATAAAGTTCACCACACCTGCTGGTAAGCCTGCTTCCTCAAAGATTTGCAAGAGTAAGTAGTTAGAAAGAACTGCAGTATTCGAAGGTTTCCAAACAACCGTGTTACCCATAAGGGCTGGCGCACCCACCAAGTTACCAGCGATAGCCGTGAAGTTAAACGGAGTGACCGCATAAACAAAACCCTCCAAAGGCCTGTACTCGGCTCTGTTCCATACTCCTGGAGCAGACTCAAGAGGTTGTTGTTGGTACAATTCTTCAGCGTACTTGACGTTGTACCTTAAGAAGTCCGCGTTTTCAGTAACACAGTCGATTTCAGCCTGATATACATTTTTACCTTGACCAAGCATGGTAGTAGCCAACATGTCATATCTGTACTTCGTGGCAATGAGTTCCGCGGCCTTCAAAAACACGGCAGCTCTATCTCTCCAAGGCATGGAAGCCCATTTCTGCTTAGCTGTTTTGGAAGCATCGATTGCAGCCTTCACATCGTCTTTATTGGCAAGAGCGAAATTTGCTACAACCTCAGAGTGCTTGGCTGGATTGACTTGAGCCATTTTGGGTCTGTCATAGATCTTTTCACCATTGATGACGAGAGGGACTTCTAATGGGGAGTCCGTGAATTTGGTGATGGAGGCACGCAAAAGATCCCAATCTTTTTCTTCAGAGAATGAAAAGTTCTTGATTGGCTCATTGGCAATGGTAGGAGGAACTTTAATGTGTGCAAATTGGGAAACTCGGCGGGTGGATCCGATCAAGGAGCGGGCAACTGGAATTGATGCACGGGCAGTGTATCTGATAGTGCCTATACCCCTGAGCGACTTTGGTGTGATGCCTGTGACTCTCAACATGCTACTTTGAAATTGGATAAAGGACTGAAAAAAGTTGAGAAAGGAAGTACGATTAGTAGAAACCAAAAATTATTGGGGGCGGAATTCGAGCTTATTTTATGTCAGGCGTTACGTTGTCAGCGTGTTCTGCAGTGCCCCCGCAAAAATATCGTTACACTTTTTTTTTTCGCCAGTAGCCACAAAAGTTTAGCCAGAGTAAGACAAAGCGAACCGACAATTTGGGAATTGCATCGCGACTTGATGCCTTGTCGCACTAGGAAACTTTTCGCGACTGTCACTACATAGTAAAGCAAATGACGATATTCCCATATCAGTAGTGAGGGATGTTCTGAAATCAATTACAAAATTTGATACTATTCTTAAAGTGTAAGTAACACCTGAGCAAAGCCACGAATTGCTCCTTTGAAGGGAAGCTAGCTCAAGATCATGACAGAAGACGCCTAGCGATCAGAGCGCTACTACAGTACATAAATTTTAATGTAACGATACTCTTGAACGTCATCATTGGAATTTGAAATCATTATTGTACCGAGACATTAATTAAGGTTGATTGCGCTGATTTTTTGTTCTAAGTCCGACGTCTTCTTCTCGACGTAATCAACATTATCTTTGAAAACTTTGGCGTAACCATCGAGTGCGCTATCCACGCGATCCATATTATCATTCCAGCACTTTAAACTTCGCGAGATCGTATCAAGAGTGGAGTCGATCTCGTGAATGGCTTGAGTTTTTCCAGCCAAATCCAAGTGGATTTCGTTGAGCGTTTTTAGCCTTGTTATCATATGTGGAAGGATGTTTCTGTACTTTTCCATGGCCCCCACATTTTGGTATATGCTATTGACTGACTCCTCGAAGGCACCTACGCCATCTATGTCAGATTTGCCGTGCTTGATCTCACTCACTCGCTTTTTGATATCAAGGGCTTCTAGACCGGAGTTCATTGACTCAATTTTGTCTTTTATGGCCTGAATTTCAAAGTCCGGATCGAATATGAACTCGATTTTCCGTTCCAAATCCTTTAAATGATTGTGCAAATTGAGCGTTTTGTGATCACTAAGAGCCTCGAGGCCAATTATGTTTTCAATCTCGTTGATCCTTTGCTCAAATTGAATAAGATCGGGGTCCACCTTCGGGTCGGCTGGCTTTCTTAAAATACCAGATTCCGCCGAGTCCTCCACACGGCACGACTTGACTTCCGCATCGATTTCATGTATAATTTCGCTCATTTTTTTAGTAAATGGGCGTTTCTCGGCAGACTTCAAGAGCAGCTCCACATTGTGGTGGTAAATTTGCAACGAATCTTGGTCTGCTTTTTCGTCGCTTTCCAACTCTTGTAATTCTAGCGCTATTCTCTTCAATTTCTGCTCTCGCGTCTCCTTCTGTTTTCGGATCGTGTACCCCGGTAACCCAATGCCAGGTTGGTCCAAACTTCCCAGGAAATCCACAAAGTCCTCGTAAACAAATGCTGTGTCAGAATCACTTTCAAATTGGGCCTGGGCGGTCGCAGCATTGAGGGACGATTGATCGATATCCTCATTATGCACTTGTTCGACCTTTCCTAGATCTTCAATAGACTCTGTTTCGGAGGTCTCGAACACTTCTGGACCATTGTCTAGATGCGGTAGTCCTTCCATAACTGGTTATATAGATTTGAAACTAGTAATGGTGAGTGCGTCATTTGAAATATGCACACGCTAAGGCGAGTCGCGAGAGTATGCACGAAGCAGGATCGAACAATGCATAAAGGAGTTTGCCATTTAGTCACCACCTCTTCGTTGTTATCATCCTCTCAGAATACTCTAAATTGTGATGAGGGTTGTATCTAATCGAATCTTTTTTATAATTTTGTCTTACTTAGTCACAATTTGAACAACATCTTCATCATTGACGTAGTGCAGCAAACCGCACTTCTGGGGGAAGTGTTTCGAACTGGATCCCCACACTAATGCATACTTGAACTGATTTTTCATCTCGCGGTGAATGGCGTCACAAACCTGAAGGATTGTTGAATCACTTCTTACCACCATGGGATCGTCAAATTTAGGCATTGTACCCCTTCTTTTGGTGTAAAGCCGGATCAATTGTAGCTGCCTCCAGATCTCTTCCTTCAATTCCTCAATTCCCAAATCCATTTCGCAGGAGATCACCATGGTGTTGGGAGACCTGGCTAATCGGTCGCACTCTTCTAAAGATACCGCGTCCGCCTTGTTGTAAACGTATATGCACTTGATATATGATATGTGCTGGTCATTGATGATGTCGATGAAGTCCTCGATAGTACAGCTTTCGTCTCGGACCAATACGTCTGCATTGTGAATCTTGTAGTCTTTCAAAACCGCACTCACTATTTTTTCGTCCAAATACTTGGGAGGCGTGATTGAGTTGAGCTTGATACCACCCGTTTTTTTAATCTTCAACAGAATATTAGGTCTCTCCTTATTGAGACGAATGCCCATGCTCTCCAACTCGTTTTCTAAAATTTCTCTCTGCTCGCCACTCTTGGTCGCATCCAATACCATCAAAATCATATCGGAGGTTCTTGACACGGCAATCACTTGACGTCCACGTCCCTTACCTTGAGAGGCCGCTTTAATAATACCAGGCAAGTCCACGATCTGGACCTCAGCTCCATTGTATTCAAGTATGCCTCCCACTGAGGTTAAAGTGGTGAATTCGTAAGAGGCGGCCTCAGATTTAGTGTTGGTAACTTTGTTTAAGAAAGATGACTTTCCTACAGAAGGAAATCCAATGAGCGAAACACGGGCATCCCCTGCTTTGGCGATTTCAAAGCCTTGTCCACCTCCACCACCTTGACCGGGTTGGGGCTCCAATAATTCCCTTCTATACCGAGCTAATTTTCCTTTTAAAAGCCCGATATGATACTCTGTGGCTTTATTTTTTTGGGTTCTGGAAAGTTCTTCCTGGATTTGAGCTATTTTCTCAAGGATGCCCATGTTGAAGTGCTTGTCACTTGTAGCCGAAAAAAATTGCTAGTATAACAGCCACAGACCCGTACACCAAAGTTGCCCTAAGTATGCAAAGGAAACCCAAATCCAAGAAATATAAACGTCTTCTTCCGATCAACTGACGAGAATGACTGCGACCCCAAAGGTCCTTCTTCGAGCTAATGTTTGAACATTGTATTTATCAGAAAATGGCTCTACGCACTCCACACGCATCTGATGAGACTTCGGCTCATCTCCGCAGCGTAACCACTGCTTCAAATTCTTCAACGACTTTCACACAAATAAGCATCGGAAACATGCCAAAGTTTGATTCTCGGTTCGATGACCGTACCTCCGATTTCTCAAGCGCTTTTGGATCCACGGTCCGCGCGAAGCAGAAGATCAAGTCGCTAGAGCATTTTCTTAAGAGAGATGACTTAAAAGCAGATTTACGAATAGACAGAGAGAGAGCTTTGAAGGCATTAAAGGCGGACTTGAAAAATACAAAACTAAAATTGAAGACCCAAAGGTTGGCCAAAAAGTACCGCATGGTGAGATTCTTCGAGAAGAAAAAGGCCATACGGAAATTAAAGCAAGCTGAAAAGGCTTATAACGCAGCATTGGAAGCAGGAGTCAAAAAAGATATCAAGAAGGCCAGAAGGGTGAGATATCATTGCCAAGTTGATGTTGCCTACGTGATCATGTTTCCTAAGTCGGAGAAATACATAGCACTCTACCCCACGGGCCCGGTCGCAACCGAGGTAGAAGACGAGAATGTTAAAAAGGGCATGATTTTGACTGACGCTCAAAGACTAGAATTCAAGAAGAAGGTCGAAGAGCTCATTGAACTCGATAGATTGCCATTCACGTTTGAGGAAATTTTGGCCGGCAAACAAATTGAGATTGATGCCTTCACCTGGCCACGGGAAACAAAAGATGTCGATGCTCCGGAGAAGGATGCGGCTGAAGAAGAGGACGATTTCTTTGAGTAGTTCATAAACCATGCATTTACAATAAACTATTAATATAGCGGTTCTATGTATTCCTGTCATCTAAGCAGAATAGATTTTTCATACGAAATATTCATTGCATCATTCACACAAATGAGGACCATCTCCTGGCCTCTCATTTCATCAAATATTTCTAATGTGCAGTTGATTTCCCCTTTTTGGCCAACTAGTTTTGGAGAAGCTCTTTTTATGGCCAATAACTCCTGCTTGGTCGCGTCACTCAATATGAAAAACCATGATTCTCTCTGCGGTTTGGGGAAGCTTGGGGTGTAAGCTTTGAACATGTTAGAGAGTGGTGCATTTGTATGAGATAACCGGATGGCGATGTTTTCATCATTCTCCTTAACTCTTATGTCTGCGACGGGTAAATGTGAGGATACATGCAAGAACTTCGTCATATCTGCCTCAGAGTCGACACCCAACGACTTGGCAACTTCCTGACGTTTGTGATTGCTGGAACGGCCGAGCTCGATTAGATTAGTAACATTGTTTTTCGATTTCAAGTTCCTTGTTGATGTAACTCCAGGTAAAGACATGAATGGGTGGTCGTCGAACCATATCCTTTGCTTTAAGCATTGCATTATTGTAATGAAATTCAACACCACTTGCAAGTACCCTTTTTCCGAAGCAACATCAATATATGCTTGCAATATACGAAGCGCTTGGTCCAACACGGAAACGGTATCTTGGGCATAGTCTGCTATGGGAAGGTCAACCCGGCTAATGTAAGCCTGTATTAAGAGGTATGCCTTCACATGTGGGTCCCAAATGAATTCACACTCCAAATCTTCGGCTTTATAACGCATGGCTTGAGACATTTCCATATTGATCAACTCCTCGCCGTGCCGAGTAGCCAACTCATCATATTCTGTAGCAAGACACAAAATTTTTAAGCATTCCTGGAAATCCGAACCCCTATTCATCTTGGAAAGTATGTTTCTGATGGACTTGTGTGACAAATAATAAAAAGATCCAATTTGTAAGAACGAAGTGGGAACCAAACCACTTTCCCCTTTGGATCTGACGCACGACGATTCTCGAAGGTTTTCGATCGTCGTGTCGATTAAGCCTCCCAAGTATTTTGAAATACCGGCTTGCGATTGGTCTTCAATTCCGTAGTATGTCGGGTTGTTATGAGCTCTTCTGTACAAGAAGGTCCATGTTAAAAAATCAAGGGCTTCTTGACGCGTCTTGATTGTTCCGCTGGCAATTTCTGCACCAATATGGTCGTCTAGGACTTTGTGTAAAGATGATTCGACAGGAAAGCCAATATTAAGGAAATGCTTGTAGAAGACTTTCTTCGATTCTTTAGTGTACACGATTGCAGTTCCACTGGTATCGAATGCGGGTCGCCCCGCCCTTCCCATCATTTGCAATATATCTGTCAAATCCATGTCTCGATAACCCTCTATTTTTGCATCAAAAAACTGAGTACCCTTGATAATGACTAAGTGAGCAGGGAGATTAACACCCCAAGCTAGAGTAGAGGTTGCAATCAAAATTTGGATTTTGCCAGACTCGAACAATTTATGAGCAATGTCACGATCACTCTGCACTAAACCGGCATGATGCACACCCATTCCGAACTGAAGAGAAAGTTTGAGCGTGTCGTCTTTCACCAGAAGAATAATGTTCTGGAGCTCATCATCCTCCATTTTCAAAAACCTTCTTGGGTTTGACTCCATGCCGCATAAATGAATGAGGTCCAAAGCTGTGAGTCTTGTTTGTCTCCTGGATGCCACGAAAATCAACACTGGCTTGTGTGGGGAGTGCTGCTTGATAGCCATGAACGCTGGCTTATTCATTGTCTTCATCAAAGGACAAAAAGCCAAATTATCGGGAAATCCGTCGATGTACATTTGCAATGGAACAGGCCGGACAGATTGTGAAAAATTAAATAATCCCTCCTTGACTTTCAACCATCCAGCCATGTCAATAGCATTTGAAACAGCAGTGGACATACCCAACATACGGATCAGTTTTTTTGTTGTGGCAGAAATGTAGTTCATTCTGCTCACGATCATCTCCAAGATCGGGCCCCTATCACTTGCCAAGAGATGTATTTCATCCATTATGACCAAAGAAACTTCTTGTACAAACTTTCTTGTTTGCCAGTTACGTGAAATACCATCAAATTTCTCAGGCGTAGTAATGATGATATCTGCTTCTCGTACTTCTTTAGCCTCCGGCAAAGAATCCCCTGTCAACTCAACTAATTTGTATTTTGTGTGCTTGCAAATGCGTTCTCTCCAGTCACTTACTCTTTCTCTGACCAAGGCCTTCATTGGAGCAATGTAAACCACTTTCGATTTTGGAAAATCTCTGAAAGCATGCCAAATCGCTAATTCAGCAACAACAGTTTTTCCTGAGCCTGTTGGAGAGCCAACAAAAACGTTCGAATTTGTATTGTAAAGAGAGTAAAACGCCATCGTTTGCATGGGATTGAAATATTTGAATTTCTTTTTGTAAATGCCTTCAATCATCTCGTTGTGCAAAGCTGATACTGGAAGTGGCTGGAGTCTTAGTAAATTTGTTCTGATAGTCTCATTTGTAGGCTTAATCAAATGCTGAAAAGACACGGCATGAACGGATTCAGACCCGATCCAAGTATCGGAAAGAACTCTAATGACAATTTGAGGCGGGGCAGGATCTGAAAGTGGTATCATGAAATTTAATTCATGAGAATTGTTCATCTGATTCCTTCTTAAGATGAGTTTGTCAACATGCAAAATCTTTGAATCGGTAGATTCTTCCACGAGAACCCAAAAGATTTGAACGCGACCGTGATACCTTTCATCCCACACGAAGTCAGGAGACAAGGTAACATTCATGCGTACCACGTTGCTTGTAATTGGAAAAGCATCTGCATCAACATCCAAATACGGAAACTTTCCGATAATTTTGTACAAATTTTTTCCTGCACCCATATTGTGTACAAGGTCGCCTAATTCAAGAGCTGAAAGATCTCTCAAAGATTCCATTGATGGATCTTTGTTCCGGATGTTTTTTAAGACTGATTCGGAAAGATCAAATTGTGTCAAAGGATGATCGAAATGCCACGTTCTTCTGTCAATAGATTTGCATATCGAGAGCATAATTTTCAGAAACTCTCCCCACCGACGATTGATACCAATCAAAAACAATGCCCGGCAGATTCTGGCTGCATTCTGTGCAACGTAATTGCAATCGGATATAAGAGCCGATTCTTTCAATGTGGTCTGTGAAACAAAAGCTTGCAACAATATATTGGTCTTCCATTGATTTGATTCAGACTCACCTCCGACTTGGCAAGGGGTATTGTTGTCTAGCACTCTTTTCAATTCGTTCTTCTCATCCTCGCGAAAGGTGATATTGTCGAACTCGCTACTCATGCTGATCATCGCAAGAATATCCGCTTCTGTCGCTCTTGGGGTCAAAGTATGATTGAAAATTTCGATTGAATTGTTCGAGAGGTAAAAATCGGAAGCGACTCTACCCAAGTCCTTGGATGTGAAAGCTCCTGATTCCTCGTCAAAAGCAATCATTTGGAGGGAATGGAGCCTTCTCGCCGAATTTACAATCATGTTCCTCCTGCGAGTAATGAGCATAGGGTCTTCTTGGACCTCATTCCAGTCTATAGCATAAGCAAAAGGGTTTTTCCTCATGCGCACAATCATGTATGTGTACCCTAGCCATTGAACAGCTTCATCAACATTCGTGACTGTGCCCAAGGAAATTTCTGCGTTCAAGTTATCGACGAGCTTCGCCAGGAGCCTTGATTCAATAGGATGTTGTTGGGAAAGTAATGAGATGTAGTGATCAAGCCTGTCAGATGAGGTACACAAGATACCCGTGCCGAATTTCTCAAACTGTGGTCTGCCAGCACGACCGAAAATTTGAATGACATCTGAAATGCCCAAGTCCACAAAACCACCTTGCTTTGAGTCGTAAACTTGAGTACCTTTCACGATAACCACAGCTGCGGGCAAGTTAACACCCCATGCAAGAGTTGCTGTACAGCACAATACCTTGATAGCACCACTTAAAAATAGTTTCTCTGTTAAATTTCTATCGGATCTCAACATACCTGCATGATGAACACCAAATCCAAAGGGAAATAAATCCCGCATATCTTTTGATCTGTTTTTACCTGCGACTTCCCTTTGAAACCTATCGTATGAAGCGCATGACTGAGATGTATCGAATAGGTCAAGTTCACCATTTCTTTGAGCCATCTGAATAAAGGTTTCACATGATTTAACAGTATCTTTCCTTGAGTTCACAAAGACCATTACCTGAGCACCATTTTGGATATTTTGAACAAGCTTTTCATAGGACACCTGATCAATGTTTTCGCGAGCGGTTTTTGAACCGGCTTTACCTCTAACGCCAATTAATTCTTGCTTGAGCGGGCACGGACGAAAAGACTGATCGAAATAAAACATTCCAATATTGCGATTTACGCCAAGGAAATCTGCAACATCCATGTAATTAGGTAGAGTAGCTGACAATCCAACAACTCTGATCATAGATTGTGTGCTCTCAACCTGACGCAATGTTCTTGCGACCAAAGTTTCAATAACGGATCCTCTGTCTTCATGTAGAAGGTGAACTTCATCAATAATCAACAATTTAACCTTGGCAACCAAATCGTTGTCGCCATTCAGTTTTCTCGTTATAACATCCCATTTTTCGGGCGTCGTCACAATTATTTGAGTGGTCATTATTTCAGCCTTCGTAAGCTGCATATCGCCCGTCAATTCACGGACCCTAATTCCCAACCATTTGAGTTTGGAAGAAAACTTCTCGACAATCTCAGCCGCTAACGCTTTGAGAGGGGCAACGTAGATGATTTTGAATTCGTCATAATCGAGATCGATCACCCCTTCTTCTGCCTCAATGACGAATTGACCTATAGTGTGTAAAATTGTCAACAACGCAACATCCGTCTTTCCCGCACCTGTAGGGGCACAAACGAGCATGTTTTCGTTAGTATTGTAAGCGACCGGATAAACTAAACTTTGCATTTTATTCAACGTTGTATAATTTTTGAAAGTCCCTGTGCAAAGGAAGTCAAGTTGATCAACCTTGATTAACTGAGAATCCCGTATGTAATTGGTGCTAATATTCTCTGGGTATGGAATAATCAATTCTTCATACGTTGGAAAACTGGATCTAGTCGTCCCCTGTGGTAGCAGGTACAGCTTTCCTGTTATAGCAATAACGTTTCCAACATCGGGTTTCTTGTACACATGCGGATATTGGTTCTGACCGCTCATACGGGGAAGCAATTTTTCATTCTTACGCCTCTCCCGATTTTCTAACAAATTGACAATCCTCTCTTCGGGGCTCATGAATTGAGAATCTGCTTTGTTTTGTTCCCCCAGATTGGTTGCCTCTGCTGCTTCGCCAGGGGAATAGTTAGCAATCACGTCTTTATGCGTTAGAATCTTCGATATGAGATTGAATTCATCGAATCCGAGAAGATCAAAGAGTCCAGACTGAAGCTCTTCATCGTTCTCACTACCGAGGATAATGCTTTTGACCATCTGGAAAACTTCAGTTTCTTCTTGTTTTCGAACTTCACTGACACGAGCACAATCGGCAATAATCTCATCTATAATTGACAGGCTCGAAGCATTTTTAATTAACTCAACATTGATGCCTGTGAAGGAGCTCAATACGGATTCCAAGTTAACCTTAGGGCTCGATTCGGTATCTATTCTAGGCGTCTTAACAGAAAACAAGTCGGGCTTCGATTGGCCCAAAGCACCCAAAGATTCAATCATTGGCGCCATGGCTTGCATGTACGACTTCGTGGACGATGCCGTATATTGAGACATTTGACAACAATATGTTCGGAATATCTAGGATTTAAAAATACTTTGAGAGGGCTCCCAAGAACGCTCATAGCGTGGATGGCAACCTCATGATGGTCATGTGATCCGCGGTCACGTTGTCCAGGGAGAAACAAGAAAGTATAATAATACTACTCCGCAAAAGGCAATGAAGTTTTGAAACGTTCAGTTAGTCTTTGTGCTCGTCTATGGATACTTAACAGTACCAGGCTACGGTAATTAGGGCAAGGCCAGGCATCATGTAACATCTTTGTTCATTTTGCGTGTACCAAAGTGAAGTACAGTCGAAGCTTGAAATCACAAACGTCAACTTTCAACTCCCCACACTGCCGTTTTGAAGTTCATATGGGAAGCAAGCATCCCTCGGCACCACAAACATTAGCCAAGGCTACGGCAGCGAAATGGGTGCACATTCATACGCACTAGTTTCATTTCGCGCTCATCTCATCTCAGCAAAAAAAATTGAAAGGGACCTATCAACTAGCTCATAACACAACCGCCAATGGGTAAGAAAAATAAGGCCGCTTCTGCAGATACCAGTCGTGCTGCTGTGAAAGAGGACAGGGTTCCGCGTTCTTCATCTAAGAGAAACCACGAAGAAGATGATAGCTCGGAGGATAACTCAGATTTGGTCAATGAGTTGGATGAGGACTTCGATGAAGTTGCCCAGCTTTTGGGTGACAATGTAGAAGACCCCGAAGAGAGGAAGACGAAGAAGCAAAAGAAAAAGGATGCCCTTACCAAGTCTCAAGAGGAGGCACAGAGCGCTGCTATCCAACCCCATGTTCAAGACGAAGCGAACGAAGCAAAGGATTCAGAAGACTCCGAAGACAACTATGACTTTGAGAAAGTCGGTTTCTCGGAGCCAACTATGTCAGCAATCAAGACTATGGGATTTACCAAGATGACAAAGGTTCAAGCCAAAACAATCCCTCCTTTGCTAGCAGGAAGAGACGTGTTGGGTGCAGCCAAAACTGGATCCGGAAAAACTTTAGCTTTCTTGTTACCAGCTATTGAATTATTATACTCATTGAAGTTCAAACCCAGAAATGGTACAGGTGTAATTGTGATTTCCCCTACGAGAGAGTTGGCTTTGCAAATTTTCGGAGTTGCTCGTGAGTTGATGGCTAATCATTCCCAAACGTTTGGTATCGTCATTGGAGGAGCAAATAGAAGACAGGAAGCCGACAAGTTAAGCAAAGGTGTGAATTTGTTGATTGCGACGCCGGGTAGATTGTTGGACCACTTGCAAAACACGCCAGGATTTGTTTTCAAGAATCTTAAAGCTCTCATCATTGACGAGGCGGACAGAATATTGGAAATCGGGTTTGAAGAAGAAATGAAGCAAATCATTAAGATTTTGCCTAGGGAAGATAGACAATCTATGTTATTTTCTGCTACACAAACCACGAAGGTCGAAGATTTGGCCCGTATGTCTTTAAGACCCGGTCCGCTCTACATCAACGTAGTTCCAGAATCATCAGTCTCCACTGCCGATGGATTGGAACAAGGGTACGTGGTGTGCGAGAGTGATAAAAGATTTTTGCTCCTTTTCTCTTTCTTGAAGAGAAACGCCAAGAAGAAGATTATCGTCTTCCTCTCGTCGTGTAATTGTGTCAAGTACTTCGGTGAGTTGTTAAATTACATTGACTTGCCAGTGCTAGACTTGCATGGCAAACAGAAGCAGGCCAAGAGAACAAGTACCTTCTTCGAGTTCTGCAATGCCAAACAAGGAATTTTGATTTGTACTGATGTGGCAGCCAGAGGCTTGGATATTCCGGCCGTTGACTGGATCATTCAATTCGATCCACCTGATGACCCAAGAGACTACATTCATAGAGTGGGAAGAACCGCTAGAGGAACCAATGGAAAGGGCAGATCTTTGATGTTCTTGACGCCTTCGGAACTCGGCTTTTTGCGCTACTTAAAAGCCGCAAATGTTCCTTTGAATGAGTATGAGTTCCCTGCTAATAAGATTGCCAATGTACAATCTCAATTGACCAAATTGATAAAGTCAAACTACTGGCTACACCTGTCCGCTAAAGACGGCTACCGATCATATTTGCAAGCATATTCTTCGCATCATTTGAAAACTGTGTACCAGATAGACAAATTGGACTTGGTGAAGGTTGCGAAATCATTTGGGTTTGAGGTTCCTCCTAAAGTGAACATTACTATCGGAGCCAGCGGTAAGTCGGTTGAGAAGAAGCATAAGAAGCAGAAGAGAGCTTAGATCCGCTCAGAGTGTGGCAAGTGAACCAACTCCGGCGCATTGTAGCAAGATCCCCGAAGATTTGGTGTTTTGGGGACCATGATCCGGTCATCGTGTAAAATAGCATCTACATATCATAATCTTGTTTGAGTCAATGTGTAGCACATGCATGCGGCAAGTTACATGCCAATCCACCACGCACGTCGCGCTCATCTCCATCGCGCTCAACTCTTCAATCCAGCTGTCACTGTAATGAAAATTCTAAAGGCGAGAGCAGCTTTTTTGCTGGACTACGAGGTTTTGGCCCATTTGAAAAGTCTTCAAGAGACTTACAACTGGTCCTTCAATTCTCTGGAAGACAAAAATTTCCAAAAGAAGAAGCGTTTCACTGGTGCTGGCTTGGGGTTGGAAGTAATCACCAGAGACATTCTTCTGTACCTAGGTAAGAGTGCTTCCGGCCAAATTTCTTCAAACAATACAGTCGTGGAGTTGATGAATTTCTTGAACACTTTCGAGTTAATGAAGATCGAGAAACTTCAGATCTTGAATTCGCTACCGCGGTCCATGGTTCACCTTTATGGATTGGTGGAGGAGTGTGACCAACGATTCGACGAAGCAACCTGCGAGTCAATCATTGAGAAGATCAATGAGTTGGTTCCACTTCCTGAGGTTGAGGACGAGGCCCAGGGCAATGCATCGGGAGCAGATGAAACTTAATCAAGTGATTCCCACATGGAGTGCACTTTCCTGGAGTCAGTTTGCAACTCTGACCGAAACACCTGGCTTTGTTCAACACCGCCCCCAATACACTTTACTTGTGTTTGTGTGAAGTTTATCAAATTAAATTACCAGCAGAGGCATGAAGTTATGGGTCGGAACCGTTGGTGCATGACAAACTCAATTTGCGAAGCCATGGGCGAAATCTTGAGAAATGTGCTGATTATGCTATAGTGTATATCCTTCACAAAAATCCGCCCATAACCCTGGGTTCGGTAACCTCTTGATTCGCAGCGACTGCGTCCTTAGCTTCTTCCGTCGCTTCCTCCCCTGGTTGCGCCATCCTCAACGCTTTGATACCATTCACTTCCCAATCTTGTTTTAACTTGAACATCTTTTCACTTAAGCCGGTGAAAATTCCCGCGGGGCCGTCAAAAAAGTCCTGGTTCTTGTTTATATTTATCCAAGCATGTTCCCCATCAAGAATGGGTTGACGGTCCAATTCAGCATTTTCTCTCTTTATTGCCTCCATAGAAAGAATTCTTGTCAATTCCGCTCCATCGTCACACGTCTCTAAAGTATCCTCTCTTTTTAGCTCCGAATGTTCTATTACTTTGTCACTGAAATGGTTATTTACCAAATGCTCAATGACGGGCCATCCATACGCATTAGGAAACCTTCTTCTAACCACAATGTTATTGTGTGCATCGGGCATGAGATTGACTAGAACTTTTCTCCACAGCATATTTTTATGATATTCCCTGGCAATTTCCTCCTCATAGTGCTCAGTCATGTTACCCATGAGCAACTGTCTGATCTCCTCGCTTTTAGTTGCGAGTAAGTTCATCATCCCCTTTTCGTTTCCCTGGACTTTTGATAATGAGTTCGACTTCGATCCCCTAGCTTCTTCCCCAGCTTCTTGAACCAGTTCCCCAGAGCCAACTTCATTCGTTGCCGGGAGATCTGATTCCTGATAAATCTCATCGTGAATAATGACGTTCTCTCGTGAACTGGGATCTGTGATGTATTTCATTGGGGGGAGTGGCGGCAAAAGAATCGAGGTAGCTGATTCAAGCATTGAAGGTTTGTGAAATTTTCTTGAAGGCTCCGTTGGGTCGGCTGTATCTAAGCTTTCTTTGGCATCATTTTCATTTGTTTGCCTATATTTTTGAGGCATGAAATATGATAACACAGCGCCAAATGCCAGAGTTTGTGAATATTGATTATCTGCTGAATCATGAGGTACTTTCTTGCTCTGCTGAGGTTCATTGATAGGCGATATGTGTCTCGGAATTTTGTCGCTTGATTGCGAGTGCCTCACTGCTCCAGATTTCAGGCGGGCATGTTTGGAATTCCCGAGAACACTGGCTAGACCCTCATAATCCAAATACAAGAGAGCTGACGTTCTAAGAGGTACGATTCCATCATTGAATGCGTTGGCATATGCAGTTCGACGGATAAACAGCTTCAAGACTTTGTGAGTGGGGCCAGAGGGTAGAAGCAATAGTAAAGGCTTACCATCAGCTTCCACATATTGTAAACCCAAATCTTGGCCTGTCTTCCCTGCAATTCCTGCAGAAAGAGCGATCTTGACATAGGCCGGGTTCTCATGTACCACGCCTAGCATGGGAGAAGCTAGAGTTATGAAGTTAACTGGGCGGAGGCGTCGAAAAAGCCACGGGTAGTTTGTTTCAAGGTATGCAATTGCAAAGGTCTGAACTAATCCACCCAATGAATGTCCAATAAAAGATATTTTGTTTGCTGATTGCAAGGATGGATTTTTTGTCAATTTGACAACATACTCGGCAACTCGACTACCTAAGTACTTTATTCCCCTCTCAGTTTTGCAGTTATTTCCGAAATAACCTTTCACAACAATATTCGCTGAGCTCTCATCGATCATTTCCTTTAAGAAAAGCATATCTGCAGAAACATTCGAATGCAAACCGTGTGTAAGAATTACAAGGTGAATAGGTTTTGAAGTGTCCGGAATAGGCAAGTTCCATAGGTCTAGAGTGTCGTGGATGTTGACTAGAAGATTCAGAGCCGTCCTTTCGTCTATTACTCCAGTTTCTTCTTTGTTAGTGGTCAGATTTGGGATACAAGGGGCGTGCTCCATGATACCTGCTAACACGCTTGAAGCCGGAGGAGAGGTGTCCAGGCCCAACGAAGATTTGCGGACGTCAGCATTATTTTGAGTGATGGTGATCTCGAAGTTTGTGAGCTGGGAGACGCTAAAAATCATTTGTGATACCACATCAATGGACCATTCGTAGCGCTCTCTGAATGTATTGCAAGAAAGTTTAACCTGAAAGCTCAGCCCTGGATGTAGTTGAGGCTCGAACAGTGGCTGATCAGCAGTTATAAAAGTCTTTTTTGTCGGAGAGAAGTTTTTAGGTCTGCAATCGACATATAATGAATATGGGCCCGCTAAGTAGGCGGCTCTCATAGCGATTGGCTCAGTGTTGCGAACGGTGAGCAATAGACTGGGGGGAGGAGATTCTGCGTACTCCTCTGGCGTTTTGCAGGGCGTGAAGGTGACTTCAAACCGTATTGTTTGCCCAATGCTTACATGGTGGCAGCTTCGGTATAGATGCATCGGTCCGTTGGGTCAATAAGTGATTAGTGAAGCCGCATTCTGTGACACTCGCAACCATTTTGTTAGATCCACCATGGGTAGCGCGCTACCCATGGATACCAAATTTACCTGCGACGTACGCTACAAGGGGAAACCATCGTTACCCCCACTTGGAGAGAGACGGGCGCTATCCCGACCGACTATCTCCGAGACTCAGATGACACCAGCTGTATCTTATCCGATACAGCGCCGTGTTTTTACCCAAATGCAACGTCGTGGTTTTATTAGATGCAGGACAAATACCCACCTCAAGGCGCCATTGGCCTAGATAAGCCAGACCAGGACTTATCGGGACGCCTAAGGCAGCCCGAACGTGTATAACACCCCACTCCGACCAATTATGGCGCCATCGTGCCCCCACGGCGGCTGGAAATGGCGCAACCAGGCCGGCATCTCGGCATGAGGCGCCCGACGCCTCATGCGGGCCGGGCCAGTTTTTATCTATATAAGTTTGGATGATCCCCCTTGTTTTAGGGATCATCAACGAATACACCTTCTCTTGAGTACTTGACGCTAAAACAACTACTAAAGAACATAACACATTTAAGCTTTAAATACAATGCGCGTCATCCGTCGTACGGTATAAGATGGATCGAGCCCCAACTTCAAACAACTTGAAGAGCCTCTACGAAGTTTCTTTGTTTCAAGAATAAGAGAGGGAAAGACTTGAAACAGTGCTCAATATCTGGGAGGAACTTTTTGATTAATCGAGCGGTTTTTGGGTGAGGGATTAAATGGAGACGAATAAAGATTGCAATCACACTTTTTGGTGAGCAAACTGTCGCTGAATCAAAAATGCGCGTAGAACAGCGCACCTTGCTGAAACCATACAACGTTAGTGTTCATGTCAAACGGAGATGTGGATTTCCACCCCATTGAACTGACGGCCCATTTCTTACTTTCGGGCGCCATAGACAGCCTACAGGAGAATTTCGAGCTGCTTCATCAGTCGCAAAAAATACTATTAACCAGGCTCAATCACATTGATGATCGACTCCGCAAATTGGACACCCAGTTAGACGAGTCTGACTTCGACTTGTCGCCAGTATATGCCAGGATCAAAGAGTTGAAGAAAATCTTAAAAACCTGTGAGCTGTCTTTACGGAAAGATAACCAAACCGTTGATCAGATTGAGAGCAAGCTAGAGTATTAGGTTACGAGGCGTATTTGCTTCCTTGAAAATGTAAGTTCCTACGCTTATCTTGATAGTGTTATTTTATTTTGGCACACCTCACATCAGACCTCCCCGAATCTATCACAATTTCAGTCCAAGAACTTGAAAAAGTACATAGGGATAACCTCTGTACTTGAAAGAGAAAACATTCAAGTAAATTCCATATACCAAGTACAACAAAAATGCCACAGTCACGGCAGCCACCAACTGAGCCTTCGGGTTCTGGATGCTGGGAACTTTGTTTGCCAAGATAAGGAAGCACAAAGCGGCAGAGCCATACAAAGTGGAAACGACTTGACTCTCCAAACCATACTGGTTTTGAGCTGATGGGGCAATATACTCGGCATGTCTGCCATCGTCTCTCATGTAGGGGGTCCCCCTGATTTGGTTGAACATTTCGCCGGACAAGAATATCAAAGTGACAACTATTGTCGCGGCACCCCATAAAAAGGGCGATCTGAAAACCATCGCCACTTGCTTGAAATACTTTCTGATTAACAACACCAGCAAAAACGCAACCACCGCATTAAAGGCAATCATTCCGTAGTTCAATGGAATATACAAATCGAAATCGGTCCCGGTTTTTTGTTTGACCCACTGCAAGAGCATCGCCTTGTGATCCCCTTGCATGAACTGATACTGAGGCGAGTCAGGATGGAACGCATCTTCCGGGGCATCGTCCGGTGTGGGCCCAAAATGAAAGATCTTCGGGATGGAGTCCAAATTCATCAATTGGAAGAGATTTCTGGAGTCGGCGAACTCAGAGTGCAAGAAGTAGACGTTTTTCTGGTCAGGGCCTAACCCTTCTCCACCGGGGAAAGATTTGGCAAACGAATTTGCGACAAGTTGAAAGTCAGGCTCAAATTGACGGCATAAGACGCAATTGATTTGTGGGGAGTCACTGGTCATGAAATGGATCAAATGGTAGTCTCTTGGCCCATAAAGGACCTTCTCAAAGTTCTCATCATTCACAGATATAATCCCACTTTTCCCTTTTGCTCGAAGAACACTTTGTAAATCTTTATCAGTATAGGCTGCCCACGTAAGCCCGAGAAGAAATGATGACGCTACAGCTTGTGCCAATCTCATGCTGTCGTTAATGTATTAGACATCAATTTTCAGGCTCATGTGTCCAGAACACGCTGTCGCAGTTTCGCTCACGTGATGACAGGAACCGGGTCTTATTCGCATCCTCCCTACAGAAAACCAAAGTTGACTTATCGCATTCTATTTCACTCTATGTAATTCAGGAATTCTAACTTGCTGGAACTACCTATATTGATTCGAAAGGCACCCGTGCCCCGCTCGAACCGTTCTACCAACAAAATGTATTCACGGTCCACGAATTCAAGAACACACTCCAAGTATATCCCGTGAACGCAGTCGTTCCACCGACTGATGGTCAAGACTGGTTTCCTGGTAAAGCCATCGAAAATAGATGCTCTGATTGCAGGCCTGTAATCGTTGGGATTGACTCCATCGCCAGAGAAGATTTGAAATAAGATTTTGTTCTGCGGGTATTTGGTACTTACCTTGAACTTCATTCTGTTAGCATTTTCCCATTGAAAAATCTCTTTTTTCATGAATAAGCCTAGTGATTCAGGTATTGCTTGGATTCTTACTGGCTGATCTCCATTATTTCGAGTCAAAAGCTTGTAAGAGGCACTAACCTTAGGATCGAAGGTCGATAGTACCAATTTGTAAGACCCACTAAGTATGTCATCTAAATCGACATACTGTAGTTGATTGGCATACTTTAAATTAAAAAGCGATTTCAGCTCGTCAAAAAGCCTTATTCGCTGACCGATGCTTCCTTTTTCCGAATAGAACAAGTGTAGGTTGATGTTTACCTGGGGATTGTCGCATACAAGAGTGAGACTGATTTTATTTGTACCTTCGAACACCTCGACATCAAATTGTGGGTTGTTGAGAAAAGTCTCGTAAGACCAGTTTCCTCCCATATTCCCACTTGACCAGTCGCCAATGACCGGAGGTACACCTATGCTCAACTCAAACGTACTCTTTTCAACGAGAAACTGAACTCCAAGATTGTGGTATACCGATAGAGAGTACGAGGAAGACTTAGTATCTCCGGGACATGAACGAGGTGAAATGCTCAAGATGTATGACTCAAGTGGTTCCATTGTCAATCTCAAAAGTTCTATTCTGGAGTTCGTGTACTTGCCGCCAGCCACGTTAAGGTATTGGGAGGTGGCTACAATTTTGTGCCTAGCACCACTCCAAACCGATACACAGAAGTCTTTCTTCAGGTTCAAAAACTGCTCGACCAAAATTGATATGTTTTGGGTCTCAGACAGGGGGTTGGAAAAGGAATATTGTGGCTTATCTGCTAAGTACTTGTTGGGCCAAGAAGATACGGGGCAGACAAAGCATGTTTGGTAACAGTGGCTGTAATCAGGTTTCCAGTTCAAGTACAAATAACTGAATTGGCTCAATAGAGAGAAGTTAAGCTGCAAATTTCGATTATCCTCATCTGGATCAGAATCATCTCCATCCTTAAAAGTCTTCCACGGATTTATTATCGAAAATGTTTCGCTTCTGGCGTCAAAGCCTTTTAAAACATAATCGTGGTTAGTCACTAATCCAAGTCTTTTTGAGAGGTCGGGAGATATTGTACCTGTGCCTAAACCAAGGGAAACTAAACCAGACTCATTGAGTTTGCAAAAATTAACAATGTCCTCGAAATTGGTCTTGCTTATCTTTCGAATCTCTGGGAGCCAGCCAATTAACATGTAAGTGTCATTCGCCATATTCGAGCCAAAAAGATTATACTGGCCCTCCAGAGTCGTTAAAAATGCTTTTTCGAGGAGGGCTGGCCATAATAGATTTGCATCTGAAGCAGAGCGCACGAATAAACTTCTGTTTGCCTTATGTCTGTTCGTCACAAAAGGGAGCTTTTTGCTAATAACTATCTCTCTGTAGATTCCATGCACTAAGAGTTTGACCTTCACGGAAGCCGAGGGGGTGTCAAGCCCCGAAATTGCAGAGTAGAGCTCTTTTGATAGTTTCAAATGATCAATTGATATAAGAGCCAGGACAAAAGAGCAATCTGATAGAAGATCCTGGTATAAATCTAGTGTTTCAGAAGTATGAGTGCCGCGGGAGCTTTTCGCCTCGAGCTGTAATCTATCCAAGCTAGCGATGGGTTGAACTTCCTCATAAAGCAACTCGATTGAATAGTCAGGCCCCAAATCTGGGAGTCCAATCCCTTCGTCGGCATGGCTGCCTACCAGTGGCGGGGGAATATCGAAGCTGGTTTTGTCACCCATTTGGATGACAGGATACCAATAGAACCCGTTTATCCGAGACGTTAGCCAATCAATCTTTTCCTTGGCCAGTAGCACATTCAATCCATCACTGGACACACTTTTGTAATGATTCATGACAAATTCACCGTATTGGCGACATGCCTCTGCTTCAGTTTTGGTTGGACAAGTAAGCGCCTTCAAGGCTTCATTTATAGCCACACATGCCAGCAGTGCTTCTTTCTTGGCTAAAGCAGAATCGTTCTTCGAGATTGCCACATAACTCCGTTGAAGGTGCAAAAACCATCCAAAATTGTTCATTGGATTCCCAAAGACATAGGCTGCACAGTTATTTCAAGAGGTGTTCGGTTTCCAACCACATGACCGTTTGGGCGCGCCCGAGCGCGTGGGGGCACTGCTCTTGAGCTGCATATGATCCATCGAAAAATGTAATATACTGCAAGGTTCTCCGCTAAGAATACTTCACATCATGAGGTGGAGACTTTTTTTGCTAATCCTCCTAGCTCGTTTGCTCAATTCCTTTTCTATTCGGACATTTTTCCAGCCAGATGAGTTCTATCAGGCCTTGGAGCCCGCTCACAAACTTGTGTATGGATACGGGTATGTCACATGGGAATGGGAAGAAGGGTTGCGTTCTGCAATCCATCCGTTACTCTATGCATTATCATATCGATTGTTGAATCTTGTAAACGAAGTGGTTGCTTATTCATCGCCAACGTCTCAATGGGCGTCCCATTTTTTCATTCCTCACACAGTAGCGCCCAAGGCGCTCAATGCAATCATAGCAGCGCTAGCGGATTACTTCACGCTCTGCTTCTCTAATAATTACTGGCAAGATGTTTCCATGACGCCGTTGGTACTCTCTCTATTAAGCAGCTGGAACTGGAACTCATTGACTCGATCGTTTCTGAACAACTTGGAAATGCTCTTGACTGTGGCAGGTCTAAGCTACTGGCCATGGTACCTGCTAAGGTTTCGATCTTACACAATAGCATGTCTTTGCGGGCTTTTCAGCTGCATAATACGGCCAACCAATGCCATAATTTGGGGCTTTTTGGCGATCCATTTACTTTACAGGCATCGGAACCATTATATGGAATTATCCAAAATCCTCAAATTGAGCATTATACTTTTGGGGCTTTCTCTCGCTCTCGCCAGTTTGGCAGACCGGGTTTATTATCAAAAATGGATATTTCCAATTTACAATTTCTTGGAGTTCAATGTGGTCAAAAACCTACTGATTTTTTACGGCTCCAACCCTTGGCATTTCTATCTCTTCCAGGGCATTCCTCTTATGTTGATGGGCTATACGCCTGCCTTGGTACTAGCTATCTTGAAATTTTGGAGGCGCTCCATATTAGTCCCTCTCTGCATGATGGTAGTTATGGCGTTCTCCCTCATATCACACAAAGAGTTTAGGTTTCTTCAGCCGATATACCCGATTTTGATATCATTGTCCGCACAGTACATTGATGTGTACTCACAAGAGTCCGGAAAAATTTTGTCGAGGGTATGGATGCTCACAACACTAGCACTCCATGCCTCCACTGCATACTTTTTCACGAGAGTAAATGAAAGAGGAGAGATAAGAGTGATCGAGGAACTCAGAAATGATGAAACGGTGAAATCAATTGGGTTCCTCACGCCATGTCACTCAACTCCATGGCATAGTATGTTGCATCGTCCTGAAATTGTAAACTCATCGTGGTTCTTGACTTGTGAGCCACCATTGCATTTAGCTTTCGGAAATGCTGAGAACGTGAAAGAATACCGAGATGAACTGGACCAGTTTTTTGACGACCCAGTTAATTTTGTTCGAAACTTGCCCCATGAATGGCCCTCACACATTGTTGTGTTCGAGCCAATGGAAAAGTTAGTAGCGGCGGAATTGCCAAACTATCATGAATGCCACAGGTATTTCAACAGCTACTTTCATTGGGACTCACGGCGCCAAGGAGACTTGATTGTGTACTGCAATGCCTAGCTGGTTCCATTTTCGGGTGAAAATCATGCGAAACGCGGTCTATCTAACCGCATATTTCACCGCGCATTAAATCGTGCATGATATGCGTTTGTCGGCTAATTTGGAGGATTCTTTGCCCGCCTATCTAAACCCCGACACACGTCGAGACAATGTAGTCTTGCAATCATGCCACTAGTCCATTGTAGTCGAGTCACAACGTGCATAATGAGTCATTACAAAACTAATAAACCCCGCGCAGCGCACTCAATTGAATGCTTTTTCTTGACCGAAACACTTCCAGAATCCCCGTGCGTGTGTATGCGCTTAAGCGTCACCCTAGTCTGAAAATCACCCCACACATTCTGAAGCAAGCATCTTTCCACACTATAAATATGATGCTCGGCCGGCCTCTAAGTGCACTTCTATCTCTACAATTCAGACATACTTTGAATATATCAAGACATCAGATCAGAAAAATGGCCATCCCAACTACGCAGAAAGCTATTGTGTTTGAAAAAAACAATGGACCTTTGGAGTACAAGGACATTCCAGTTCCAAAGCCTAAGGAAAATGAATTATTGATTAATGTCAAATACTCCGGTGTCTGCCATACTGACTTGCACGCATGGCAAGGTGACTGGCCTTTGCCTACCAAGTTGCCTTTGGTAGGAGGCCACGAGGGTGCCGGAGTTGTGGTGGGAATGGGTTCCAACGTGAAAGGATGGAAAGTCGGTGACTACGCTGGTATCAAATGGTTGAACGGATCTTGCATGCAGTGTGAGTTCTGTCAAAGAGGATGCGAGTCCAACTGTCCTGAAGCAGACTTGTCTGGTTACACACACGATGGATCCTTCCAGCAGTATGCCACAGCTGATGCCATCCAAGCTGCCAGAATCTCCAAGGATGCCGACTTGCAGCAGATTGCCCCAATCTTGTGTGCCGGTATCACGGTTTACAAGGCTTTGAAGAGTGCTAAATTGATGGCTGGCCAATGGGTTTGTATCTCTGGAGCTGGTGGAGGATTGGGCTCCTTGGCCGTGCAATACGCCGTTGCCATGGGGTACAGAGTGGTCGGTATCGACGGTGGTGACGATAAGAGGGAATTCTGCAAGTCCTTGGGATGCGAGAAGTTCATTGATTTCACAAAATCGAAAGACATTGTGCAAGACGTCAAAGACGCAACCAACGGAGGTGCCCACGGAGCCATCAACGTGTCCGTTTCCGAGAAGGCTGTTGCGCAATCCACTGAGTACGTCAGACCCACTGGTACCGTTGTCTTGGTTGGTTTGCCTGCAGGTGCCCAGGTGCACGCATCCATCTTCGACGCCGTTGTCCGTTCCGTCAGCATAGTCGGTTCATATGTTGGTAACAGAGCCGACACCGCTGAGGCACTTGACTTTTTCGAAAGAGGCTTGATCAAGTGCCCTATCAAGATTGTCGGTTTGTCTGAGTTGCCATCTGTTTACGACTTGATGAAGCAAGGTAAGATTTTGGGCAGATACGTTGTGGACACTTCCAAGTAGAGCTTGAGGCCATGAATCCCAAATAAACAAATCATACAGTTCATTTAATATTGTACTTCCTCTCCAATTCCGAGATTCGTTCTCTTAAAACATTTTGCTGAATCTGAGTGATTAGTTGCTCATCATTCATCACCTCAAATAGTTTGTTTTTTTCCACCAACGCATCACTTATACTAGACACCTTCAGGTTCAACTTGTTTATTTTTGCGTCCTTCTCTGCCAAAGCCTTCGTCAACTCCTTAACCCGAAGATGTGCGCTCTCCAACTTCATGGTTTGCAGATTGAGTCGGGTCATTAGAGACTCAGTTTCCTCGTGCAAATGTGAATTCTCTTTGGTAAGCCAGTTTTTTTCAGGATGTGTGGCTGCAGCGTTTAGATGGGCCAATTGCTCAAAAGCCTTGATGTAGTCGGCGTCTCTATTCTGTGCCTGGTCACGTTTGCGCAACTGTTCAAGAATTGTAACCCAAGGTTCACTCATATTGTTGAGATGACTGACAGGCTCTGAAGAATACTCTCCACAAGTTGCGTGGAGGCAAGGTTATGTATGTGTCAAGTTGATTCAGGGGCACATTGTATCCGTTGTCCGAGGTTTCAAGTGTACAGTGCCAAAGGCGCGCCAGATAAGCGTTCTCTATGCATAGTTAGACTTCATACCATAAACACGCCCTAGGATATTGTGTCATTCAATTATAAAAGCATCACTTTGCTTCAACCTTGATTTGCACTGCACTGGCTGTATTGCACATTGTTGGTAGCGAAGTGGTTTTCGAAAATACCTTTCCTACCAGAGCAGCAAAGATACTAGTACACCGATAATTTGGTTAATGGTCGAGCCATCTTCATCATGGTGGGCTCTGCTCTATGATCCCAACTCTGCAAAGCAAGCCGACGATCCTTCAATTTGTCCAACTCTGCTCCCCGCTAATCCCGTGAGTGAAACATCCAGCCTAAAGCACTCATCTCAGACTCGTTATAAATCCACTGAGCTACATCGAAAGCCTGAGACAAAGTCTCCAAAACCTAAAGTGGTGGTTACAGCAGATGAAGATGGAAGTAAATTGGTGAATCATGAAGGTGACCTGAATCCTGCTCAAAATACCTCTCTTTCATTTGGTTTCAATTTTCTACGGGAGTACTTTTCGCATTCAGAGAGAAACTTGGATGGCCTGAATAAAGACAGAGTGAACTCAATTCAGGGCCTAGAGGTGAATGAAACCAGTGAGTGTGATACGCTCCAAAGCTCTTGGTGGTGGTCAAGCAGTCAAAATACTGCATATCGAAACACCAATGGTGTAAATGAAACACATCCATCAAATGGCGCCCTAAAAGTCAACGAGAGCGAGCTATCATGGTTTTCGTGGCTCTGGTACAGGCCTGAGAGTTCAAATGAGGTGGAGCAAGATCCTTTAGAGCAGCATAGAAAAAGGCTTTTCTCCGAGGCACAGTCTGCCATAGAATCACCGAGGGGTTCCAGTTGCAGCTACGCCATATACAACATTTTCGGGGAAGAAAAAAGTGCCCTAGCAGTCGAGGGGACAAAAAGCGAAGAGTACCCAGTGGATTTTGACATCGAAAAGAAGCCAATACTACCGAACGAGTCTTTTGAGATGTGCCTCCCGCACACAAAGAGCTATCAGGACGTGAAAACCGTCAAGCTAGCTTCCGCTCTGCAATTAGGTGAAATACAGGCGCAACAAAAAGTAAAGTCGTCACGCCTAAGCGATAGCCAAGCCCAAACTTCAAAGGCAGGCAGCTACAATAATGACTCCAGTCAGATCATTCAAGATTCATCAGTGAACAAATGTGAGTTCCCAGCGAACGGCCTTCAAAATTTTACCGAAGTACTGAATGCGTGCGACAGTCAAATTCAAGAGCAAATGGATAGTACAAGTGGAAAACCACCTCTGCTGGCTCCACTGCCTGTTCTTCCAATTCTAGATCGCAATCTCCGAAATGTGACTTTCATCACCAAAGCGAGACTCTGGGGCGAAGCCTTTATCTATGGTGACCAAACCTCAGAAAAGCATATATATAAGTCTACTCACCAATCTATTGCCCACAAGAGGGACACGTTGGCCAAAAGAGTTGTCATAATATCAACGCATAGTTTTTTGCCCATCAAATTCGTCAAGTCTTTCATTGGCCAAGGCACTGGCAACGCTCTTGAATTTGCCTCATGCGGAGCTGAGGCCATTCTCAATTGGAAGAAAAACCCACAGCAAGATTTACACCCGGGTGATATACTCAATGGTTTGGGTGAGAGCGGTTGCATAATACACACAATCTCCCTAGAGGGAATTGGAACAATCAAAGACCGGGTGGAAGCAAGTTGGAAGCTACTCCGAAATTGGAGTGGCGAGATTAGAAGTGCCGATAGTGTCTTGTTTCTCTCCAACTCCATCGCTTGCCCAGTGAACGCTTTCTTACTCGAAGAAATGCATAAGCACAACGCTGAATTCAAATTAAAAGACAAGAAGGTGGGCGTTTTGAATATGGCAGGTACAAGTTCTGGCATCTTTCCCGGTATCGATTCTAAGACAGTTCGACGCGCATATACGGCGGATGAAAACAACATCTTGCGGGAGGTGTTTGACTTGCAAAGTGAGAAAAGTGCCATCTCTCGAGAGCTTTTAAACTGTTTGAAACGGCTATGTTCTATGAATGTGAAATTTACCTATTGTGGCGCAGTCGATGACCAATTTGTACCGGTGTACTCTGCGTGTGCAAACAAAATTAAACATCCAAACATGTTCAAGTGTCTATACACCCGACCTGGAAGCGATGTTCCTGCTTTTGTGACTTGCCTCATCTCGATCATTTTGACGTTGGAGAATGTTGGCCACTACGACGAAACTCTCTTGAATGAATTGCTGAATTTGGTTCAAGGTCCTAACACACAAGGTGGGTCGCATGGATACATTTTTAAATGCCCTGAGGTATACGACATGGCGATTCGCTTTGCTTTCGAAACAACCAGTCTCAAGCGTCAGAAATTGCCCCGGAGTACGGAAAACCAACAGGTTGGAGTCACTCCCCAAAATCTTTACAACTTGCCATGGATGGTACGAGGTTTAATCCACGACCTAATGTACACAAAAAACGTGCATAACCGTTCTCTCATTCAAGATTTGATTGTGGAATATAGAAGATGGAAGCCCGTCTCGCGGCAATGGAAGGAGGTTAAGAATAGCTTCGCTGCTTTTGAAGAAGTCAGTATAGATGACATTCTCGTTTGAATGCGTGATGCTTAATATGAAGGGCTATTTCGCATAATTGGCGCTAGCAATATAAAGGTGTTGTGTGAGGGAGATCTAGGCCATCCACTGTGCGGTGCTGGAAAAGGCACTTCTAATGTGATAGAAGGTGGGAAACCACCGGGTTTTTTTCTTTGAAGAACGCCTGCATATTTCAATGCAACAGCGCCTTGACGAGAGCTGCCGCTGCTCATAAAGCTAAACGAAAAGCTTCTTGTAGCCAGCGGCCAGAAGTTGCATTAATTAATATGCAGCTGCGCTTGTCTGCAAGTTGATTTCAACGTGGGCCGTAAAGGACGCACCATGAGTGAGAAAATCGCACCTCCCACATGCCAAACACATCCCGAACTTGTAGCTGAGCGCATGTCAACACACAAACTTTCTGCACGGCCATCACAAGCAGAGGACTCGTCTCTACATTGACGCGGCGAGATTCTGGCCTCGGCGAGTACCATGCAAGGGCTCGTGACGGTCGAGCATGCAGCAGATCCCCATGCATAGGGTACGTTGCAGAATCTCAATAGCTGAGGCCGTCAGTATCGAGGCTCGCACGACCGGTCTTATGCGCATAGCTTCTATGGGGTCACAAGATAATTCGGCCCAATATTTAGTTCCACGCCTTCTTGGGTAATTTTCCTCAGTAGTCATTGCCAGTTCTCCAGGAAGTAGAAGTGGCGGAAGCGCTCCTGGATCAGCATACTACTCATCTGGATTGGTTCAGGGTGTCGCTTCACGAGTATCTCGCGACCGAGAATCATTGGACAAAACCACTTCAGCGTTGACCTTTTCAGGGTTTACCGCCTCCCAGCCTCAATATGACAGAAGAGGTCCAGAAACGAACAAGAGCATCTGGAGATGTGCTCGAATATCTTATCCACGAGTTTGAGCTGAATCCTAACCCGGGCCCCGACCAGAGGAAGGTATGCAGCGAACGGACGGGAATGTCCGAGAAAGCGATTAGAATCTGGTTCCAGAATAGAAGGGCGAAATTTAAAAAGCTCGAACGCCAGGCAAAATCTGCCAAACCCACTTCAGATATTCATGGCACGAAAGCGCTGCCCCATAATGCATACTCCAGTCCGAACAACAACAGCGTCGATTCGCCCCGGTCAAATCTCCTCGCGAAGAATACGAAAGCTACGTCTAGCATCCAAGTGATTCCACCTGAAATCAATGAGAAGTACTGTTTTGTTGACTGCACCTCTTTATCTGTGGGCACGTGGCAACGAGTCAAAACGGGCACCCATGATAACCAGACATTGCTTAACTCCCTTGTTAACTTGTCGCCATACACATTAAACAGATGTATGAATAATGTTGACCTCATGGTCATATTTTCTAAGAAGAACGCCGAGATTAATTACTTCTTTCTGGCAATGGCCAACAACTCGAAGATCTTGTTCAGAATATTTTATCCCTTGGCTTCAATAGCCACTTGCTCTTTATTGGATAGCAGTATCGAAGAGGACTCGATCGAACTCCGATTGGGCTTGGTGTCCAAGCCAAAGTTCTCCGTCTTTTTCTTTAATCGATCCCACGCCAATTTGAATCAGTGGTCTATTTGTGATGATTTCTCGGAAAATCAACAGGTGAGCTCAGCCTATTATGCCCCCGGAGGAACCCTGACCCCTCATGTCCTAGTGGGGAAGACAGAATCCTTACAGCACCTCCAAAACTATATAAACATCAGCAAGGATTACCCTTTCAATGCATCAATGGTGAGGGACGTTGTTGATACTAGTGAGCCTTTGTTACATGAAAATGTTCTTGGCTCTGAAAACCCGATCGAAAAGGGAGATTTTCTTCATTCCGGAAGCGATATTAACGATACCCAGGCTTTTAACTCCGAGAACAATGAAGCCTGGAATAATGCTGTGAACAATGGGCCTGACTTAGGTTTAAGCGACATGTCGCATCTTGTTGAACCCCTCCAAACCGGCAATCTCTTGCACCATTCTCATCATCTCCCTGACCATGCTGGCCGATTCGAAGGACATAAAGGTGCAAGTAGTTTTGGAAGCGAAGTATATGCTGGCAGCCCCCACTTCTACCATTCAGTGGAAATGACCGTTTCGGATTTACATGTCACTCGTTCTGATCATAAAGAGTCAGTTCAAGAAAAAGACGAGGAAGAAAAAGAAGAAGCAAAAGAAGCAGAAGAAGATCACAAACATATACACGACGAAACCACCATCCAAAATGCACACAAAGCTTTGCGTGACTTGCATGGCGGGCCCGAAACCAATACTTATGGCTACCAAGTAGAGGTAGATCCCTCCGGGTTTGGGTCCGACGATCTAATAATCGACAGTCCGAGTCTAGTAACGCATTCGCCAATACCAGAGGAATCTATCAGCGGCGCGGCCGAGAGTTTCCTCGACTACGAATCTCATGCTTGAACAGTTCTTCAAATCGAACCAATGTTTGTATGGGACATTACACATAGAATAATCTAAAAAGCATTTCAGCTTGCAGTGCAACAAGAAGCGTAAGCGTTCGATATCACGTGATACGCATTACCGCAGTTGACCCGGTGCAGCCTCTTCGCGAGAGAAGATAGCCATGCTATCACGAACATGTGTTCGCCTAATGCTGACTCAAAGTCGGCCACCTTTACAAACGATATTACCCAAGAAAAAGGCATTTAATCGGCTTCTATTCGATAATGACTCCAGACTCCCCTATGGAAAAGTCTTACCCATTTTGAACACAGTCTACGACAACTTAGACCGGCCCGAGAACATCTTATTGCCTAAATACACTACAGATATAGACTTGATGGTGTTGAGGGGTCTTTTACATGACTTGCGGAGCGTAACAAAGTCCATCAACAAAAACTTGGTGGATTTGGAGAACGAGCTTGTTGAGCAGGCTGCCGAGTTGGGGAACAATGATGCCATTTGTATGCTAGCATTTGAGACCATTGGCAAGGAAGGCTCCCCCAAAGAGGACTACAATCATGCCACCTCCTTGATCAAGCAGCTCACGGAAATGAAGCATCCGCTAGTCTTTAAAATGGCCGGCGATTTGGCATTCTCGAAAGGATACCACCAGCAAGCAGAGCAATACTGGATATCTTTCTTGGACCTAGAAAAGAACACCATTCTCGCCAGCCACGTCTATTCAAATCTTGGAATATACTACTTCAACTACCAAAGCCCCAAACCTAACTTAGAAGAAGCCCGGGTGAATTTTGAAAAAGCCATTCGGTTTGGCGAGCTAGACTCCCACACAGTCAAGCTGCACTTCTTTTTGGGCCAGCTCTACTCCATCACTGACCCCGTTCTTTCAAGATACCACCTCGAGGTTGCTGCATCTCGAGGCTTGCAGGAAAGCTTTGCCAGCCTCGGGTTCCTAGAACTCAACGTTTTTAACAATGCCAAAAAGTCGCTTGAGTGGTTCAAGTTAGGGGTCGAATCTAACAGCGACATTTCCTGCTTGATCGGACAGTTTGACGCCCATGTTAAGTTAAACAACTCCGTTAACGCCCTTAATATTTTGACCAACTTGCGGGGCTTGAAGGAAAAGATTGAGAAAGTCTTATCCAGGAGCGTAGACATGCCAAGCGGGTATAGAGACACAGCTCTCAGCAATCAGAACCTTCTTGAGACGTTTTTCAAAACCAGGTCAGATGCTGTGAAGAGATTGTAACCAAGGCTGCTGCCAGACTAACAACCCTCATGGGGAATTACCTACTTCAGTACCACCTATTGCGATGGCCGGTGCTGTGTGCACACCCGGGCGTTTGTAGAACGATGCGTGAGTATCTCCTCACCACCAACTATGCCCACTGCAAGCAAAGGAGTTTTGGTCAAGTGTGATCCTTCAATCAAAGCCTTGATTTTACAGATCGACTCCGAGAAGCGTGGTATCGTCCTACAGGAGTTGGACAGCACTCATCTAATGATCAAAGGAGACATGGTGAAATTTGTCAAGGAGGAGTTGAACAGACTATTACTCAAGAACATATACGACCCAATCGACGCAGCTAGACAGTGACCACAAATTTGTTTGCATTTGGTGCACCTCTGAAGATTTTGTGAGGGGAGGGGGGAGACAAAGCTATGTTTCATTGGGGTCATGGTTGCCCTCTTGTAGGGCTACCGCGTCATCCAATATACTCTCGTTGAACTGTAATTTAGCATTCTCCTCCCCAAATGAATCCTGCATTCCCGCGACACTTTCGTTAATAAAGTTTAGAAAGGCGTCCGGTTCCATCATCTCTTTGAACTCCTCAGAATCTTCCAGGCGACTTATCTTCTCTTCGCAAGATTTATAATATGACTCATAGGTGGAGTATATAAGCTTGGATAAAAGCCCAAGCAAATACCCTATGATCTCGTCTTCTTCGATATAATTTTTCATCTGGCAGCAAAAATGCGGAATCTTTATCAAGATATTGTCATTTAACGACACTGACTTTTCCTTCAAGGGCCTCTTGTCATCGCTCAACACTGGGGCGCATATGATGTTTGCACATTCTGTTACCAAATCATTCACTGAATTGGCTAGCTCCAACTCGATCTCCTGCTTGGCATCAATCATATCATTTACCACTTTGGGCGCCGACTTTTTGACAAGCTCGAGGAGCCCTCCGTTGGAATTGAAATTAACATATAACTTGCCTGACCGAAAAATCTCGATGAGCTCCAGAATCCCGCTAGTGAAGTCGACGGATGTTTCCGTTCTGACGAACTGAATGTCAAAGTTATTGAGCTGATTTTTCAACATAATTAGGTTTGAAAGATAAAAGAGTTTTGCATCAACTGGCCCAAAATGTCCAATTGCTAACTTCAAAGCTCCATTTTTAAGCATGTATATGCAGCTATGCACGATGAAATGGGCCATGTCATCAAAAACGCTAGGTCCAACCAATTCGTATATATTGGACAAGACAGTCAATGCCTTACCAACGGGAACGTAGAGATTTGGAAATAAATTTTCCTCGACCTCATCTAAGAGAGAACTTCTTCTATTTCCGTTTTTTCTCTGCCCTAATTGCAAGTCTTCTGCTTGAGGCTTATATTTGAGGAGCTTGTTGTCGATGAAGTTTTGTATGCGGAATATGAGCCTGGATTGAGAATCATTCAATATCGGCTCAAAAAGCTCCGCATAAGGAATGAACATATGCTCTCTATACTCGTCATGGTTCTCAAAGTAGCTTGAAATCAAGTTTGTCAAGTGGCATAGTTCAGTAATTTTGGTTTCCCTCAAGATGCGATTTCTCAAATCATCGTATAGGGGGTCAAATACCTGTTTGCAGAAGGATAAGAGCTCCTGACTGAAAAATTCTTGCATATTAGAATCATAGTTTGAAATCGGAAAATAGTCAAGGAACTGTGAATACTCTTTTTCAAGGAGTTTTTTGTATGTTGATATGCTTCTTTGGCAGTACAGAACGATGTCAGTCTGTATGGTTTGTAGGGTTTCTGTATTCGAAGATGGAGCCTGAGTATTAACCGTGGAATGAAGCTCGATATATGCGCTTATCAAGTTCAATCTGACTTTGAAGTATTGCGCAAGGATTTCAGACAACAATCCTTTGTATTCATCGTGGCTGTAGCATCTTTCGACAATAATGCTCACAAGGGACGGGAACTTCGTATTGTCCGTTTGCTTCTCAATATCATTGCTGAATTCGCTGTACATAATAATGTCTAAAGACACTGCGTCCAATTTCTTTTCCGCTATTTTCGATGAGATTTCATTCTGCTTGGCCTTAAGGAATTCTATGTTGAAGTTTCTTACCAAAGTAAGACCCCGGGTCATGCATTGACGATATCTCAGATGATAAGATTCTGCGTCCTGATAAGACTGATGGGAAGCGAAAAAGTCCAAGTATTCCTGTAGCTGCAACAATATTGTTTGGACTTTGCCTGTTTTTATGATGTTGTTTCCTGATGTGATCAAAGTTTTGCTGATTGTCTCTAGAGGCTCGAACATCCTCATAACATGGTCCAATTCTTGTGCCTTCTGGCTAAGGATCTTCTGTTCTTGTAAAAGTTTGGCAGAGTGGGTAGCAAAATCCTCTGTCTCCTTCACAACTTGGTCATAGTTGAGGCTCAAAGAATTAAGGTTTTCTGTGATGGATTTGCTTTGCTGAGAAAGCAGCTTGAGGTACTCCACATTGTGGTCACAGTCTGACTTGAATGAGAGTATTGTATCATCATAGCTCTCGTTTATACAGCTGATGTACTCTAAGTCGAGAACGGAGTTGTAGTTTAGCTTTAATAAATAGTCCTGGGTCAACTTCTCTTGCTCGGATCGTATAAACGGATATGAATTGATGTCCATGGTCCTCTGATCTTTTGAATTTGATTCTAACAGGAATAAGGTCTCCAAATCCGAAGGCAAAGACTGGGCCCTCATTCTTGTTTGATCAAGCCGGACATCAGCTGTGATTACCGACTTCTCTGCAAGAATAGGATTATGCAAAGAGCGAGCTTCCACACTCTCATTTTCGGGGCTAAGAACATTATCACTAAGGTCCTTGACTGTGGAAGCAATGCTCTGAACCACCGACGAGCTTCTGTCTCTGGTCATGTCAGCCCAGTATATGGTGTTGCAAGTTTCTCAGTACACTTGGTCGCGTGTTAGAAGAAACTGCGCACTGCGATATACGCACGCACAATCAGATTGAGTAGTGCACCAAGTACAGCGCTGACGAGCCGCCGATTGAAGCATTTAAATCTGCAGAGGCCTGTGTGTCATAAATTCTTCTTCTGTTGAACGGATTTTGAAATACGGGTGCGCTTTACACAATGAGCGAAGACCCACGCACTAACAAGCCCCATGATCCAAACGAGGTCCTCACAGAAGATTCGGATGATGCCCTCGCAGACTTAGAGAAAGAGTATGCTGTTAAAAGGCAAAAATTGCTTGAAGAGCGAGCACGAAAGAAAGAGAAGCCCGAGACCCCAGTTCAAGTGGAGAGATCTCCCTCCCCAGAGAGAAGGGTGCCTTTCACGAGCAAGCAATTCCCCCCTGCCAAGCAAGAGTTGCACGATGCAGTAGTCAAGACTGCAACCCCACGGCCAAGCCGTGACAGACCTTTCCAAAGAATTCTGGCGCCCTCAAATGTGTTTGCGTCGGGGCTTTATAACGCCGAGAGTACGGAGACGAAGGATGTTAACTACAAGGATCGCTTGTTCGAGTTCGAGAAGATCCCCGCTCGTGAGATTGTTACAGAAGATTGCATTGATGATATATCCGGGGAGCTGTTGAGCCGAAGATACATATCTCAGCAGGACCTAATGCAATTACTCTCCAAGATCAAAATACTACGAGTCACTAAACTCCTTGCGAAGGTTTATGCTCCAAAGTTCGAAGAACCACAATATATGAACTGGTGTTTTACCGGAATTATCCTCCACAAGAGTGATCCCAAAACGAGCGTTAACAAGCAGAAATTCATGGCTCTACGCGTGGGCAATTTCTTGCATACCATAGATGTGTACCTTTTTGGGGATGCCTTCACCAGGTTCTGGAAGCTAAGATGCGGCGATGTCATTGCTGTATTGAACCCAACTGTCAAGAAGTATGGGTCCGGCTTCAATCTCTCCGTTCTGGATGACCTAAACAACATCCTCGAAATAGGTACCCTGAAATATTTTGGACATTGCTCCGCAACCACTAAAGCTGGGGAAAAATGCAAGTACGTGGTGGATCTACTGAAAAACGAACTTTGCAGCTTTCATGAGGAGAGCAAATTTAAACATGGCTCCCGAATGGAGTTGCAAGGAAGTGTCAAACCGAAAGCTCCGCTCAATAAGCAAGGGCACTCCGGCCAAGCGTATGTCAGTTCAAATTCAAATCAGACCATGTTCGTGCAATACGCTAATTCCGGATTCCAGGAGAAAGATATTGTCTACAGTGGTGGACAACAATTCGACCAAGCTAAGTACGACAGGCCTGTTAAGGAGAGTTCATATTCCAAACTCAAGAAGAAGAGGGCCAATGAAAAACTCCGAAGCGTCCTAGTGAAAACATCTGCGCCCGCCAGGTTGGACGACTTGGAGAAATTGGGCATTGTGCGAAAAAACGACACTGAGCGTAAAGAAAGACAAAGCTCTCTTCAGACCCTACGTAAGCAAGCGTTCAAAGGAAGTTTTCTCAACGGGATGGGCTACGATCCTACACAGGAAAGAATGAAAAATGTAGAGAAGATGAAGGCCTCAAAGTCCTTAGAAGAGCTACGTGAACTTGGCAAATCCAAGCGAGTCAGTTTGCATGCTTCTCAGGAAGAACGCAGCAAAAAGCAACGCAAGTGGAAGGAGGCATTCAACATTACCAATCCGAATGGAGTCACTGCACGCAATAACCTGCTTCGCCCGGCAGTTGCCAAGTCTGCTGGTCAACATAAACGTTGCAACCCAAAAATTTCAAACTTAGATGTCAACGGCGGTCCATGTGAAAAAGACCCGGAATGTGCAGGAGAATATGAGAGTGATCTCGAGATTTCGTTTGCATGTGATGCAGACGAGAGCCAATACAAGAAGGCGATTGCTGCATCACCTAAGTAAATGGTGGGGAAACCAAAATATTGGCCAGACGCGCGCGCATTTTCCTGCACGACGGCTGCAAACATGTGAAATTCACCACAATATGTCCCACTTTTTGTCATCGTTTGCTTCGGACTTCATGAAGCGGGGCCATATGCGACTTGGAGGCTATGCTTAAATAAAGCCCAGATCCGGCGCTCCGCCGACTGTTCCAAGTTCCTCGTCATTATGTTTGACTCCGACACTCTTTCACACACAACTCAATCTCATGTCTTCAAATACATTTTACTTCTTTCAGGTACTGTCTTTTTATACTGGTTACATAGACAATACGTTGCCTACAAATTCAAGAAAGCTTTTGGGTGCGGGGAGACGAAACGATTCAAAACGGGCTTCTTTGGTGTCCCATCACTTTTGGAGATACATTCCAAAATGAGGCAGGGCCGTACATTGGAGTACTTGAAAGGTGTCAAGGAGGGAGGGGATTGCAGGACATATGACCTTTACATTGCGGGTATGAGAGTCATTTTCACTGTGGACCCAGAAAATATGAAGGCTCTCCTAGCCACTCAATTCAATGATTTCGCCTTGGGTTCGAGACACAGCCATTTTATGCCGTTGCTTGGAGATGGGATCTTTACTTTGGATTCACAAGGCTGGAAGAATTCTAGGGCAATGTTGCGACCACAGTTTTCAAGAGAGCAAATCTCGCATGTGAAGAGCTTGGAGACCCACATTCAAAGCCTCGGTAAGCACATACAGAACCTGAAGGGCGGTGTCTTTGACATCCAAGACTTGTTTTTTAAGTTCACCGTGGACACAGCCACAGACATTCTTTTTGGTGAATCCGTTTATTGCTTGAGAGATGGCACTATCGATGATTTGCCTCCGAGTGACGGCTTCACTGGTCGCGAGGGCTTTAATGAAGCATTCAACCATACCCAAAAGGTTTTGGCTGCCAGATCTTATAGTCAAAGCTTCTTTCGTCTAGTTGACTCAATCTCTTTCAGAAAGTCTTGCAAAACCGTCCACGGGTTTGCCAGATATTACGTTGACAAGACTCTCGCCATGGACGACGAGACTTTACAAAAGAAGTCTGAGTCGGGATATACCTTCTTGTACGAGTTGGCCAAGACAACCAAGAATCCAAAAGTCTTGCAAGATCAGTTGTTGAATATTATGGTTGCTGGTAGAGATACTACCGCGGGATTGTTGTCTTTCACGTTTTTTGAGTTGTCCAGAAATCCAGACGTTTTCGAGAAGTTGAAGAGTGAGGTGTATGCCCACTTTGGCAAGGGTTCGCAGGAAGACATCGACGCCATCTCTTTCGAAGGCTTGAAGAAGTGCGAATACTTGAAGTGGGTTCTCAATGAGGTATTGAGACTCTACCCTTCAGTGCCCGTTAATTTCAGAGACGCCACCAAAGACACAACGTTGCCTGCTGGTGGCGGACCGGACGAAAAGTCTCCAATATTTATTGCTAAAGGCACTACTGTCGCCTACTCGGTCTACTGCACTCACAGAGACCCACATTACTACGGCAAGGATGCAGAGGAATTCAAACCGGAGAGATGGGGCTCCCTGCCCAAGTACGGATGGGCCTACGTCCCATTCAACGGAGGTCCTAGGATATGCTTGGGCCAACAGTTTGCTCTCACTGAGGCCTCTTATACCGTTGTCAGATTGATCCAAATGTTTCCCAATTTGACCTCGGCATACACAGGCCCATACCCACCTCCCAAGATGTTGCATCTTACTTTGTCCATGTTTGATGGTGTTCCAGTAAAAATGGCTTAGATTCGTGAAACAGTATATATATGGAAATTAAAGTCATAAAAGCTCAGTATTGTTATCTGGGTATAGCTTAGTCTCACCACCAGTATCGCACTCCATGAATACACGTAACCAGCGATACGGAAGAAGTACCCTTATAATGCAGGGGAAATCTAGACAACAGAGAACCAAAATTCCTCTCTTCTCTCTATCGGCGAGCAGTACACTTGGAAGGGCGGCGGCGGTGGCGTATTATCGTGCATGGCATTCTGGCCGCTTTGCGTAAACTTGCACCTTAACGTCCTGCAACGGGTATCAGGTTTTTATGTCTGCAGCAGTGCTGATTTCTCAATCGAAACTCCGCTTCCTCTGGTTTAGAGACCGTTAATGAATTAATCATTTTTTTGGTACTTGGCGCCGCTGAAATTCTTCTCAGAGGCTATTTATGTATGATTACTGCGAAAAGTACTGACAAACGCCTTCAGGCACTTTTTTTCAGTAGACGTGAAAAAGCCAGCAATCGTAAACGTTCAGATAGAATTTTTGGTTAACTGACTTGGTTAGCGCCCAAAAGAAAAACGGCCAAGCACGTATTTGATTATTTCCGAAAGTTTACGTTGGTGGTGCCCCGGACTCTGTGCATTGGTTTGTATCCAGTAAGAAAGTGAGCATTACTCAAGTAGCGTCAAAATTCCTGCGATGAGACTAGGCATGTCCGAGACCAAAAAGCAAAAACCAAACGCTACCGAAATGAAGATTTGTACACACTCTGGGTCTTTCCATGCCGACGAGAGTTTAGCCGTCTACCTCTTGAGGCTCTTGCCCAAATTCAAAGATGCTCAGTTGACGAGGTCAAGAAATTCCACCGATTGGGAAGCCAGCGATATTGTTGTTGATGTGGGCGGGAAGTATGATCAAGGCCATAAATGGTTCGACCACCACCAAAGAGACTTCAATGAAAATTTTTCCAAGGATTTCCACACCAAGCTTTCTTCTGCCGGGTTGATCTACAAGCACTTTGGTAAGGACATTATCCAAGAGGTGCTCAAGCTCAATAACCCAAGCGATGTTGACATGCTTTACGTCAAAATCTACAAAGAATTCGTCGAGGCCATCGATGCCAACGATAACGGAATCAATAACTATCCTTCAAACGTGGAGAAGAAATTCAACGACAAGAATTTGACCCTCCCCGCGTTGGTTTCTCAATTGAACCCTCATTGGAACTCAAATCCAGTGGACCAAGATTATGACGAGGCATTTGAAAAAGCCAGTGAGTTGATGGGCACTGCTTTCGTCAATTTACTAAAGGGGTACGGCGAGTCTTGGTTGCCGGCAAGAGACATAGTTGATGCTGCGTTCAAGAAAAGATATGATGTCGACGCGTCGGGCGAGATTCTCGTTTTGGGCAGCTTTTGCCCATGGAAGGAGCATCTCTACACAATTGAGAAGGAGAACAACGCCGCAGGCGAGATCAAGTTCGTGTTGTTTCAAGATTCCAGCTGTGCTTGGAGAATATCTACTGTGTCAGTGACATCTTCCAGTTTCGAATTCAGACTCGGTCTTCCTGAGGAATGGCGCGGGGTAAGGGACGAAGAATTATCCAAGCTCACGGGGGTTGAAGGCTGCATCTTTGTGCATGCTGCTGGATTTATTGGTGGCTGCAAAAGCGAGGAAGGGGTCTTGGCGCTTGCAAAGAAATCTTTGCAAGCAAGAGGATAGTTAGATTTACGTCAGATGTTCTTTTCGTGTATTTTTATGCCTACTGTTGAGCGTAGAGATTTACTCCTGCAACAATGGTGCGGCCTCTGAGGAGCCGACAATGTTCTTTCTGGCGAGGGTGCCAGTTGCAACTGCGACGGAAAGAATAAACAAGAGACCGGAAATAATGAATCCAAAAATCCACTGTAAAGCGAAAGCCTTGGTGAAAAGCTGACCCAATCCCAAACCAAAAGCTAAGAAAGAGGACGAGAAGCCCAAACCCCAATCGTTAAAGCCAAGGGTGAAGAATCCTGGAATCAAGAGCAAAAGCCACACAGTCATGTTGGCGATTACCCTTCCAACGAACTTGTGGATGTGAAACAAGACCGCACCGTTCCAGAAAATTGCAAAGAGCAACCATGAAAATGGAAGGGCGGCAGTGGTGAAATGGATCAAGGCCAAGTCACGCACTGGCTTGATTGCAAAAGTCTTGTGAGTCAAGTACAAAATAAGGATGTTGAAGAAGTTGACGACAAGGAGCACGACTGACCAGAAATAGTGCTTTCTAACGAATAGATTAGTCCAACCGAATACTAACAAATTGAATGCCGTGAAATGCCACCCTACTTTTTTGGTAAAGTCCAATCTGTTGGTAACACCTGCGGCATTATCAACCACTGGAACAAAGATCTGGCTCACGAATAAAATTTGCATGAGCATTAAGAAGGCCCAAAATGCAATAGTAACAAATATGTTCAAAGTGAAGGGAGTTTCAGAAACATGGTGAGGACTGTCATCGCTAAATGGTTGTCTGCCAGCAAAATATCTAACGGTGGAGTAAGCAGAAAGCACCCACGATACAATGGTCGAAATTTTGTGAGAAAGGAGACTGTCAGCCATGATATTTTCAACTAGATGGTTTAGGAGGAAATTTTTCAAGACGAATCAGCTGCACCCTATGTATGCTCTACTTAAAGGAAACATGCCGCAGCAAGCATTGAACTAGCAGCAGCGCCGCTTCAAAAAACGGAATGATCGCACACCCCCTTGGATTTCAATACGCGCTACAAGTTATGTGGCCACTCAAAAAATTTGTGGCTTGATTCCACATCGAAGTCCGGGCCCGAATCCGCCTGCACTCTACAATCCTTCATTCTATATGCTATTGCAGGCTTACTGGTGTGGTACGGGACGCACCCCAAACGGCGAGGTGTGTACGTAAAGCATCAAGTCAAGAAAATAATAGCCGCCGTGCGAGAACACTAAATTTCGGAGTGACTTCTCCTCAGAAACCCCAATGAATACCATACTACCCATGTGCATAAAGGTACTTGCCACGTGAGGTCAGAATTGAACTCGCCACAAACCCGTAAAAGGAGAATGAACCTTTTTCAACTCTTTACCTATGAGCTGAGCCTCGGCCAGGATTAGTAATGTATGGGAGCATAAGCACCACGGTGACAAATCTATTGGAAGCCACCTAAAATCAATGCGACCTCACGGCACCTTATGGCTCCGAATATGTTGATGCCAGATATTGAACTTGATAGTCAAGGATTTATCTGTATTCGGAATCATCAAGGAGATACCATTCCAAAGTAGCAAACGATTTTAAAGACTCATACAATTACTGGCGATCTTGACTCAGGACTGGAGTGTTTCAAAACTCCTCAATTCAGCGTGGCGAAATGTTTCGCACCACACTAGCATGATTATACAAATCAAGGACCCAAAAATTATACAACCTTTCGCAGTCTTTTAACCCCCAAATGCAGTTCTCTTTCACACCTACCTTCATTGGAATTCTTCATGCTGAAATCTTGAATATGAAGGACTACCTTACAGAGTCTTGCAGCACAAATTCAAGGGCCAAATCGGACGGAAAACCGAACTGGGTTTGTCCTATTGTTGACAGCTTTTTAGGGGTGCATGAAACATTTTGAATCATTGTTTCGATCGATTTGATATTGTGTTTTGAACCATTATGTCTTGGTCGGAAACATTTTGCAACGCTTGTTCGAACTTCATTGCGCTCTCGCGCAATGGCAAATGAGAACTTAATTTCGGGTTTCACCTAGTTCTTCCGCGTAACATGTACTTCAAGTGTGGCGCACAATCGCAACGTCTCCTGTCACGGAGAATTTGGGTGTACTCATTTACTAAACTGGCGACGGCCATAAATGATTAGACGTTAAAAGCTAGACGCCTTATTTTTTTTTTCTTTTTCGCAAAATTCAGCCGTAAAATGAAACATTGCATGTTTATTATGCCCACGGACCATTGATTTCGCGCAGGGACTTTTTAAGGGGCTGTAGGCGAGCTCGGCGCTTTTTTGACAGATAACATTATGAGTCCTGCACTAAATGCTCATGTCTGCTGTACCAATCAGCCACGCGTAGTTTCTTATGAGAGCAGATCTGGTCTTTTTGATTCATTCAGAGGAATTTGTTACTTCCTAGTATACGTCTCAGGACTGTGACTATCCGGATTTCAACGACCGCTTAAGAGGATCAATGAAAACGTGGTGTGCGTCTCAAAAAAAAACTGGTTTGCACACGCAAAGCGCGTCCAACGCTCGATGTCCTCGCATGTTTTTTATTCACGGTCACTACCATACTTAAAAGTTTCAAGGCTTCTTCGTCGTCTAGCTGATACATCCACACCAGCATCGCTAGTGTATGGGAATTCTTTTGTCATATTTAATTGGACAAGGGCTATACTTACTTAAGAAGAAAATGGAGAAGACAAACTACTCGCCGCTCGGCTCTGCAACTTCAGTTGCAAACTCTGGGCCGTTGTCCATTCTTTGTTACTGTATGGCTTCCATTTTGATGACAGTCACAAACAAATATGTGCTCTCTGGATACTCCTTCAACTTGAACTTTTTCCTTTTGGCCGTGCAAGCTACCGTGTGTATCGCCACTATCAGTACCTTGAAGGGTTTGAATGTCATCAACTATAGACAGTTCAATAGCGATGAAGCAAAAAAGTGGCTCCCAATTGCTGTGTTGTTGGTTCTTATGATTTACACCTCTTCTATGGCATTGAGGTTCTTGTCTATTCCCGTTTATACCATTTTCAAGAACTTAACCATCATTTTGATTGCATACGGTGAAGTCTTGTGGTTTGGCGGGAAAGTGACACACATGGCTTTAGGTTCGTTCCTTTTAATGGTCTTGTCCTCTGTTCTTGCTACCTATGGTGACAGCGCTAGCACGAAAACTGCCAATGACATGTACAATTTGTACTTGGGGTACTTCTGGATGTTTACCAACTGTTTCGCTTCTGCTGCCTTCGTCTTGATCATGAGAATTAGAATAAAGTTGACCAATTTCAAGGACTTTGACACCATGTTCTACAACAACTTGTTGTCTATTCCTATGTTGTTGGTGGCCACTTTTGTTTTCGAGGACTGGTCACCCGAAAACATCGTTAGGAATTTCCCTGCTGAGAACAGAACCGCCACTATCCTTGCCATGATTTTCTCTGGTGCTTCTTCCGTTGCCATCTCTTATTGTTCTGCTTGGTGTGTTAGAGTTACTTCTTCAACCACGTACTCCATGGTTGGTGCTTTGAACAAATTGCCCATTGCATTGTCTGGATTGATCTTCTTCAATGCCGCTGTGAATTTCTGGTCAGTGTCCTCCATATTCGTCGGATTCATCTCCGGCTTGGTTTATGCTGTGGCTAAGCAAAAGCAGCTGAAGGAAGCTGCTCAGCAGTTACCAATTTCAAAATAGGGCCCACAACTTACCTACTCTTTTAACTGCACCCTAGATAGAATCGCTACTCGGTATTTTTACTCGAGTGCAAAATTGAAGTCAGTGACTATAAATCAGCATTCAAACAGTAGCCTGCCACTTTTCCTTATAATCTTTAAATCGTGCCCGCCTGCACATTACAGCGCAGCTCATAAACTCGGAAAGCGCTCGAAAAAACGCCAGTCAATACACAGCAACTCCCAAATCTACTGGCTCCCATTTACTTGCGGTGAAAATCAAAGATGGCACAAAATAGCTTGGAGGCAATCCCTGTCTACTTACAAGAATCCCTTGATCCCAGAACGTCCAAACAAGCTGAGGCTAATTTAAAATCAATCGAGTCACAACCCCATTTCGCCATCAACTTGTTGAACATTGTCGCCTCTACCAACCTACCTGCTCCAACAAGACTATCTGCATGCTTGTTCTTAAAAAATTTAGTGAAGAGAAGGTGGGTCAATGAAGATGGCCAGTATATAATGTTTGGTGAGGACGTGGAGTACATAAAGAGGGAAATTTTGAATGTCATGATTAAATTGCCCGCCAATTTGCAAGTGCAGTTGGGAGAGACAATTTCGATTATTGCGGAGCTGGATTTTCCGGACAACTGGATCAATTTGATCGATGACTTGGTCACCAAATTGTCGGCGGATGACTTTGTCTTGAACAGAGGAATTTTACTCGTGGCTCATTCCATATTCAAGAGGTGGCGCCCACTTTTCCGTTCCGATAGCCTTTTCATGGAAATAAAGTTTGTTTTGGATAAATTTGCTGGACCTTTTATGTCCTTGCTCACAAGAACAGACCAATTAATCGACGAAGCTGCCGCGAAGTCGGATGCTGCTTCAATGTCTATTTACATGGGATGCTTGTTGATCGAAATCCAAGTTTATTATGATTTGAACTGCCAAGATATTCCGGAGTTTTTCGAAGATAACATGTCTACTGGAATGGCAATCATGCACAAATACTTGTTGTTCCAAACGGCGTTGATTGGTGATCCTGATGACGACGAAGACATTGATGTTCTTATCAAAGTGAAGTCTTCCATTATTGAGCTCATTTCTTTGTACGTCACTAGGTATGCCCAGGAATTTGACCCAATGATTGAGACGTTCATTAAGTCAGTTTGGGAGTTGGTAAATACTAATATTACCAAACAACCCAAATATGACTTATTGCTAGTTCGTGCATTGTCTTTTTTGACATCGATCATCCGAACCGCAAAGTACTTGTCGTTTTTCAACAGCGATGAGGCCATAAAAGAAATCATCGAGAAAATAATCTTGCCCAATATCATGTTCAGAGAAGTTGATGAGGAGCAATTTCAGGAGGAACCAATCGCATATGTCAGGTCCGATTTGGAGGGTTCAGCTTTTGACTCCAGGCGGAAATCATCCACAGATTTTTTGAGAGAGTTGAAGGAAGTAAATACTGCGTTGGTAACGAACACAGTTATGTCCTACGTCAATCAATTCTTGTCTCAGTCTGACTGGCGCAACAGAGATATTGCAATCTTTTTGTTCACCTCATTGGCTGCGAAGGGTTCTGTCACCAATATAGGTGTAACATCAACCAACATGCTTGTGGATGTCGTTCTGTTCTTCTCCAACAACATTGCGTCCTACTTGGTCGAAGACGCTTCTCCCATTTTGAAAACTGATGCCATCAAATACATCATGACTTTCAGAAACCAGTTGACGAAAGACCAGTTGCTCGCAACGCTTCCATTACTTGTTAAACACTTGAAAGATCCAGATGCTGTTGTTTATACTTACGCGGCTATTACTGTTGACAAATTGCTCTCGATGACAAGTTTCACAAATTCTGCACATACACCTGTGTTTGACAAGAATGATATTCTGCCTTACATCGATGATTTGTTGAACAATTTATTTGCCCTCATTTTTTTGAACTCGGCTCCCGAGAAGCTCTCCGAGAATGAATTTTTGATTAAAACTGTTATGAGATTGCTAGGAACCGCAGAAGATACAGTTAATGAGGAGTTCAAAGCAACTATAACACAACAGCTTCTCAGAACTTTGAGCATCATTGCGAAAAACCCTTCCAATCCTAGATTCACACACTATGTCTTCGAAAGTTTGGGCCTTTTGATCAAATTCAATAATGGCCAGGCCACGACCATTAACAGCTACATGTCCATGATCGTGCCTCAGCTATTAGAAATTCTAAGCGAGGATGTACAGGAGTTTGTTCCTTATACGTTCCAGATTCTTGCCTTCCTACTTGAGGCGTTACCTCTGTCGCTGCCATTACCCGAGGAATATTCGCAATTGATCAAGCCAATATTGTCGCCTTCTGTCTGGGAGTATAGAGGGAACGTACCTGGCGTGACGAGACTTCTCATCGCAATATTGAGACAAGATTCATCGGCGATTATCAAAGGACCCCAGGGACTCACGCCATTGTTGGGGGTTTTTCAAAAACTTATTGCATCAAGGGCCAATGATTCCCATGGATTTGAATTGTTGGAAGCCATCATCTTGAATGTCCCCCTCGACGCATTATCCTCATATTTGAGTCAAATCGCGATACTTCTTTTAACAAGACTTAAAAACTCAAGAACAGAAAAATTCATTAAAAGATTTGTGATTTTTGCCATGTCATTGAGCTGCATCCCGTTTAATAAAGAATTGAACCAGAAGACTGCTGGTCAAATAAATGCTGATTTTGTTATCAAGTTTATTGATTCTGTACAAAATGGCGTTTTTCAGCAAATATTCACCAGCTTCATCTTGCCAACTTCAGAGTCATACAATAACCTTCAGGATAAAAAGATAAGTGTTTTAGGTCTATCACAATTTGCAATCTCTGATGGCTTCACTAAGGGTGAATACAAAGTCTTATTAGTTTCTACTGTTGAGCAATTGGCTAAAAACATCAGTCTTCTTGAGGGGGTGTCAAAGTCCACATCAACAGTTCAGAATACTATAGCAGGTGACTCCAACACAACTAGCGTGGTCATCAACGAAATGGACTTGGAGAGTGCTGCATATGGGGCGTCCTTCTCAAAACTTCTTTCGATACAGCTCAAACCTTTTGACCCTGTTGCTACCATAAAAAACGAGGACTTTAAATCTATCAAAATGAGCGCAGCGTCGAATGTGAAGAATCTTGCACAGCTTGGTGTCTTGAGCCTGTTGAGCGCAGAGTCGCAACAAGTTTTTGCAAGCTTGTGATGATGCAAAAAAAATACATTAGTGGAGATCAAAGCGGTTCGAAACTGGTTACACAAAATGCATTAACGTTACTAGGCACGGCATAGTAGCGACTCTAATTTAATTTATACAGCACCAGAATTATAAATATTGCTCACAATCACACCTAATTCAGGGTATTGATTAGATTCTGAAAGATGTTCTCTTCCTTGATTTGTATGCTATCGTCAGTCCCATTTTTAGGTGAATCCGTTATAGACTGCGAGCCAGAGAATGAGTTCATTGACTCATTTTCAACCTTCGTTCCATCAATTTTTTGGCTTTCTTCATTATTCTCAGTTAACTTCTTGGCCTTTTCCATTTCAGCAAGCTCTGCCGCAGTCAAAAATCTGCCGCCTTGGCCTCTGGGCCGTCTCATAGCATGCTTATGTCTTGATTCATGCAAGTAAGGCTTGCGCGTGCGGGCAATTTTGAGAGTCTCCTCCAATCTGGCACGAGCAATTCTTCGCTTCAAAATACGATGATATTGCTTTGCATTCACGTAAAAGGGCTGTTCGACTGGTTTTTCTATCGGCTGCGGCGGTATGACGTGGGCGCTTGGGGTCTTCAGTAGCTGAGGACTACCACCTGTAGAGATCTGGTCATGCGGCTCCGCCCCGTTATCGCCGGGTATAGAACTATGGCTGTAATACCCATTACTCACCGAGTTCCCTTGGGCAGAATTATAACTGGATCCATGTGGGGTGGAGTAGTATGGAGGTCTTTCATGTTGTTCTATGGGGTTGTGGATTAGTTGATGCGATGGCTGGCCATTTAAGTAGTTTGATGCCACAGACTCATGGTAGTACAAGTCCTGTTGATGCTCCAGCAAAGAAGTCATGATTTGAGTGAAAGTTTTCGATGCCACGCAGTGACTGCTGTAGAGATTCGGGGCAAGAGTGTTTTGAGAGTATATTGAGAATATGACAGTGAATTGATGTCTGCTGGCTTGTCCGAAGATGCGTGGTTAATTAATATTTAGAAGCAGTTGACCGGACTCGGGGTCTGGGATGAATCGCTTTAGTTAGCGGAGGAATGAAGAATGTTCGTGCAGTGGTTTGAAATGAGTGAGGCTGCTGATGCTTGATTTTATCGGGTTCTGCACGTACATTTCTACCGATCTCGGTCCCACATTAGGAAAGCAATGACGTGCGATCTTCCTCCTGGTGTGAATTTAAAACGAATCTTGAACGCCAAGATCTGAAAGGTCGATACTTTATAAATTCACCAATATAAAACTACTCTGCTCGTGGCTCTAAGTTGAGCATTGGTGTCGAGGGTCTGATGTCGCTGTGCCGAACTGGGCTTGCTCTGTATATAAGCTGTGCCGAGGAAGAATACTCACTTGGGAAATTACCGCAATCGCACAACACCTCAAGATGAGCGTTACTCTCGAATAAATTTTACATTAGAATTCTTGGTATTCAAAAAATTGAATACCTCCACAACTCTCACCCACATTCAAAGTGTGCAGGAAATTTCAGGCTTAAAGATGTCACTCGCAGGTCTAAAAGCTTAACTCGTGTGCCTTGTTTCGGGCATTCATGACTGCGAGACTGGTGATGTACGGATCTGAACGCGGTGAATGGTTCAGGTGAACTACACCTCACCCAAGTCGGTACTGTTGAGTTTCAATCTGAAGGCAATGGCTTCTGCGAAGCAGTTGGACCTTACTGGTATATCAGTGGACGATCTTTTTAAAGATTACCCGATTGGTTACGTGAGAGGCCTTCATAATGAGTACAATACAAGTGTCAAAAATGCAAAGGCCAAGCTCCATTCTTTAGTGGGCCAAAAATACCGAGACTTGATCCGGATCGCGGAGGACATCGATGAAATGAGTAATATGTCTCAGAAAATCAACCGGCAATTTGGTGAGTTGTCATACAGCAAGTCTAAACATACTGTTTTTGGCCAGAGTAGCCACTCAAGATTCGACTCTATGGTTAGGTCCAAGAGGGCACGGAATGCCCGAATTCATTCGCAGAACACGATCTTGAACAATATTATCAACAACAAACTCATAGGGTTCGATTTGAAGATTAAAACGAAGCTTTTGAAAAGTAGTCCCTACTTGATTTATATGGCTCAGGTGTATCATACTGTATCATGCGTTTTCAACCAGAGCATGAGCTCCAACTCTAGCTCCAACGAGACCTTTGCCACCCTCAAGCAAAATTTCATTAACTTCCTTGAAAGTCGCCTTGCCCAAATTTCCACCACAGACGCTAATGGAAGTTATCTTCGTGATAACATTAAGTCAGCTCTGGGATCACAATGGATAGAGGGAGATGATATCGAGTTTCTTGTGGACTCCGGCGAGGATCACATGGCCGAAAACAATTATGAGTCGGATCAAATCGATGGATACAAGGCCGCTCATTACAGTTCGGAGCCAATGTTCAACTACTTGGCAGCTTACACCATACTTTCTCTGGACAATAGAGAACGCCAGGATTTAGACTCAATTGCTCGATCATTTTTATCTTTGAGGTTTGCACATATCGAACTGCAACTTGAACTTTGCGTTGCGCTGGAACCTTCAAGTGCTAGTAACATAAGCTTTTCTGCGCTCTTGAACTTCATCCTGTCCACTCAAACTTTTGTGAGAGAATACTTCACCTCAAGTGGCACAAATGAATTTCTATCGTTTCTAAGCTCCATTTCTAGCTGGAACGCTACGGACTTCATTGGCTTTCACAACTGGTTCGAAAATGTTGACGTTAATTTTGACACTTCCAGGTACACAAGTTCCACCTCTGACATGGCATCTTACAGCAAGGACTTTGGTAATTTCGGGTTTTTGTTGAGGAGATATTATGAAACAATACTTAAGTTGGAAGCAGAAACGTATGAAAACAAGGTTTCGATTTGTCGCAGAGCAATTACTTTGTTTTACAATTTTGTTTGCAGTGCGAGGAAATCAGAAGTTTTTGCCGAATGGAACGGAGATTCGACCATATTCATGGAATCCTGCAACGACTTCAATTTGGTCAGTGATGTTTTCCAGGTTACATTCCTGTACCTTGAAGACATCACTGTAAACCACCAAAAATCGCTTCCGGATGTGCTCTTTTCGGAAACCACAAACTACAACGCTAAAAAAGACAGGTTATTCACCCAAGAATTTGTTAGTCTGATAGACGAGGATGTTACTGAGTACTACCGTAAGGTTCTTGACTTATCCTCCTTTAATGACCCAGTGCCTGGACTACAGAGCAGCACTGACTCTGCATCAGGTTTAAAGAACTGGTTTAGTGCAGAGAAGATTCTCTTGGAAACAAGCCTGAGTTTAAACTCTCCCTTCATCGAAATGACATTGAATATTTTGCAAAAAAAATATCGCAACTCGAGGGAATTTGGGCTGTGGGGCGATTTCAATGTGGCGCTGTTCAAAGCAAAGATTTGCCAAACTAGGGAAACCCTAGTCAAGCAATTTCTCTCTAGCATTGAAGGCTGCGAGGCTGATGTTTCCACGAACATTCAAAAGGCCATTGAGAGCAATGAAGAAGGAGCCATGTTCATTTGGTTGCATCTTTTGCTGATTACCGTATCTAACCTTGAAGGCATTGCAGGCTCTGATCAATTGAAATCAAATTTTAAAAGCGGGATAATGAAAATATTCCTGAATGTGTTCAGTGACTTCAAAGTCTTTCATGATTCTCAAACGAAGATCATGGATCTCTTGTTCAAGCCAGAGACGATGGTCCCTGGATTTGATAGCGGAACTGTTCCAGTGAGACCTCATTTAATTGTTTACTCTGCAATGCAAAGGATGTCTGCTTCTTTATTGGAGTCCGCAACTTACAGTCCAGACGAACTACTAGGGCTCTATCTGAGTTCTGCCACAAAAAGTGAGTTCGTGCAGATCAAAAATAACTGGATATGCAACACGCTCTTAAATGGCGGTTTACAGGGTCTAAGGGAATCTTTATCACAAAACAGTGTTTCTATGCAAGGCGGTCTGCATGATGCTTCGTCTGCGAGCTCAGATGAATCAAATACAGTACTAAATTCTGCAGCAGACAATGTCATTGAGACCCCAGCGGAGGTGACATCAAAGGAAACCATCCAGAAGAGCCAAAATCAAACTTTATCCACTGAACAGTCAAGACAGCTTTTGGCAAATATTGTTTTCTTTGTTTGTCTCACATCAGATAAGGAAATCAGCATTAACAATCCCCTTTTGACCGACGCTGTTCTGAAAATCAATGAAATGTGCGAAGAAGCTATCGAGGGCTCTACATTGAGCATAATCACTCGCGAGGTCAGCAAGAATTATCTGTTAAGCAAAGAAATTTACCTTCCTCTTCTGTTTAATTAGCCCTTTCGGGAAATACTTTAATTTAGTATAAATACACCTTTGAGTTGGAAGTCGTCAACTCCTTCACAGTATCGAAAGTTTCAGGAATGTTCCAAACGTTTTGCATCTTTTGATCCAAGTAAGAATTATCAAGGATAACGATCTTGATCTCCTCCTTCCTCAAAGATGCATCTTCGCTATTCAAGACCTTTTGTAAGCGACCTGGCGTGCAGCACAACACTCTGGCCCAGGTGCTCTTAACCAATTTTAAGTCCACATCAAGCTTATTTTTGTTGATCAATTTCAACGAGGAGCCAGGAATCTCTCTAAGAGCTCTGTGGACATCACAGGCACGCAATGCAGACATGGAGAGAATTGCGATGAACTTTCTTTCATCGCTGTCCTCTTCTCCTTTATTTGATTCCCTCTTCTTCCCCTTCTTATTTTTTTTACCTGGAGTCTTGGATGGAAGCATATTGCTGAACTTGTCCATAATAAATTTGGGTAGGTTATCAAGGACTCTGGGTTCAGAATAGTCTGCAGTTGACCTAAATTCCGACTTTTTAAAGTATAGATCAGCCAACTCTAGGGAAGAAAGGTCTGAGTTCTTTCTCCTTAACGCATCATTGATGTAATCGATGATAGCGTCCACGGAAGCTTCTGTTGATAAACCTTTCTTCCTATCCACGTCAATCTGCATTTTTATTTTCTTCTTTTCCTGGAACTTTGTTGATTCATGCAGTCTCTTCTTGCTTCCTTTCTTGGTCACTTGTTCCTGAGATTCTTCTTGAGGCTCGTGTAGGGATTCTTTCTGAGTTGGGTTGCTGCTGGTATCAGAATCACTGCCCTGGTCACTTCCAGGCTGACTGTCATCTAGAACTGCATCCATGTCGTATACTAGTCCATCTTCCAAATCGTCTGCAGTCATTACTAAGGTATTTTGTCTTTCTGTTAGCGTGGGTGGCAGTGATGTGAGGTACAACAATGTGCAGCGATGCCCATGTGATCGCGCTGCGCACTGAGATGACTTCAGCAGTGTAAAACCACTCTTAGACTGAAGATGCGATGGTTCAAAGTCCGCAAGGCATTCCAGCGAAGAAGCATATATTTGAATGCTGAACTCAAAGTGAAACTTGAGTCCGCGCCGTGCCATCCGGTGATTGTTGTTGGCGCCGGACATGCTGGTTGCGAAGCCGCCACAGCGTCTGCTAGAGCTGGCGCAAGAACCACTTTGGTGACTCCAGATATCGCCAAAATTGGCACAGCTTCGTGTAACCCATCCATGGGCGGTGTGGGAAAAGGTACTCTTCTTCGAGAAGTCGACGCGTTGGACGGAGTTGCTCCTAGAATAACCGACAAAGCGGGTATTCATTTCAAGACTCTAAATGCCTCAAAGGGTGCAGCAGTACAGGGCCCCAGGGCCCAAATAGATCGCCAAATTTACTTGAAGGAAATGCAAAATGTGATTCTAAACTATCCAAATCTCGAAGTGATGGAAGTTCTGGTTGAGGATGTAATTATAGATGCAAATAATAACCTACCCCGCGAGGATTTTGATGGCAGATCTCGCGGATCTGTGGTAGGCGTCATAACGAATGATGGCCAGATTCTACTGTGCGAAAAGATAGTCATAACCACTGGCACCTTTTTGGGAGGAGAAATCCACATCGGTCTCAAGTCGTATCCAGCAGGACGTATTGGGGAAGATGCAACATTTGGCCTCTCGAAGACATTAAAACACGCGGGGTTTCGTCTCGGAAGACTCAAAACTGGAACACCCCCAAGGCTTCTGAGCAAAACAATCGACCATACAAATTTAATACCCCAGCCGTCGGACTTTCCACCGCGGCCTATGTCATACATGAATGATAAGGTTTCCTTGGTTAACCATCTAGTTCAATGTCATCAAACCTACACCACCCCAGAACTTCATGATTTGATGAGCAAAAACTTCGATCAGTCCATCCACATCAAGGAGACCGTGAAGGGCCCTCGCTATTGCCCTTCAATTGAATCTAAGATCATAAAGTTTCCAAATAAAACTTCGCATGTTGTCTGGCTTGAGCCTGAAGGCTTAGATAGCGATTTAGTTTACCCAAATGGTATTTCTTGCACCATGCCCGAAGAAATACAAGAGCAGATGGTGAAAATGATGCCCGGTTGCGAAAATGCGAAGATGCTTCAGCCCGGTTACGGAGTGGAGTACGATTATGTGGATCCACGGGAACTAAATCACTCACTCGAAACGAAGCTCATCGACGGACTATACTTGGCAGGTCAAATCAATGGTACAACTGGATATGAAGAAGCTGCGGCACAGGGATGTGTCGCTGGAATCAACGCAGGCCTTAGTCAGGTAGGAAAAGCACCATTTATAATTCGGAGGTCTGATGGCTATACTGGAGTACTTATTGATGACCTTGTCACTAAGGGTATCGATGAACCATATAGAATGTTCACCTCAAGATCTGAATTCAGGTTTTCGATCAGAGCAGATAATGCCGATCAGAGACTCACTGAAAAGGGTTTTCATGCTGGCGTAGTCAGCAAATCAAGATTTTCCCGTTATTCAACCGAGATGAGACAATTCGAGACTGCAAAAGAACTGCTTAAATCTATTTCAATGTCAGGTGCTCGTTGGGCCCCTATTCTCCGTGGGACTCATCATGTCAATAGGACGACTGTGGTTTCTGGTTGGAAACTCTTATCCTATAAAGACGTGACTTTTGCAGAACTTTTACCCTACTTACATCAATTGGGACTCGGGCGCTTTGATTCGGAAAACTTGTCGCCCTGGGTTAAGGAAAGAATTGATGTGGAAAGCAAGTATGAACCGTGGCTCAAGAAAGAAAAGGCCCAATTGAAAGCATATGAAGCAGATGAAAATCTTCTTTTGCCAACAAACTACATTTACTCTATCGACGACAAAGTGAAAATTTCGTACGAGGTATGCCAGCTTCTCAATACTATACAACCTGAAACCATTGGTCAGGCTAGGCGAATCCAGGGAGTGACACCGGCCGCCATTTTTGAGTTGTACAAACTCGTTAAAGAGAATGCACTGGCCCAAAAGGTGTAATTATATTGTTTCACACCAAAGTTTACTTGTATATAGGAGATTCTATGAGAATTAAATATCTTTTGAAGCTCTATAAAAAACCGTCACCTAAAACTTAGATAGTATAATTTTCGTCATCAATCCAAGCAGGATTGTCGTCGGATTCCATGGCGTTTTTCTGGCCGCGTAGAGATTTCATCGCCGCCACCTGAAGACTATTGTCTAGGGATTGTAAGCACTCAAGTGGAAAAATGCTCCGAGAAGTTGATGCAAAGTTCATGGATTTTTCACCATTGAACTCGAATGATTGAATTCTATTGAAGTACAACACCGCGTCTGAGATGTTGATTTCACGCGAGTTTCTGTGCTCAGCGTAGGCTGTCAAGTCACACATGACACTCTCCAAGAACTCTTCAGACTTCAAAGCTATCAAGTTTAAATATGACGATCTTAGCGTGTTCTTTCTTCGCTTGAGTGACCTTTCGGCCTCGATGTTTCCAGCAGATAAATTTTGCGCTATAGAAGCAAACCCTTTCACCAAACTAGTTGGAAAAAATGCTACTGAGCGATGTCTTTTGCTCTTGGAAACTTTTCTGATTATGGCATTCTGTTGAGAATGTACACTATCAGAGGCGACAGGTGTCGACTCGTGTGGTAAGTCGATATCGTCCCCAGGTAGGAATGGGTCGAGTTGATCTATTTTATCGTCGTCAATCGTGAAGTGCCCTTGAATCATATCGGTTTCATTTGGGTCTGACATGAGTGAATTCACTGCTTCAGAAGATTTGTCGAATAAATTTACACCACGCAGCTCCTGATCTTCTAAGGTGTCATGATCGTATATTGGAACGGGATCATAACTTGGAATATCAAGCAGGCTGATGTTTTGAAAATTAGTTCGATCATAGTTGTTGGGAGTGAATGTTCCCAAACTAATTTGCGAGTCTCGAGCACTTTTTTGCTGAACCGTTGGAGGCTGTGGTAGGGACTCTTTTTCACTCGAGTCATAAGACGAATCAACGTCGTTCATGGAGCCAAATGCAACAGGCTCTGCTAATCTCATAGTGGAGTCAGATGAAGAGACTTTGTTCCATATGTCTGCAAGGCCCGAGAGTGTATTTTCAATTTCAAAGTTTGAGGTGTTTATGTTATCGTTAGTATGTTCGTGCTTCAAGACACTATCAGGGGAGTCTAGATCGAAGATCGAGTGAAAAGGCTTTGAATGCTTAGCTTTTTTACCTCGCAATTCAATGATCCGCTCAAGGTATGACTTAAACGCCGGTTTCGCTTGTGGTTCACTTTTAGGTGGTTTGATCTCGTCGAGCTGGTGGGACGTCATGTCATCTGAAGATAATAAGTCATTATCGGATGGTAGCGGTAGTGAGTAATCATAATCTTTGGTACCAGCATTAGGACTGATGGAATTGAGTCTGAACTGTTGATCAAGTGCTTTGAACACCTTCTCGCCCGGTTCTTCCGAAGCATCCTGTTTCTCCCTCACCAAGGCTTTTGCCATATCTCGTAGAAAGTCCTTTGTGATTTTTCCAGCATACGCAGAATCATATAAAACGCCGGTAGAGGAGCGGCGCCTCCTTCGTATACTTAGATGACTGCTAAGTCTGCGAGTAGGAGTGTTTGACCGTGAGGAGACATTCGAGCTCTTTCTGGAACCGTAATTCCACGCCTGAACACCCAATTGAGGCCTCGCTGCAGACCGGGGATTAGAATTCGGGGAGGCAAAGAGTTTCGTTGGGTTTGGCCTTCTCAAAGAAATCTCGCTGATAACCTCCGGTAGCTGATGAGGAGGTAGAGGGACGCCATGCACTTTGGATCTGGCCGGGGCTGTGTAACGTGAAAACTGATGGTTTTCCTTGGTAAGCCGATGAAGTGGTGTTGATGGCGTAGAGAGGGGCAACAGCATGATCCTCAAATTGACTTCTGGCTAACTATACGGAGGGTTTTGAAGACCGATGCGCTTGCTTTGTTTTGGTTGTGTGCACTGTATATGAAGGAATATCTGGGGTCAAGCGATATGCCCCGGATCGAAAGGACCAAAAAAATTAAGGGCTACACACCTACAATTATTCAGTTTATCATTTAAACCACCTTTTGTTTTGGTTCCTTAAAACAATCCGCCACAAAAAAAAATCACTGTTTTGGCACTTACTCTGTCCATACTGTACAGCCGCATCAACTTTTTCTTGACAAAAGATACGCACTTTGCTACCTTAAAGCCCTTACTCAAGCCATGACTACACCGAAGAAAGGCGACAGTCTATTAACTGCACAAGTTGCTGGTTGCTCAGCTTCTGCTGTGACAGCATTCCTCACCTTTCCTCTTGACTTCCTCAAAGTCAATCAACAGCTTTCCAACTACCGGGCTTTAGCAAAGCACAATGTCAACCAAAGCCTTTCAAGTATATCGCACATCATGACTGGATCTAGTGCTTTGGTTCTTGGGGCCATTCTAAAAAACTTTGCCAGAGTCTCCTCTTACAACTGGGCATCCAACTTCATGGCCATAGAAAACCTGGGTGACAATAGAAAAACTAGCGCTCCGAGAGTGGTTATTGCGGGAGCAATGTCCGGGTTCATAGAAACCTTATTCATTGTTCCCTTCGAAAGAATTAAAATTACGATGATACAAAATAGTTTGTTGGTTGCAGAGAAGAAAGGCAACCCCCTTTCAACTCTTGATATCACAGGCTCGAGGCTTGACAATACTGCCAAGAGCCTCATCTTCGAAAAACAATACCTTTCACCGCATGCATATTTCACTTCTGAGGTGGTTCATCAACTTAAAACAGGTAAGATATTTTCGAAGTTCTCTCACCACAGCATTCACCAACATCACGCCAAGAAGATTTCTAAACGAGATGCCCTCAAAGTGCAGTACAACGCCAACCCTGCCATGACTCTTCTCAAAACTGTGAAGCAGATGTTTGAGCTTGAAGGAATACATGCTTTTACTGCAGGAACCATGATCACGTTTTCCAGGCAAATTGGTACCTCCGCAGCGTGGTTTTCTACATATAGTGCAACGCGTCAATTTATCGACCCACACGGCAGTATGAAAGAGCCTTCCTGGTTTTCTCTCAGTATTGGCGGGACCCAGCAGGCATTTCTTTACATTATTTCTGCTGTTGCAGCCGTGGCCGTCACGCAACCACTCGATGTGGTCAAGTCTCACATTCAGCTGAAAAACGGAAGATTACTTTACCACGACTCGCTCTCCACAGCATACAGATTGGTTGCTAGGAAGGGATTTATGCTGTTGTATGCTGGTGCTTTTCCTAGAGGCTTTGTGATTGCTACTCATGGCTGTATCACCGCGTTGCTCTACAATTATTTTGAGAAGACAATTAATTTGCTTGATAACAAGTCTGTATTTACTGACTCATGATGCTAATGGCTCCGAATATATTGGGACATACCAATCCCCATTCTTAGATTTCACCCCAACGTAAGATTTCGCGAGTAAACCCCCACTATAGCTTGGCTGACTAAAGGTAATTTCTCGCTTATCGAGGGTCATACCGTACACCAGGTGGCTCAACACCGAGTTAAGCAAAACAGAGCCCAATCCCAACCGGCGCCACCTGGGAGCTACCCAGATTCTAGATATTCCAAGCTTTGCTCTCTTGTTGACAAGCTCTGGAACTACTTCTTGGGTTTCGTGACGCATCCAATGTGACTGCTTAACTAGGTCTGAGATAGGTTCGGTGGTGCACACGGCAACGAGGTGCTTCTCAATTATTACCACGAATGCATGGCCTTGTATGAGGGTTTCAGATGCAAATTTCCAGGACGGGTTTTCTTTGGGGGCATTCAACTCAGTATTTACGATGTTCATCACTGAGTCCATCTTTTCTAGGAGCCTTTTAAGATTCTTGGGTATTTTGAATACCTTACACTGATAGGCCTTTTTGGTTTTAAATATGCGTACCTCATCAATAGGTTCAAGGAGTTTCGTCTCAAACTTCGGGCCATTGACAAAACTCATATGATATTTGATGTGCATTGTCTTGTCGTCCTTTATATGAGGGTAGTAGCTCATTCGACATATCTTGCAAATCTGGGGCTTGGTTATAGAGCCCAAATCCAATACTCCCTGGATCATTTGTGAATTTGTTGCTTTCACTCTTCTTCTTTCAGTATATTAGTCATCGACACTAGCTAGTACGAGCCTGTCAATGAACAGTAGCGAGACATGTTCATCCAGTGCGGCTCGAGTGCATGAGACATCACTGACTCGCGGCACTTCTCCAGCTTTTGAAAACACCGCTCTCCACATTTAAATGGCCTCTCCATACGCAAATTTGCTACCAGTTAGCGGAAGCTGGAAACTGGATATCACCAATTACTTGAGTGAAGATGTACCATCGTTTGACTACGGAGCCTTCGTGGTAGGGGATAAGTATGAGACTGCTCTGTTGTATATGAAACAAGCAGGTTTAATCTGTGGCGTTCCCTTTGCGTCAGAAGTCTTCAAACAATGTGAATTGGATGTAGAATGGCATTATAAAGAAGGTGAATTTATTGACGAGAAAGTTTTAGCAAGTTCAAACGGAAAAATCGTGGTGGCGACGGTTAAAGGACCTGCAAACAAGATTCTTCTCAGTGAAAGAACTGCTTTGAACATCTTAGCTAGGTCTTCTGGAATAGCCACGCAATCCTACATGACCAAAAAATTGGCCGATGAAACTGGCTTTTCCGGCTTAATTGCAGGAACGAGAAAGACCACGCCAGGTCTAAGGCTCATTGAAAAATACTCCATGTTAGTGGGCGGTGTGGACGCCCACCGATACGACTTAAGCTCAATGGTTATGCTCAAGGACAACCACATCAAGTCTACAGGTAGCATTGCCCAGGCAGTGAAAAGCGCTCGCAGAGTTTGTGGCTTTGCTGTCAAGGTGGAGGTTGAAGTGAGCACCGAAACCGATGCTAAGGAAGCCATTGATGCTGGAGCGGATGTGATTATGTTGGACAACTTTTCAGGGTCTGGATTGCAAACCGTTGCGAAAAGCTTGAAGCATTTCTACAAGGGCTCGGATAAGAAGTTTTTGTTGGAATGTTCAGGCGGCTTAACACTACAAAACTTGAGCAGTTATTTGTGCAATGACATTGACATCTATTCCACTTCTTCCATTCATCAGGGAACAGGCATAATTGATTATTCGTTAAAAATTAATTAAGCTTTCGTGCAAAAGATATGCGACTATCGAATCGACGATACACTCTTCAATTCTAAGCTCTCGAACCCGGAATTAAAGCCTATAACATCCGAAACATAATTTAAGATCTTTATGGACTCGTTATCATGGCCAAGGTCCTGCCCTTGAGGGCCGCCTTCTTCATCAATGGCTTGCTCAAAAGAGTTCATTCTCCCTGCCGCATAGAGGTCAGTGCTTCGGTTGTTGAGCAGGATTCCCGAAATCTCTGTTTCATTCGTGAAATTTGGATACTCTAGTTCTATTTTAGGGTTTGATGCGTCTATATTTGAACTCGCCTTTTTTCCGTAGCATCGTAGTGCCCGAATGTGTGAGTCTTTTCCGTCCTGGTGATTTGCTAAAATGATGATCTTGACAACAAAGCATTTCAATAACCCATCACCCCGTACACCCTTGAATATTATATGAGACCATCCTATGGGCTTGTCAAACGTCACAACGCAGACTTCCGTCAAGTCCCAGTTGGAGCCTCCGGCCATAATCTTGATCTTCAGCGGTGTGTAGGATTCATCCAATTGATAGTTGGTGAATATTGAAATTCTCTCAAGAGAGACCTTCTTCGAGAACTGGAGCATGACTGAGTGTGGATGGTTTAAATGATTGGATTCCGAATCGGGCTGTGGCTCCATGTTGTTATCGATACTTCCATCAGACTGCCAATAAGTCTCAGGATTATCATCTCGTAGTTGTGCAAGTCCATGGCTTTGCTTAAATGAGGATAGTTTCCAAGTTGCTAGAGGGGAAAGATCAAGTAATTGCAAACTCTCAATCTCCTCAATGCCTTTGATGTAATAAAACTCCTGAACATGCTCTATGGAGGGTTGACCGTTGGCTGAAGAATTCAGGATGTTATTCCCATTTTCGGGATCGACAGGCTCCTCCATAATCGGGTCGGTTGTGGCTACTTTTAGTGCGCTGAGAAGGGCTTAGTCACAATAACTTTGGGTAGACGCACTCATGATGTCAGACTAGAATAGGTCTTTCCAACAACTACAGGCAATATTTCTTGCAAACTTTTTCAATAATCTCTAAGTATTCAATAATATATTTGTTCTAACAAGCGACTCAAAGCGCTATTTCTTGGGATTCGGCCGGTTCGTTTTGGGCTTCTTCGCTTGCGGCCTTATCTTGCGATACCGTTGTAGAGGCGTCTGCTGTTGATCCAATTTCCTCGTTGTCTTCACTAGCACTAGGAACCTTCGCAGCATCCTCGGTGTTGCTCTTCTCAACGAGTTTAGGGCTTTGAGAAGATTCTGTAGTCGTCTTGAGGTCTTCAGCTTTATTTGAGCTGACAGAAATCGGATCATCAATCAAAGTCTCCTTGTGTAACTCGGAGGCGTCGCTGACGTTGTATAGATTTGATGCGGTTCGGGGGGAATTTCCGTTCTGTGCTGCACCACCACTTTGCTGTGGCGTTTTCTTAGAAATTCTTTGTGGAGTAAACTGGGTTTTAAAGCCGTCAACTCGGCTAATACCAAACCTTTTCAATGCACGGCGTTTCAAAACTTCCATGTAAGATAGTTTGCCTATCTGGTCCTTACCGAATTCAACGCCGTCACGATCCAAAAATGAAAGCTCTCCATTGTCCTCATCTTCATCACCAATCATGTAGTCATCAATCCTGGAGGAGTCTAAAAACCCGTTGTCGCCATAAGATTCAGATTTATCAATTTGATAGTTTCCATTTTCTAAGTCGGTGACAAACTGAAAGATAAGCTCTTGAAAACTGGAAGCAATGACAATCTTGGTATCGAAATCGCGTCCGTACAATATCATTTGACCCCTGGTACCGTTAGGTCCAGGCGCCAAATCGAGCCCGATTAAATTACCAAAGAGATCTCTGGCAACCGGAACCCAACCTCGGTGAACGTAGTATGGTTGTACAGCGCCAGGAGGATACGATTTCTGATGCATGAGGTAAGTGTTCGAGAGTTTCTCCCGTGTAGCTTGAGCAGAAGAGGACGAAGGAGCATCTTTGAGTTGCTGCTGTTGATGGTGCAAAGATAGTTGTTGTTTTTCAACCCTTTCGGCAACTTTAGCCCAAAGAGCGTACTCCTCCATGATACTTTCGACGTCCAAAAGAGTCAAGCCCATGAGCAATCCAGTGGGCTTTCCTCCACGAAACTGTCCGTCATGTATCTTGTAAAATTGACGCACTTCCACTGGCAATGGCCCAACAGCCAAATCCTTCTCGAACTCGTTCAAGTCTGCAGATGATGCTCCGGAGTTCAAGCTGTCCTCCAATTCTGGATACTCCTCCTCCAAGAAGGAGACAATGCGCTCCCATAATGAGTCCACGCTGGGCAACGGGGGCTGGCCATTTGAGCTGAAGCTCTGCATCTCTTGACCGGAGACGCCAGAGAGATTTGTAGAGGACGACCGCAAGCCGGGGCGGTATCCGGCGATGTTGGAAGAACTAGCATTTCTTGAGCTTGCAGGCGAGTGAGTCTGAGAGGAGCTGAGCTCATGGAGCCTTGATGTTGAAGCTGCAGCATCATGGCCCACGGCCCCACCGGCTGTGGAATTGCCGTAGGGCGACCCATACAGAGCGTAGTGATCTTCCGTCGTGACGGAATGCAAGAAGGCTTTAACAGAGTCCATAAAGCCCATACTGTCTTTTAATGTGGGAGGCTTGTCACGTAATGATTTAATCAGAAAGTTATGGGCACTTCTCTGAAGTTTCGAAAATGGTAGGTGGCGGGGTACGGAATGGGAACTGTAGAATCTGAGAAGTGTTTTCTGAACGTCCGCGCTGCTGGGTTTTCAAGGCTGCATGTGCAGGTTTGACATACACTCATACGCCTTACATTTCCATGTTGCTTTACATAGCGACCTTTCGTTATGCCTTTGTCGGCTGGAATTTTCGAGGTGCGTCGAGTCACCTACTCAAAATTATCTCGATCGCATGGACTGATGAAAAGGAAAAAGGAAAAAAAAAAGAAGAAACCCTTGTGGAGCGTGGAGGCTCGGGCAATTACGTCTCTGTATCCGGCGGAGTCTGGCCACTGCGAACTTCTTGCGAAATTGTAGGTGGTGCCTTATTTGGAAGACATCTCGATACGGCCGAGTATGCACACAATCGTCTACGTAGATGCTCTGCCGAAGAGACCGCGCGGAAAAGATGAAATCCCCACATTTTCGTTGGAGGCGTTACTTGCAGTAGCTAATGATGTGTTCTTAATTGAAGTGTACGTTAGCTCCTTCACTCGCTGCATGCATTGCCAAGGGGAGGCTCCATTGTCGCATTTGCAAAAATTTTCGATACCATAAAATACTTTTTGTATTTATTGTCGTAATTGCGAGCCTTCCTCTGCTCTTGACGTGTTATGTCAGCACTTTCTCGTAATGAAATTAATGTGGGCCATGCCCCGACTTTACAGGTGCGCGACATGATGCATTAATGCCCAGTTTAATTCGGAGCATACTGTGCTTTCTCTATAGTTTAGACACGGCCATCAGACTAATTGGTTCCGCGGGTTTCAATGTCATCGTTATTTAATAGTACAAGCTTTGAATCAGCCCTCAATCTATAGACTAGCTTCGTCAGTTTTACGTTGAAGGTGAGTCAAGATGCTAGAGCCGAAAAAGGTTTCTAGAATGTTGCTTCGAGTCGCGTCCAACTTGGTGATTGCTATAGCCGTATTGACTATGTCAAAGTTAATGCTTTCTGACACTTTGGAGTCTTTCTTGTAATCGGGGTGGCTCAAAACAAGATCTCTAATGAAGTTAGCGGCGGTGGGAAGCTTTCCGCTGGCCCTGTAGCTAATCAATCTCAAGTAGAATTGAAGGCTTGTAAGTTGCGACGCATGCTCTGTATCTTTACAGTGTTTAGTGCTGTTGACACAACTATCTGGCACCAACTTGTAGGAAATGTACCTGATAATCATGTTTATCAAGCCTGGAAACGCCTCACAGCCATTGATCACTTCATTTATGGTCAACTTTACCTCGTTTGCTTCTCCATCCGACGGGAGGCTTTTTGTCAGTCCAGAGCATTTGTGGTAACCATTCAAGTATACTTCATTTTTGCATAGCAAGTCATTGCCATCATTAATGAAACGATCAAACCAGCTAAGGTCATAACCTTTGAACAGCTCAAGCTCTATATTCCATAACTTGGGGTTTTTGAACCAAAAGCTGTCATTGAGAACGGCATCCACCTTGTGGGCGGTTTTCATGTTCTCCTCTATTTTCAGGATCGGAATGTAAAAGTCTGGCGCATATTCTAAAATGGCTTGACTCGCTAATGTGATAAACACCGAGAAAGCAGCGTTTTCGAAGTCATGGAGTTGAATTTCCATGGGCCGAAACTCAACACGCCATCCTGGTTTTTGAGCGGTTTTCTCGTCCAGGGTGCCTCCTGGGTAAAGTGCTGGGGGCTTGAATCTCAAAGTTTGCCAGTTTGTCAGTTGCAAATTTTCAAAATGGTCATTGTCAATTTCATTGTCTTGGCATATTCGCTCATCGAAGATCACGAGGGGGTCTCTCACGAAAAGGTGGGAAAAATGTCTGGCCAATTGCTCATCGAAGTTCTCATCAGCAATAAGATCATCGTATATATTTTTGTTGATGGGAGGATTGATGTCATTATACTCCTTTCTGAAATATGGCCGCTTTTTGGTATAACAGATGTCACCTAAGTACGAGTCGATTGAGTCATACCTCGACTTTGGAAGCTTTTGAATAGGTTTTCCATCCTGCGTACTCATATATGTGTCACCATACTCGTTGGCAATTCTATCGCCGTTAACGCCTTTGCCTCCTCCTAGATTCTTGGTGTGTTTCTTTAAAGCATCCAGGACGTCTAAGCCTCCAAAGAGATCGTAACCAGTGTAAGGTTCGACGTTCTCCTCCACGAAGGTTCTGTCATCAACGGAGCCACTGATCACATTCCATCTAACATCTTGATTCACTAAATACCCCTTGAAAATAGGAGCAGCTGCAGTTAAAGCGAGCATGATGGGGGTGAGGGGAGCCAAACTATCATAAAGGTAGCGACTCTGGGCGATATCAGAAGCCTGCATGGTAATTTGCAAACAAGAAGAGCCCATTCCGAATCCCATGGAGTCCATATAGACATGGCCGGGCTTGGCAGCGCCCACAAAAGCTTCGTTGTCTGTGGGAAATAAGTCGCGATGAGGAATGGTGTCATCAATCAACTTAGTCGCGGAATCCGGGTAAAAAGGAATGTTGATTGCAACCTTTCTACCACGTCTCTTCCTGATGTTAGCTGTTAAAGTTGGGAACCTGGCATGTCTGTTGATGATCTCATCAGGAAGGAACAAAGATTGTGACGCAGGACCTATGGGTTTAGCTTTTGGAGAAGTGAAGTCGCCACATCCCATGCGGGGATACGACGTGAGGGTCAACGGAAGAATGTTCGGAGGCAACTCTGTTTGTGCAACTTCCCTTCTGACTTTCATGTTCTCCTCCACATAAACAAAATCGCTGAGCAAAGTTCCGTCGTAAGGTCTCAAGGGTGTGGTTTCGATCATGTAGCGACCATACTCCGGATGGAAGCTTATGTTATTATCAATTGCCTTCTTGAATGTGTCTGGTTTTTCAGGATCAGACAAATCATTAAGAATGTGGTCCTTATCGATTGCCAATTTGGCTCTCTTCGCTGCCTGGTTGATGTTCACAAGCATATACTCCACCTCGTCACCCCAAAAGAAATGGTCATCGGTTCTGGCAACATGTTGTTTGAATATGTTTCTTAACTGAACTATTCCGCTGGAACGTACATGCTCGTTGTGCTTCCTGGCGGAGCTCCAATCAAGAGGAGTTCCGAGAGATAACAACCCCATGATGAACCCTAGATGTTAGAAGGACCAAGGTGACGCTTCAAAATTCGCCAACCAATAGATCAAATTGCACCTAAATCTTGGAGGAAGTGGCTTTCAAAGTTGAAAAGAAGTCTTATATATCTTTGGATTGCCTTCAAGTAATCGTGCAACTGATAGTATATGCGACTTAAAATTTTCGTGCAGGTATGCAGTATCGCTGGTTGTTGAAGTCCAAAGACTGAGCAACGCGCATAAAACATTCACACCGCCAATGTGCATGAACCCTGGCTTCCTAAATGGAGTGCGGGCGCTATTAGAACATTGCACGTGCTCTAAATCCGTTCCCAATTTGGCTAAGCCCGTCGACTTCGTAAGAGTAATCCACAAATCCCAGATTGGTGAGCATCAAGAATACATCCTTACACCATATCCACTGAAGCCAATACAAGTGTTTCAGCTTCTGATTAAGAGTCCACATATATCTTCATGATATAATGTGTGAGATGCTAGAACCTGAACCATCACTGAAAATTATTCTATGGTTTGAGGTCCTCCAAACTCTACCTTCCTTGATGCAGAGTCGGCATTATCCCTCCCGATACTGTCATGATTAGTAATCAATTGTTTCAGTCCAGCGCCGCGCATGAACTTGCATTGCATATTATCAGGGTCCTGCAACACTAAGTCGGGCGCGCAATATAACCTCGACTCAAATGGATTCCATTCCTGAATATTATTTCTCTACGAAGCCTAGCGATATAATTAATCGAAAGAAGAATTATTCTGGATACTTATATAAGCCCCTCAGCGTTGAATACCACACACAGTTCCTCATCGTCCTTCTTCTCTCTCAAGTCCCCGATGACAACGGCTTCTTCACCTGCATCCTTGAACTCAGCCAATACTGCATCAACATTACTCTTGTCAACAATCACAACCATACCAATACCGACATTAAACGTCTTCAACATGTCGGCAGATGGCACATTTCCTTGTCTACCGAACCATCTGAAAATTTCCGGCACTTCCCACCTGCTTAGATCAACCTGTGCTTGTAAGTTCTTTGGCAATGCACGGGGAATATTCTCCACCAAACCGCCCCCAGTGATATGGGCCATTCCGAGAAGCAATCCCTTCTTAATAGATGGAAGAAGTTGCTTCACGTAGATTCTGGTAGGAACTAAAAGTTCTTCGCCAATAGTCTTCCCAGTTTTGCTCCAAGGAGCAATAGAATGGTAATCATATTCAGACTTCTCGATGATATGGCGCACTAACGAGAATCCGTTGGAGTGCACACCATCAGATTTCAATCCAATCAAAACGTTGCCTTGTTTCATGGCATCGATTTTCGGAAGAATCTCCTTCTTGCTAACAGCTCCAACAGCAGTACCATTAGTGTCATAATGGCCTTCGTCATACATCCCTGGCATCTCAGAAGTTTCACCTCCAACCAAGGCACATCCAGCGGTGATGCATCCATCTGCAACACCGGTGACAAATTTAGCGGCAATATTGACATCAAGCTTCCCTGTAGCAAAATAGTCAAGAAAGATTAAGGGTTCGGCACCTTGGACCACCAAATCATTAACATTCATGGCAACCAAGTCAATTCCAACAGTGTCATGAATGTTCATAATTTGAGCGATTCTCAATTTGGTGCCCACTCCATCTGTGGCTGCCACCAATAAGGTATCAGCGCCATCGTAGCCAGCGGCCTTTAAGTCAAAGAGACCTCCAAAGCCACCGATATCTGAGTCAGCACCACTCCTAGCGGTAGATTTCACCTTGGCCTTAATTTGGTCTACCAACAAGTTACCGTTATCAACAGAAACACCAGCCTCAGCATATGTAGTTGCCCGCTGAGTGCTATCGACATCTCTGAATGCTCTATGTGCGATATCTTTTCTGTTGTACTTCTTGTTGAAGGACACATGTTCAACGCCTGCGTATGCTTTATCGACGGAGTCTCTGAGGGTGGACGCAGTAGCTGTAGATGCGATAACTCTTCCGCCGGAAGTGACGATCTTGCCATCTACAGCGTGAGTACCTGCATGGAAGATATATGTGTCTTCTGGGGTTTCAGAAATGGTAATTTCGTCACCCTTGGCGTAAGTCTCGGGGTATCCACCAGCTGCCATCACCACAGTGGTAGAATAAGTGTTTGGCTTCGTTTCCAAAGTCACGGAATCAAGTCTGTGCTCTGCAGCTGCAAGCATGATTTGAGCCAAATCACAGTCATCGGTCAACAATGGTAATACAGTTTGGGTCTCTGGGTCACCGAATCTGACATTGTATTCTAAGACCTTCGGTTCCTTCAGCGAAGATAGCATGATTCCTGTGAATAAAACTCCGCACATTGGGAAGCCGTCTTTTCTCATGCCGTCGATGGTTGGCTTGATAATACGCTCGTCAATTTTGGCTAAGACATTAGGCGTAGCAATTGGGGCAGGGGCATAGGCGCCCATTCCTCCGGTGTTCAAACCAGTATCATTATCCCCAATTCTCTTGTGGTCTTGGGCAGCTGGGAAATTGAAGTAGGAGTAGCCATCTGTAATGGTCAAGATGGACAATTCATCACCCTCCAAAAATTCCTCAATGACGATTTCGTCACCAGCAGAGCCAAAATTTTTGGCGATCATGATTTCGTTCAAGCCTTCTAGAGCCTCTGATTTAGTTTCTGGAATCAAAACCCCCTTTCCAGCCGCAATACCATCAGCCTTCAAGACTATCTTATAGTCAACCAGCTCGATGTGCCTTTTGGCCTCCTCGACGTTGGTGAAATTCTTGAATCTGGCCGTTGGGATTTGGTGCTTATCCATGAAAACCTTGGATGCTGCCTTCGAGCCCTCCATGACGGCAGCTTTGGCGGAAGGGCCAAAAACTGGGATACCGACCTTGGTAAAGACACGGGTTATGCCGTCAACAAGGGGCTGTTCGGGGCCAGGAATCACCAAATCGATCGACTTCTCGAGGGCGAACTTTTGCAACGCATCAAAGTCTTTAGGGGATCCTGACAATTCAGGGATATTGACAACCTTAGCACCAATGGTAGATGTACCACCGTTTCCTGGAGCGACATAAATAGTGTTCACGGACTTGGACTGAGCCAACCTCCAAGTGATTGCATGCTCTCTGCCACCATTACCCACCACGAGAATGTTCAAGGAAGTCATAATTGGGATATATTGAGT
>WFIW01000003.1:329961-425170 GCA_009756535.1 Metschnikowia sp. UFMG-CM-y6306 | reverse complement strand
TTTTTTTTTTTTTTTTTGACTCGGACAATATGAGATGCGATGTCCCTCAATAACCAAAGGCCTGGCGAACTCAAGCCTTAAACGCAGAAGCAAAGCCCTGGAACAATACTCGTCATGCTAGTAAGTATTGAACTATATATATATACACGTAATCAGATAGCTACATCTCCCAGACCGACAATTCCTTCGAATTTGTATAATTCATCACTGGGGAAACTCACTTCCTCTCCATCTTTGGTGATGGGCGAATACAAGTAATATGCAAACAATGCATTCACAACGGCCCTGGTTTTTGCTTCATTCAAAGAAGACCCCAAACCTTCCCCGAGCTTCTCAGCTCCACAGAATGCACCAGCAACGTAGATTGCATGCGATGATAATCTTCCCGTTTCTGCAACCAATCTGATCTCAAGCGGGGCAGTCAAGCCAAGCTTTTCACACACTCTGCTCAATTCACGTGTTGGCCGGCTAAACTGAAACATCTCTGCCAAATTGAGTTTGCGCGATAAAATATGGCTTCGGATGAACAATTTGGTTGCCTCCTCTCCAGCATGGGTATAAAGGCCGCCGATGATCGCCCTGACTGCAGAAGCATATGCGTCTTGCTCTTTTGACAAGTAAGTCATAGAATTTTGGTCGAGTGACTTCAACTCCTTCTCAGACAACTCGTAAACCCCCGTCTCCTGTGCTTCTTCTTTATATTTATCGAGAATGAATCTTAATCTGCCATATTGTAATGTCTCTGGCTCTTTTGCGAGGTGCTTTTGCAACTTGGATGTCTTGTCGACCTCGATACCCCAGGCTTTACCAATCTCCGCTAAAACTTCAGTGCCCATGTATGCATCGACTGCAGCATTGTGAACAGCCATAGGAAGTCTCGGGTACTTCATTAGCAACTGCTCGCTAACGTAGTATGAAAGAAGATTTTTGCCCAAAGTATTGAGCCCGAAATTACTGGCCAAGCCTCCGAACTTATCCAAGTTCAATGCTTGGGATAATGTGGAATGGGAGTAGCTTTCTGGTAACCTGAGTCTCGCGTGTAATGCATTTAAAGGAGGGGATTGTTGTGCGGTGGATTCAGGCAATCTGTGTGTGAATATGCTGTGCTTGTATGAGGCATAGTTCGTGAGAGATTCGTATTTTGTGCCTAGCGATCTGTCTATTTCTGTGGAGTGATAGGCGGCAGTGGGAATGAGAGACAGGTATGGCCACTTTACTGTCAGAATGACTTTTCCTCTGGTGAATGCCCTCAACATTCCGCGTGTAGAGTCCGTGTTGAATGATACTTCAGCTGTGCACCTCCAGGGTATTGAGATACAAATTTTTCAAAATTGATACGCGCACGATTGACCGCGTGAGACCTGGAGACCTGGTTGCACAGTCTCGTTATAAAGCCATATCGAGCACCTAATAACCGAACAACTTCCTACTTGATAAAAAATCCTTGTCAAGATTTCAGCAATTTTTCTGCACAGTTGATACTGTATGCAGTTTGTCCTTCGTCCTTGGCTCTTCTCATTTTCCTGGATATCCCCGGCTAACAACTTTTCGTGAGTCTATTCGTAGGTGTAGACAAGCTTGACAAGTGACTTCAGAGTTTTCCTAGTGATACATGTGCGCTAGCGTGAAGAGTATTTTGTACAGGCCAGATGCGATGTTCTCAGAACTGTATTTCGAAGCGGCATCAAAAACCCACTCGGAATCTTCCTCCTTTTGTAATTTTGCCCGATTGATCTATTCGCTCGATTGGAGTTGTTTGGAACTTTTTATACCCCTTAGGGTTCAGGCGGTTGCAGTTTCCCGCCAAGCGTTGCGTAGCGAGCCACGGTCGGTATCAATTAGTCACACAGGAATTGACCGTTTTCGCAGATGAAGCGATATTTTCCACCAGTCTCTTCATTACCCCTCGCCACATGTCATCACAAAAGAACATTCTAACACCCTACATCAAGTCACTTTTTCTACAGCCACCGAATCTTATCCCCAATGATTTGGCTATAGTTCTCAGGTCCATTTTCAAGGGGATTCCGTCTGAAATCCAGATCTCTGCCTTTCTCACAGCCCTCCGAATGAGAGGCTTAGACCATCAGCCTGAATTCATAGCAGCAGCAGTCTCTACCATATTGGAATTTTCTGACCTCATAGATCCATCTCTAGTGGATCCTCGCGGGTATGTTGACATTGTGGGCACTGGGGGGGATGGTCAAGACACATTCAATGTTTCCACCTCGGCGGCTATAGTCGGCGCGGGAATGGGCCTTAATGTTTGCAAGCATGGCGGAAAGGCGTCTACGTCCGCTTCTGGCTCTGGCGACCTTTTGAAGTGCCTTGGCATAGACTTGTCGGTGGTAACCCTGGATACAACTCCTGCAATCTTGAAAAATTCGGGATTCTGCTACCTTTTTGCTCCATGTTTCCATAATGGAATGGCAAAAGTGGCAGGAATTCGTGCTCAGCTCGGAATTCCCACTATATTTAATATTTTGGGTCCGCTTTTGAATCCTATACCGATAAGGGCACGCATTTTGGGTGTGAACTCGGAAGCTTTGGGCGACTCGTACGCCAAGGCTGCGGCAGAGCTAGCTAAAAACTCGGATGTGCATGAAAGAACAATGGTCGTTTACGGCGAGATTGGCCTTGATGAGATCTCTCCAATTGGCAACACGAAATGCTGGATAATTGAAAGCTCGGGTGAAATTGTCAACTTGACAATCTCCCCTAAAGACTTTAATTTGCCAGAACATAGTTTGAGCCTCGTGAAAAGTGGCACCCCGCAAGAGAATGCCGATGTTCTATTACACATTTTGCGTCAAGACCATCCCGCTTACGAAGTGAAGGACACTGGCAACCACCCCCTCGTCGATTACATTTTGTTGAATTCCGCGGCCCTTGCAGTGATTTCAAACATAGCGGACTCGTGGGAGAGTGGTGTCGACTGCGCTAAAGAGGCAATTGTTTCTGGCAAAGCGTATAAATCTTTGACCGATTTCCAAAGCGCAATTGCCAGTGTGCGCCACAGTAGCTGAAAAACGAATAGCCTGTAATCAACGAGAAGAAGTCGTGGAGATTTTTCAAGTATACACGTAGAGTATCTTATGCACGTGACCGACAATCCCTCAGCACTAGTTGAGTCTAGCGTGGTCGATGCCGATTTGAGTGGCTAACGAGTAGTCGTGCGCGCTTCAACGGCTCCCACCAACCAACTGCTCAGAAAATCAACTGGTGGTCAGCAAACCTAGACTCACAAGTTTTTGCTCAAGAATGGCACACTCTCCCCCATTGAACATATACGCCATCGGTGCAATGACATCCGTCGTGGCCATCTATGCCCTTTTGAAGTCTCCTTTGAAATACCAGTGGGCTGCAGAGAATAGGCTTAGTCCTAAGGCTGATTTGGCTTGGAGAGAAGGCGCACAGAAATGGCTCGACGCTAGAAACCCATAGGCACTATTGCTCCGGCAAAAATGTTATTACGCTGCTAGTGTTACTGACCCCCTCATACGCATTTACATAATCTCAAATCTATCCAATATACGTTTTAACGGTTATACGATATCCTTCGTGGCCCTTACTAGAGATGTAGCGCTGGGTATTGTACAAGTTCAAAAAGTACCTAGATTGCCTTGAGATTGGAAAAGGGAATAGCTCTTGCGAATTCGTCCCGGAGCTGGAGTTTAACAAGGTCGTTTTCTAATTTCACGAAACACCAGAGCCACCTCCTGAATATCTCAAGTGCCTCAAGAGTTGCAAATCCCAATGACATCGAATCATATCCAAATAAAAAATTCCCCACTTTACTAGCAAATCTGAGGTCCATTTCCGTCTCAAGCATCACAAATGCCTTTAGAACCCAAATGAAACGAAGCACGAAATCAGCAGCCACCACAAAATAATACCACGACATCGATGTGCACACCAACTTGTTCTTGTCTCTCAAAAACGTATATCTGTTATACTTTCCACTGAACAAAAAATCAAAAGCCTCAAATCCCCAATCCATGCGAATATCCCATGCAAACAGGTAAAGAGAGTTCACAAAAGACACGATATACCACCACTTGTCGAGAACCTTAAGATCGTCGATCAAATCATTGGAGTTGACATTTTGAGCCATCTTTGATTTTATGTACAAGTTGACGACAATGGGTCCTAACAGGGTTGAGTATTTAAGCAAGTTGAACAAATGCTGCCTCTGATTTGTGGTTCTAAACTCAAACCAGCACTGTTTAATTCTTAAAAGACTGGGAGATGAGAGCACCATGGCCTCCACTGTTCTATTGTAGGAAGATGACACAAAACACACCCAAAGGAATCCACAGAAGTCATTGATGATCTTGGAGTAGGACATAAGACTATCTGAAAGTAAAATGTCATTGGACCTCATGGTGGCCGAATTGATTTTGCCGAGCAATATCCTCTTAAAAGTAACATTGACTCTGTCTTGGGCCACAGAACCCCTTTTGAAGAAAACCACGTAGAGATTTGTTAAGATGATAATCAAAGGCAAAAGCGTTCTAGAATAATGTATGATCGAGGTGCCACCGCCAAAATAGCACGCAGTCCAGTAGCCCACCAAGCCACATGCATTGGAGATAGTGACGGTCCTTGCAGTGGCCCCAATGCCTTGTATCAAGCGTGAGTTTTCTTGAAAATCTGCGCTGGCAACGGTTGCCATTGACCCGTCAATGACGTGCACCTCAGTTTCATCTGCGGAGTACTTGTGTGGAGAATAAGACAAGTTTAATAGTGCCAAGCAGTTAATTTGCAAGTAATGATGGCATAAGTAAACCAACAGCCACCATAGGTACACTCCCACGGCAATGAACAAAGAGACACGAAATGGCAAGGGTATAAGATTGTCGAAAGACTTGTCTTCACTGGTGCTCATAGTTGTGGACACGACATAAAAAGAGGTGCGAAGTCTTCTCGAGACGCGTGAACGAAAACAAGTCCTACAGAGTATCTTGCGCTTACCCCTTCAACCCTTGTTTAGAAGGGGTAGAATAAGTAGCAGCAGTTTTACAGTCAAAGACACAATGTTGGCTTCAGGCACATAAATGCGCAAATTTTTTTAATCATAAAAAAATTCATCTTTAGCATGGAAAACATCATTAGCCGGTGTCAAGTAACTACATCTTGCAAATACGCTGCATTGAAAGCTGAATGTTAGTTAACGCCCTAGATTGGTTTCAGTTTTATAATAGCTTCAGAATTTTCAGTGTTATCGAAATCGGTCATTGTCCTGAAAAGGATCCTCCGTCTGGGGCGACATTCTGTCATCACGGTACTATGTAACATGGCGATAGGGTAGCGACAACATACCTTTTGACCATTTGCACTAAAGTATTGGATTCACCCTGCGGCGAACACAACATTTTGAAAGCGTGTGATCAGTTTTCAGCAGAAAAAGTAGTAGCAGCATTTTCACGCTTTCGATGAGCGTCTGAGAAAACTAGGGTGAGGGCTTGTTACCCGGAGCCTGACCGCGAATTAGGCCTGGGCGAGGGCCGTTGAAATACTTAAAAAGCGCACGAAAAGCTCCCTTTAGACGTCCAGAGAAAGGGAGCACCATGCTCTAAATACAGTGCTGAGCGAGTGACCGATTGTTTTACATCGGAACAGGGCCAAATACACGTCTCCGCCATGGCTTTTAGCGGCTCCTGAATAACTCTTACAGGAAGCATATAGTAAAGGAAAGACCAAGCTTTAGGCCGATTTTTTTCCGTCCATATACCCACATCCTCCTTGCAATGATTAAACATTGAATGAACTTAGTTTGACTGACGAGTAAGACGTACGCGCACCCACTCACTCATTGCAAAAAGCTCGCACCAACAAGTGTAAAGGAAGGGTGAGACCAACGAAGAAATCAGACCTGCTGAGGATCACCAATTGTAGAAGTAATGGCTGATAGCTACTTCCACGAAGATGTCAAAAATCATTATATCACGACTACATCGGAATGATATGAAAATATACTTGCTGTAACGGATAACCTGTGAATGCGATAGAAAAAACATGAATGAGTACAAAACACCTTGGAGGATAATCATAGATGCATGGTGGAGAAGATGGCACAGTTGAACGATATTATGCAACTTAGTTTGCACATGTCGTCGGTTGTTTGTGTTAAGGTAGCTGGAATCGATGCTAGATACATCTATTGTTTGATTACCAAGAATACTGGATAAAAGGAAATATCTGGTTTCGGCACTATGGAATCTGGAGTAAGAACCTTTTGTTTTTCTTCGGAAGAATCCCAAGCAGTATTCGCACGTACTTCATCCCTTTAAGAGGCTGCTAAATTTCTCAAATACAGTCTGATTCGTCTACTGTAATAAAGTCGTTGTTGTTGTTGTTTTAGGGATGTACGGTTTCATCTAGCAATTGTCAACTTGTTAGGCTCCCCATGGGTAGTGTACTACCCATAGACACTCCATTAAACTGCGATGCACGGCTAGACGCGGTATGACGTCGGACCTCGCCTCCATGCTCGGTCCAGACCCCTATGGTCCCCTTCTCCCGAGATCTAGACTGATAAGCCCTTATCTCATTAAGGCTTATCCGGTCAGCCAATCGGCACGACTCGCCCGATGAAGGCCTTATCTCCCGACAACGGCCCGAATACGTGGCGCAGCCGCTGCCGGCTTTCTATATAAACTCGGATGTGTCCCCTTTGTTTCACGGATCATCAACAATATACTTCCTTCTCTTAGTCTTACATCTATCGAACCTGACACAACTTTAGTGAATGGCATTTTAATTCTTCTCGTCTCTTTCCACACGATACTATCTCTTTCCATACGATACTATGACACAGCTCGGGCAAAATCTGGGTCAATGTAGAGTCACACACGGTCTTACGATGAATGCCTTGTCTAACAAGTGTCAGAGCCTTGTGAAAAAGAGAGGGTGGCTACACAGCTTGCGGAGATGTGGGCGAGCAAGATCGAAACGCGAAACGGTGCAGTAGAGCAACCGTATTGTTCGGGGCTTCATTCGCCAAAGTATTTCCTCTTGTCGGGTATCCTATCGCGAATTGTTTCGCCTCTTAGCTTATCAGTAGATTTGACAAGCATGATAAATGCCCAAAGATAGGTTTGCTGTTTGGAATTTTGAATAGAACCCCTGTCGCATTTTTCTTTAGGCTGTGTACGGGTTCAGTTCTTCGTTGTTGTCGTTCGAACATGCATTCACATAATATACCCTACTCAATAGTCTAGTCCCGATTCCTGCTCTTCGCCTTGCTCAATTTTGCCTTTCGGTTATTGTCTCTTCTTTCTCCCTTGGTCAAATACCTGAACTTTTTCTTCTTTTGAGTCTGCTTGACTGGCTTGCTGACTCCGCAGATGACAGCGTACTTCTTGGCCCGGTCAATAGACTTCTCTAGGATCTCCTCCGATTTTGCCAAGTTCACATAGTTCGACTGAGCTATACGGTCAAGGGATGAGGTCCCGACTTTGGCTAGATACGGATTCTCAACAGTGTCGACGGTGACCGTTGTCTCTTCATCGACCACTGCATCTCCCATCGCCTCCGGGTCATCGACCTTGAACGTCTCTTTTCTGTGCAATATACCTTTAATGGGCTGCTCATCTTGGTCTTTGTCGTCCGTCGTGTCATCTTCAAACCCATTCCACTCCTCTTCAGCATTCTCCTTGCTCAAGATCTCTGTGAGGTCGATGCTCTTTGCAGCGTCTAACTCACGGAGTTTGCTCTCGAACTCTCGCTGCTTCTCTTCTCGGGCAAATTTTCTGGCCTCGACCCGGGCTAGTTTCTCTTGCTCTTCATTGAATTTTATTGCCTTTTTCTTTCTTTCCACTTTCCGCTTGTGGAAGCCTGTCAAGAACTCCTTCCGAGAATCCTTATCAAAAACCACCTCGTCAACTCCAAACTTTCTTTCTTGTTTTTGCCGATACTTATTTCCACCCGTAAGAATATCCCGATTATTTCTGGTGGACATGGTGAGGCGGGGTGGGTCAATCTGGTGGTGTTTTCGCGATGAGCATCATCAGTGAGACTGGAGATACTTGGGGTGTGAAAAAAACTAACCACTCACATCACTGATACGCAATACTTCACCACATCGCTTGTCCGCAATAACTTGTCCTCGATCCACAACGGCACTATCTGGAATGGAAGACACCGGTGAAATACACGCTTTTGTCAGGGCTCTCGATACCTCCATTGCAAATCTTAATGTGGCCTTGGAGCCAGCTCTTGCGTGGACCCTAGAACAGAAGATAGAAAAGTGCAATCTGCCCCAAGAGAGGATCAAGCTATACCACGACCATTTGTATACGGTGATCTCAATTTTGTTTGCATACCTCAAGGTAACTGGAGTGAAAACGGAGACACATCCGATTATGAAAGAACTCACGAGAATCAAACAGTCCATGAAGAACTTCAAACAACTTGAAGAACAAATGAAACAGAGCCAGGAAACCTCGACAAAACACAATGACAAGGCCGCCGACTTCCTACATAAAACTCTCGGAACCGTTGGCGGTAAGGCTGCTCCAGATAGTTTGAAATCTCCTGCAATAAGCTCAGTGAATTTTAAAGGTACTCACACCAAATTCGATGATGAACCGGAACAGAAAACGAAAGTAGCTCAACTGAGCAATCAAAAGAATAAAGACAAAAGGAAAGCTAAGAACAAAGTAACGAAGCCGACAAAACGAAAAACCTAATATTTTCGTGATCAAATGCAAACATAATGCGACGCTACACTGGGCTGGAATTTGGGGTGTGAATGGAAAAGGAACTAACAAACATCTTGTTCAGAAAAACTCATGAAAGATATGCTCATCCCTGTAGAGCGTTCTTACCACAAAATAAATCTCCATCAAAAGACTCGGAAATTTGGAATTGAAGTAGTTGTAGAATCCTTGTGGAAGAGGACTCATATTCAGCTGCAAGTCGCTGGGCATATCATTAAAATGATGATACTTGTTCCTCAATGCTCTCAACAAATCCATCACTTTCTCTGTCTTGTACTTTCTGTACTTGCCCAAGTTTTCGATGAATTTAGTGTCAAACTTGCTTAACCAATCTCCTTGGTGAATTGCAAAACCTTTAGACTCGAGGTATAGTAGCTTGTCACTTGGCGGGTCTCTTCTCTCTATCTCAAAGCGGTCGCTAACTTTCAAGAGAAACTCGAGTTTTTTATTGACTCCCCAAAAAAATGGATGCTTTAGAATAGAAACTGTGCTTGGTCTGAGCTTTGGGTTTGAGTCTATCATGGTGCACACGAGATGTTTTGCTTCGACATAGTCTTCTGGACAGTATTTATCCATCCCCATCAAGTTATACTCCCCCTTGATAATATTTCCCTCGCGCAAATATCTATCCCCGAAAGGATGACGTCCGCCTGATAAAATATAAAAGAACACACAGCCGAGAGAGAAAATATCGATGGCTTTGGTAAGGCGCTTTTCGATACCTTTCTCTACCCTCTTTTCATTGGATTGAGTAGTACTAGACGTCACTGGGGAAATGGTGTCAGGTGATATTTCCACCAAATCGTGCTGAAGAAGCAATTCTGGGGCCCTCCAGCCTGATGTACCTGATGCAGCATTTTGTACCGTTGCCCGAAATGAAGATTGACCAAAGTCTAATTTTTTGCACAAACCAAAGTCTGAAATGAGTAAACGTATCAAACGTGCCTGATCGTTACCTTTTTTTCGGCTTTCTTCACCCACCAAAATGTTTTGAGGCTTTAAATCTCTGTGGACAATTTTCAAAGAGTGTAGATAATTTAATCCACTCACCAATTGTAAAAGGACATCGTTATGAGTATTCTTTTTCATGCGTAAAAACCCGGGATATAGCTGAGGTTTCTCAATGATATCCTCCAAAGAACAAACACACAACTCCAATGCGATATATAGGAACTTCTCTTTTTCACTTGATTGAGAACAAAAATACCGAATGACATTCGGATGGTCGTCGCTTTCTTGTAAAAGGCGTACTTCATGATTGGCAACATCATAAAATTCTAATAACATCCTTTTGACGGCAACTGGTCTGTTCTCGAACGTGCCTTCATATACAACTGTTCCATGTGAGCCATAGCCCAAAATTCTGTCTGAGATAATCAAGTTGTTATCAATTTGCAACTTCTTAGATTGTTTCAAGATTTTTGACCTTTGCTTCACTAGTGATGTAGTAGGAATCAAGTTTTCAAAATTGTCTTCTTTCTCACCATCATCATTGATCATATGTGTGTTGAGCAAGCTTTCTTCATTATCATTGATGAACTTTCTGGATTTGCTTCTCTTACCCCCGCGGGCACCTCTCTTACGCTTCTTTTTGGAATTGATAGTTTGATCTGGATTGTCCAGCGTGTCATCTCCGGAAATGATATCCAGTATATGTGGTGACACTGCAATTGATTTGGTATTAGACAAGTCTTCTGAGTCAAAAGCTTCACTGTCAGAAAGCACAACATCATTATTTTCGTTGGTTTTGACTTGGCTAAAGGGCGTCGTGTTCGAAGACGATGCATTTGAGTCGGTTTCATTCGTCTCAGAGTCTTTCTGTGATATGGTGATCTCGCTTCTTTCAATCTCCTGATGAAGCTTTGCTTTGTGCCCCCCTCGTAGAAGATGTCCTAGTTTCCTGAGCGCAAAAAAGAAGAAAATAAGAGTGGACATGACAAGCAAATCTTCAGCAATACGACGAAACACCGAAATGGGCTGCCGCGATGTGTTGGGGTATAATACGTTCAAGGGGTCCTCATACTTGACAGGTAAATTTGTGTTGAAGCTTTGCTCTTGAGGATAGTCGCTGCCTCCACCTTGATTTCTTTTGGGTGAATCTGCTGTTGATGATTCTGGGAAAATGATGCCGTCCATAAATTTGGGAACTGCGGCACTAGAAGGGCATGAAGATGGCAATGGTTCAAAAACACTCGGCAGCCCACCTTCAATTTGCTTGAAATTCCTAGGCGTAAATTTTGCAGATGGACGATACAGGTTAGCATAGCTGAGTCTTTCCAACCGGTGGACTCCGCTAACAAAGAATACAGCGGCCGTTTCATTTCGCAAAGAAAAGTTGCGAAGCTCATTTGCAGTCTCTTGATCAAGTATACCATTTTCATATTTTTGAAGTGCCACTTGATATGGTGCCATTGGTGCAGATTTCAATAATGTGGGAAAGTTTGCATAGCTCATCGCAAACCATTCATTGCTATTTGCCGTCTTGTTGACAAAGCACGTATCGTCATTGGATTTGTCGAGGTTCGAAAGACGCTGTAAATCATTCAACTTTTGAAGAGGGTGAGGTAAAGAAACGTACTCGTTGTGGTTGCCATTCTTTTGGAACACGTCAAACATGTTCACAGCAAGAGAAGGTAAGCGACAAACCCAAGCTGGAGCACCCAGTGATTTTGAAAGCGCCAATAAGGAATTCTCGAAAAAAGGCGTGAGGTATAGATCATCTACCGAGTGATCGTTTTGGGCTGCCAAATCAGCATCGATATTGTTGGGACCCCAGTGTGAATATGTCACATTCCACACGACTGTTGAATTTAGTTTTGAATAAATGGTGAGCTCGTAAGTCGTCTTTCCCAACTGTAGAGTTCCATGTGGGGATCTGGACTTATGCATGGGTCGGTCATAGACATTAGACACAGGGCAACTTTCATCGTTATATGAAGAGCCGTACTTATTAATGACTTCTCCCGTGTTCACATCGATGGTGAATAATGAAGTTTTTCGCAGGCCAGTGTAGATGTTGCTGTCGTTATTCATGGTGAAGGGCGACTCCATTACCAAGTTTTTTATTGACGTCGGAAGCTTGTTGAGACCATACTCGGGAGTGAAGTAGTATAGTGAGCCATCACGATACGGTTCCACAAACCACTGGATGTTTCTCTCATTCGCAAGCACATCTTCCATACTGAAAGACTCCCTAATTTTCACGAGAGGATCATCGAGAGGGAGCGTCCATAGAAACCCGCCAGTAGTCCTATCCAAACCGTGCAAGTTACCATCAATGTCACTCACAATTATGACGTTCAGTAGATCGTACTCGTTCAAATGTCGAAGCTGGAGAGGCGAGACGACATCGCGAGTCAAATCCCCCGACGCAGGCTTGTTTTCGTCGCCTCGAGAATCGATAGCAGACCTTGTGAATAGGGCCGCACTAGCAATGCCTAGTAGCAATATTAGGTAGTTTAGTAGTTTGCACAACCTAAGCCGCATGATTGGCGTGACACGCTGATATTTTGATGGAGAAGCGGGCTATGATGAGCAACTTCTGGAAAGCACTGGAGACAGGTGAATACGAGATCAGTTGATACAAGCCCCAGACTTATGGAAGCGCAGACTAAACTGGCGATCGGGTTCGAGTGAAGGTGAGGTTGAAGTGAAGATGCAGTAGATGTAAAGAAAAGCAAGCGGGCGCTTGGCAATTGAGACGCCGAGGAATCGGGAAAGCCGGGACAAGCAAGGCAGGAAGACTCTCTGATGGGTGGAGAAGGGCAGGTTGTTTGGCGATTGTTAATCAAAGAAGCTGCTTGATGATGGGTTTGCAGGTATGAAGGGAAACGGCTCTAAATTTTGAACAAATTACGACTTGCACATGAACTGCACATAGTGAGGAGACCCACTGCAAAGAATTACGCAGCAATGCTTATAGCTGCGCCGGCAGGCACACAACACCTGTGTTCAGATAAAGCACCTGTAGTTTAGACTTTCAGCCGGAACGAGGAAACTATTTGAAAGGGCCCAGTCATTTTGGGGAATTTTCATGAAGCCACAATGCGGCCAAACTGAAGCAGCAACCGGCAGCCGCAAAAAATGGCTCCTTTTTCTGAGTATTACGAACAAAGAAACTGCCGTGACTGTTAGATTATTTTAATCACGCAAAAAAAACACGAAATGATGGGGACATGCTCTTCTTTGAACACAAAATATAACTTTCGAAAGAGAGCCCCTGGCATTTGGCAAGTGATTTCTGGGAGGACACGCTTAGTTGGTGACATGAACATACGGAAAGCTGTCCCAAGTATGTTCGCCAGTTCCTGCAAAAAGAGACATATTTAGGCTTCGAGGGTGAGAAACATAAGGGGGACGCATATGCTTAGCCGTAAAACTACACACAGAGCACTACCAAAAAGGTTCACCCGTCGTCAAGTATAACACGGCGAAGTAATCATGACACACGTGAGCACATTGTTCTGTATCGCCTGTTCGGTTTCTTGGAAAGTGACCTAAACTCGAATACGCTTTGTTTCCGGCTCCTTGTCCTGCACGGAGCCTCCCTCACGTGGCTCTTCACAATGCAACTTCGTTCCCGCCTATGATATCTCCTCGTACGCCTCATCGATCTTTTTCTTGGTGAGACGCAATATCTCTTTGTATTGTTCCGAGGACCATGATTCGGCGGAGTGATGGCTAGGTTTTTCCGCAGATCCAAGTTCTCCGGTTCGAGACAAGATCCATTGCCACAATTCAGCACTGCTGCTCATTCTCTCTTCTTCGTTGCGAAGCCGGGTTTCAACCGTTGGTGTAAGGTAGTACCGTTCATTGTTGATCTGAACTGTCAGAGGCATGCCAGTCCCGAAAACAATCCGATCGCCTCTTGAATCAATTAATTTCAACAACACGTAAGTGTACAATACCGAGAGTACCACTAGTACCAACGAGCCAAGGCCTTTGTTCCCCAAAATGCCCAGCCCAAACGGCATCGAACTTCCCATACTTTCCACAAGATTGGATAAATGTTCAATGAACGTTGGGGGTTGTGTTGGCTTATCGCTAGGAATTGTGTCATCTGAAACCTTTTGACTTACTGACTTCGACTTCTTTCTCTTTTTCTTTGAGCCTGCTGATGCACCTGAATTCAAAGTGTCACTGAGCACTTCCACCATGTCCTTCATTGAGGATTTCTGTCCTTCCAAGCTTCCTTTCTCGATTGCCCCCTTGATCCAAGACTTCGAACTCCATTCTATGTTGGTATAAACGCTGAAGTTAGTTGTGTTGTCTGCACCCCATGAAAAAAATTGCTTTGTTTTGACTTTGAACGATCCACCCAGGGGAACATCAGGTGTTTGAGTTATCTGCTCAACCTCGCAGTAATTTTCAAAATCACACTCCAAAAGTGTCTCTTTGATTACACACTTTGTTTGTTTTGGTCCAATCAGTGATGTGAGAGGCTTGATATAAGTATAGTTTCTCTCTTTATTTTCGGAATTGAGCTCCTTAATACTGTCTTTCTTAATGTCAAAGTTTTTCAGCTGCTCCAATATCTTCACAAATGTCGAGTTATCCGGGCCATAAAGGAGGTTGAACACAACTCCTACTGGTGCCTTAAACGTTTGATCAATAATATGGACATGATCCTTGGGGTATGTGGGTTTAGTAGGCTTGTGCGTTCCTGGGCCTGGATTCTGAAAACCTTTGAATAACCCTGATCGGGTTTTGGTGTTGGTGTCTTCCTCAGTTGCTGCGGGAGTTTCATCATCAGCGTCTGATTTCTTGGCGTTGTCTTCCTCTTTGGATTCAATGCTAGGTGAGTCTACCTCCTTTTCTCCCTCGGACGACTTGTTAAAACTTCTTCGTTTGCTCTTGATTTTTTTGATCAAGCTGAGCGCACGCCCACTATCCGAGTCGTCTATACTCTCATTGTCCAGATCAGGTTCCAGCTCGTTTGAACTCCCCTGTGAGGAAATACGACTATCATGCAGATCAGTTGGATGCATACCATCCTTTCTTTGCAACCTCGCAGAGTTGTCAATGCGATTATTCCGAAGTGCATTGTTCCAGACTTTTGTGATCAAGCTGAAAGCGCTGTCCCTCGAGAGAAAAGAGGCGAAGACATATGTCTGATAAAGAGTTTTGATGATCATGCCATTGGGGAAAACTACTGCGGTAGACTTCTTCTCTATTTGAATAACCTCTTGTATCGGAATGGTCAAGTTGGTCACAAAGCCTAGTATGTTTGAATTGAAACAGAGAAGATTCTTCGTCAAGTAGAGTTTTCCATGCACTAGAATATCCTTTGATAATGCGCAAGAGAACTCCGCCAAGAGTTCCTCACTTGCTGGAACGTTCTTGAAAGAGTTTCGAAACTCCTTTCTCTTCTTGGAGTTCGGTTCACCGACACCCGACAAGTCGGCGGTATTTTCAGTGTCCATGCTGGACAAATTATCTGGTTCAATGACATTGTCTTCGTTATCGTCAGTCGGCAAAGTATTTTCAGAAGCTGCCGTGGAAATGTACGACAGTGCCCTTTTGCGTCCAGTTTTAGACTCGTAGGCTCCCGTAGCGCTCAACCTTCGCGGCTTACTTTCACTGGTAGTCTTTAGGGAGTGTGACCTACGAGGTTTCAAATCAGAGAAAGAAATCTTTTCCTCAAAATGCAGGAGACTGAGGTCTCCGTGGCCAAGAGTATTCACGGGAGAGTCATGAATAGGTTCGAAATGGACATTTGACGCCTGTAATCTGCCTGAGTCCGGCTCATCAATGCTATGCGCAGGGCTGATTCTACTCAGAGGCAAATTGGGGTCGGACGTAAGTGGAGATCCGTGAGGCACCTTTGTCAACGATTCAGTACTTGCAAACCCGGTATCTCGTTTGGGACTGATTATATTGGCTGCGTTATGAGCAGCACTCATAAGGGAACCTAGAAGACCATGAGACTCTTGAGGACTGGGCAACCCCAAGTCATCCGATGCGGAATATTTGTGCTTTGTAAGCTTGGGGAAATGGTGTGTTGTTCGGCCCGGGCCGCTTGGGGAGCCGCTTTCTTGGGATTGGGTCTCCAGTTGCAAGTTATCACCCCGGTGGGACATCAGGAGCAGGTAGAATAAAATGCAAGCAAGTTATTGTTGGTGATGACTGCTGAGGAAAAAATGGAGTACCGAAAGTTGCTGCCAAGCATATGCAATTGAAATTGGGTGGCGTTGGATGTAACCTAAATGCTCAGCAAAAGCAAGCCCGCAGTGCTCGCCTGTTAATGATCGTCTACGCGATCTGGCATGATGCGACTCCAACCGGCTTGCACTCAATCGTGGGCTGAATTTCAAAAATTGTATCTTTGGTAGCTAGGACAAGGAGGAAAACACCTTGAGAAGCGGAGCGTATTAAACGAGTCCTCCTTGAGCACGAAGTTGTTTTTGCTGGCATCTGGGGTAGGATATATATATATGTGACCTAGCGCCGACTGCCTGTATCCAATCTACAAACGCGGGGATTACATGATCAGCAACTTTACTAAGGGCTTCATTGAAAATACTTTAATTCTGAAATAAGCTCAATGTGACAAATGTAGAAGCTTCTGACTGAGTTTAGGTTTAAGAAAAGAGACCGCTCAAGTAGCCTTTGACCAGTTGTTCTTGGTCAAATTTAGCGTCATAGTCAACCGAGAATACACTGAGAGCGGACTTGCACTTTTCGTTACTTAAAAGCCACGACTCGGAGGGCAAGGAGCAGTCACCAAAGACACAGTCTGTAATTGCCTGGTAACTCTTCTGGGCCCATTGAGGCAAGCCGGAAGTGGAGTTAAACTCCAAGCTTGGTGCAATAGAGTCTGGCCCGGACAAGCGAGTGAAGACATATTCGGGGTCGGAGCAGTCTTCTCCAACAGGGGGGAAATTGACATTGATACCAGTGGTGATTGGTAGCAATTGAGGGCGGTTTTTGAAAGTCTGAAACAAAGCATTTACGAGTTCCACAACCTTCTTGCTCAATATGTTAGCCCCGAAGTTTGGATCATTAGCGTGAGCTTCGTCGTCCTTGAAAAATGAGTTGTTGGTCATTGAGCCAGAGAATGCGATTGATGGTAATCCGCGGTACACTGCATTGTAAGCGGCGCCAATGGTTCCTGAAAGGGTGTACATTCCAGGGGAAAGGTTGGTACCCTCATTTGGGCCTGCCACAACCAAATCAACCAGCTTGTTGTTAAAATACGTGGGCAACACGTAGTTGACAGCGAAAGCAACACACGAGGCTGGTGTGCCGTTAAAATACCATACATTCAAATCGTCCTCTTCATGTCCCCATGATGGAGATCCAGCGGGAGGGTAGTGGAAGCCACCGTCAGAGGTTAAGTTCTGGGTGGTTGGAAGCTGAAACTGACCTCCGAAGCCAGATCTTTGCAGCACCGGGGCAACCATGATCACCTCGTGGCCTGCAGCCTTCAAGTCTCTGTATGCCGCTCTGATGTTGGTCAGAGCCCACCCATCGTCATTGGTGAGAAGAATGGTTTTGGCAGTTGAATTGGAGCTGCTTGATGTAGAATTGACACTAGCTGGAGCAGCAAGAACACTTGTAGCTGCGAAGAAAAGTGAGATAATTGTTTTAGCCTTCATCTTGTAGAAGTCTTGAGTCTGAAGAGTCTTGAAGCGGTTTGGTAATAACAAAAAAAAAAGAAACCACTCAACCAGGATTTTTCCTACTTATATTTCCGAGGGCCTGTGATCAATCTAGAGGCCCCAATACTCATGATTCCCAGAATTGGCCGAGCCGGCGGCAGCCAATTGGCCGAAGTGAGGTGACATTAATTAATTTCCGCACCCATTCCTGCACCCAACTCTAATGCAAAATATAGACACTAAATGACGATAGGAACGTGGATGCAACGTGGGTGCAGACTACTCTTTTGGGCGAGGTCTTGCATTTGTTCCCCCTAATTATATCCAACTCAGTCCGATAATAGGGGTCAAGGTTTTAATAGGGGCTGCCAGGCACTATCAGGATCCAAGGATACACGCTGGTTTTGGGTGTAGATCCTATTCGCCATTTCCAATTCATGTGTCCAGTGGCACAGGCAGACTAATTCAGGGATTTTCGATTTGCCCAATGCTCTCCATAAATTAGTTGATTGTCTCCATTTGGTAGCATTGAATGGCCAAATGTTTATTACAACCACTTACCAGTAGAATTTTTCGTTTCTATACATGGCATGTCGTTCAAAAAGATAATCGCCGGGCCTCTCGTCTATAGGTTAACAGCTGCGGTCAAATGAAAGATTAAGCACATGTGTAGCCAGCACTGCCGACCTTAAAATTCGAAGTGGGAAGGTCAAAATTCCCGAAGAATCCGAGCGCTTATTCGAAGCAAAAATTCTTTTTCAATATAATATCTTAATCGAGCATAATTTTCGAGGCCGATTTGCATTTCCTCGAAGGCTATGTCACTGAGGCACGGGCGTGAACGCGCGAACAACCTCGGGTCAATAGTGAGAGTTTGTGGGATTCGAGACGTGGAGCGATTAGTGACCCGCACCAACGCCTTTCCCCGTCCTAATAGCGAGCAGCACACCCTTGTCACACCCAGAGCATGTCATTTTTCCCGTCGTTGGCGGCGTTTTTCAAGCGCCACAAAAAGAAAATCATATTCGCGTCTGCCGCGGCATTGTCCAGTTACCTAGTGTTCTATCAGCTTGTTATTAAGAGGTTCCGAAATTTCCAGAATGCTTTGAAGCAGGAATTACAAGTCAAGGAACAAATCAAGCGAAGATTCGTCCAGACTCAAACAGACTGCTACTTGACAGTCTTAGCTCTATTACCGGTTCTCACTCGGCCTTTGATGAGCTATTTGCCCACTGAAACCATCACCTCCGCACTCAAGAGGAAAAAGAACCCCGCCAGGGATGCCAGCGAATCACTCACGACCGAAAACTTGATGGCTCACTCGAACGAAAATTCTGTAGTCTCCCCAGAGCTTCTGACGTACTTATCCAAGTCGAAGTTGGAGTTATGGAATGACCTCAAGATCAAATCAATCACCCGAGCGCTTGGGCTCATTCATGCCATGTCTGGTTTACTTTTATTGACTAGGTTGCAGCTCAATATTTTGGCTCGCAGGTCTTACTTAGAGCTGGCCATCATTCTTGCTGGTGGATCTCTGCCTTCCAATCCTCAGAATTCGTACGAGTATTTTATTGAGCAAAGCTACCTATCTTTGAGTTGGTGGTTGCTCCACCATGGCTGGAGACGCATGGCCAACAAGCTCGAGGGATTGGTGGAGGACAAATTCCACGAGTTGAACCCAAAAACTGAGCTTTCCGTCGACACCTTTCGCCAAATTTTGATCGAAGTCTCTATGGACTTCGCGGACAGCGGCTCGCACATCTTACACCTGATCTTTCCAGTTGAGTACGACAATTTGGTCGAGACTTTGATCAGCACCAATCCAGAACTAGTGTCAGAACTCGAAAATAAGCAACTGAACCTAGTTAAGCTCATTAATGAAACCAACTACATCCTTGCCAACGATTTTACTACCGAAGTCTTCAGGGCGTTGGTAATTAATGGCGTGGATACCTTATGTATGCAAATACTGGCCATTGTTAATCCGAACAATAACCCGGGCCAAGTGAGTAAGTTGGCGACGTACTTGGCCCAGTTGACTATACAATCAAATGTGTTGATAGACCCTCAGAACTTCGGCCAAGAGAGTGGAATTGCAGGTAACCCATACATTAACAACATCAACAATGTGGAGAAGCTAGATGAGTTCAGTGCCAGTATCTATTCAAACTTTGACTAATTCCAGTATTAGGACGATTAGCTGAAAGCAATATAATGGACAACGACGAACTTAAACTCTTTAAATAGACTACTCGAAGCAGCTTGCTGTTCAAATCGTAGCGCACTATCGATAAAAGATCAACCGGTGAGCACCCAGGGAGGCTCGATCGGTGTTTTAAACTTGTGCGACAAATCGTGAAGGTGGAAATTGAGCTGTGCGAATCTACACACCTGGCTTGCCTCACCACTACACAAAGTACAAAAGAGCATCATGCCTAAAGTTGTCATCATTTCGTCCGACGACGAAAAGTTCCCAGTGGATGTTGAGGCCGCCAGCAAGTCGGTATTGATTAAAAATATGATTGCGGACTTGAAGCCCGACTTGGACGACGATGATGATGAGGATTTCGAGATCCCAACGCCAAACGTCAGAGCCAATGTCTTGAGCAAGGTCTTGGAGTGGTGTGAGCATCATAAGAATACAGTTTTTCCCGACGACGATGATGAAGACGCAAGAAAATCTGCTCCAGTGCACTCTTGGGACCGTAACTTCTTGAAAGTGGACCAGGAAATGTTGTATGAAATCATTTTGGCAGCCAACTACTTGAATATTAGGCCATTATTGGATGCCGGATGCAAAATTATCGCTGAAATGATAAAACACAAGTCTCCAGAGGAGTTGAGAAAGACATTCAACATCGTCAACGACTTCAGCCCAGAGGAGGAGGCTGCTATACGGAAAGAGAACGAATGGGCGGAAGACAGATAGGTCAAGGATAGCAAAGAAATGCCTGGTACTTACAAGTTCTGACTATTAAAGTCCGTGACGCAGGTTTGCTAGAGTCAAAATTCACATGGCATAGTGGCTTGTATATGAGAAAGAAGTTCTACAGTGACTTATACGTAATGAAGATCGACGTGAAATGTAGCAAGACTCGAGCAAGTGATTGAACATGGTGTAAGTGCTTTCGGTCCGTGCAAGTTTCTCCTTTGTTGATGCAAGTGACGAGGGGATATTTTTGGGACAGCGCTTTTTTTTTATTTTGAGAGGGGTGTTTTTAATTTTGAGAGAAGTGGTTTTATTTTGAGAGTTTTTTAATACCGAAAGCAAGGGTGTCTTTTGTACATGCAACATAAATAAACATGCGATTCAGTTAACGTCTGATGTGTTGGGAAAATCGATCTGTGCGTCGGGAATAACTGTCCGGCGGGCGGAGCCATAATGTCTCAAATGTCGGAGCCCCAAATCACCTGGAATTGTAGTCTAGATCGAGTGCTTCGAACAAAGGCGATTGGCAGGCATCTTGCGCGGACTACGGCGAGATAGGCATATTGAAGTGGGCTCACGCAGGCCCAATGCGGTAGTGCGACTTCCCACCAGAACAAATAACTTTTGCAATCTACAGACGGCATAGGTCAAATTCATGGTTCACAACACGACGCACCGCCCTTTTTACCCAGAAATAATAGATGCCACTGACCAGAAAAATAGAATGGTTCAGCATGGTATAATTTTCGATGCAGAGCACTCTCTGCGGATGCCTATATATGACCCAGCTTTGATCCCCCAGCTACCACACATGTCTGTGCAACAGCTCAACATGTTAGAAAGCCAAATCAACCAAGAATTTTCCACTTTGGCACATGAATACCTAAAGGCAAGGTTATCACGCTTGAACTCTATCATCAATCATTTAGATGCAAAGATCGAAAACTCAAGGGCCAGCGATAGCCACTGGTCCCTGTTCTACAATCTGCAACTTCAAGTCATCAACGAACTCAACCACATCACCGAAGATTTAATTTTGGATGGAACGAAATTCTCCTCCAACCAGATTATACAGGCCCCTCACGAACTCGAAACTAGAATAAATTCACTCATTACTTCCATGAAGCTGCCTCTTGAGTATGATGAATTGCTTAACGGCGAAAATGAAACTCTTCCGTTCAAGGATTTCTTCTCCGAAATCATCGACTATCACAAGGTTCAACTCTCTGCACTACTGAAATTGGAAGCTTACCATTCCCGTTATATGGAAAGTATTACGGAAATAAATAAAACTCTCACGTGGAAAAGGTGCAAGCTAGATATTTCGGAATATAAGGAGGAGCTCATAAACAAGACCTTTGAGGAGCTACGAAATTTGAATGACGAATATTATTCCATCACGCCTCTGCTATCCCTCGCTCAGTCGGACAAGCTGTATTACAAATCTAACGTGCCCGTGACGAGTATGAAGGAACCAGAGCCGGGTTCGCAACTACGCCTAGAGCTCGGAAACATTGATCCATATTACGATATTGATAACATTTATTATAAGAAAAATCAGCTCGAGATTTCAGACACCAAGCGTGCCGCCCTCGCCAGAGATAAGCGTTTCAAGGCTTCCAGCAATAGTCATCCCATTCCACAGCTTGAAAGGGTCACTATCAAGCTAGACGGATGTGTGGGTTTATCTGCCGAAGAAGCAGAAGCCGATCTTTCAACTCTTCGAGCACATACGGGAGTGAACCCTGGTTCTAGAACCAAACCTTCAAACAGAGCCAAAACTTCTCGAATCCCAAGCAAACCGCAAACTTCTCGACCGCTACCGGAATCATCAGTGAGCAATAACGATCAAGAGTACAACAGATTACTAAATCTCAACAGAATGCCGTCGCGTATTAAGTTTGAGACAAAACTTAAATAAACATCTCAAATATCAACATGGCATTGTTGTACTGGCAGTGGGTTTGCCGTTCTATCAATTTTTCAATTCTATTTCCCTGTACACACTAATAACAATGAATAGATTCTCAGAACCGCTCAACCAAAATGCTCGCATTCGAGAGACCAGCATTCTTGATGGTTTGGTCCAAGCACTCGATGAGTTTTGGTTGACCCGGACAAGAAATATTGAATCCTTCATTTGGTGGGATTCCGTAGGCTAAATCTTCTCCATTTTGAAATACAAATTTGAGCCATTGGTATATATCGCCAACTGTATCGTCCTCTGGAGAAAATTTGTGGATAAGCCTCTTGCCGTTTGGAAATCTAAATTGAACTCTGGTGGATGGTCCAGTATCAGGCTCCTTGTGGTTTTTGGCATGTAGCTTATCGAGTGGATTCGAATTTGCGTCGCTGCCACCCGTTTCTGTATCTGCTATGTTTTCAGCGTTTCCATCAACCTTCGCAGGTCCTTCGCCCATAGACTGCTTCATTGCATATTCGAGTTGCTGTTCTTCAGTGAGTGCGTCAGGATCAAACTTAACTTCATGTTCAACCATGGGGTTGCTGGATGTGGGTAGTAGGGAAAACTTTTCTAAAAAGATTTGAACATCGGCAATCCATTCATCCACATCAGGAACTACTCCATCCGTCCAGGAGAAAACACGTTCGCCTGTCATGGGATCTAAGATCGAAATATGCGGACACGAGTGGAGGGTGTAAAAGTTCAGATATGTAGAGCCATGGGGAGAGTCGCGTTGGTATTGAAGAAGAATAAAGTTCTCTCGGATGACTTCCTTGATTTTAGGATTCGACCAAAAGTCTCTGTTAAGGACCTGACATTGGAACTCCGAGGGATCTTGTATATTGACAAGAAGCCACTTTTTCTGCTCTCGGCCCAAAATCTTAGCCGAATCGAGATCCTTTCTGACAATCAAATCAAATGGTGGTTTGAAAAGCTCCGCCAATCTTCTTTGTGTTGATGAAAGGTCATCGAGCCTGTTTCTGTGAGCCTGGCTTCTTCGATTTAGGCGTTCAACCGGTTGCCCATCGTGGTCAATTTCCATCACACCATCCTCATCTTCATCGTCACCCAGGCCAATTTCGATGATATGATCATCACTTGATTCGTCATCATATGCGTCTGGATACTCATAATCATACCTTTGGTTGAAAACACCTACTCTTCCTGAGCCAAAAATGGCTGCATCGTTGTTAACTCCCATTCCCATTCCCATTCCCATTCCCGTTCCATACGGGTTGAAATCGCCAAGTAGAGTATCATGACGATGGACATTTTCGTCTGCTTCTCTGACATCGTTGTTCTGGTATGCTTCTTGTTGTAATTTGTGTGCTAGCTCCTCGTCGGCCCCTGCCGTTCTTGGTGGCGCTTCATTTGTGTTAGACTCTAAAAATAATTGAACAGCGTACTCAATGTTGCCACCACTGATGTCTAAGAACCGTCTTGCTTGCTCGGAATCTTCCGTCGAGGTAAATGCCAAAAAAGTTGCGATGTCTTCGTCCATTGTGAGGAGGAAAATGTCTTTGGTTGGTTGAGCGTTGTGGTGTGAATTACTAGAGAAGACGCAAGTAGTGCCTACATCATAGGTCTTACGCGCTGCGCAACACTGAACCGCATCAATGCCTCTATCAGCTCTCACACTTCAGACCCATGATTGTATGAATTCCCGAAGGTGGCCTTTTCTTATTCAGCGCAAGGGGACTAAATTTCTCTTCAAAACAAAAGTAAAAAAAAAAGCCAACCGAGCCGCATCGCCCATCCAGGATAGTTTTTGCGGGGGCTCCGCCGAGCCGAAGGGTGCGGCCACAGGAGAGCCAACCCGCAGGCATTCGTTCTCGAGCCTGGATCATCAAAACCCGTGCCCCAGCTCTTTCCCCAGTTGTCTCGCTCGACTGTACACTCGACTCCGTCCTGATACTATCCATCACGCAAGGAATATACTGTTGCAGGTTTTTTCAGTCAAACTGAGGGAAACACTCGTGACGCATAACCTTATCCTCATATCTTCTGAACAGCGATCCCAAAAGTGGACATTCCCACCATCTTTGGCTTTCTTCGCTGATCAGATTGTACCGGGCCTGCAAACGCATTTGCTGGCCTCCTAGCCACTTTGGAAAGGCTTCTCGCTAATCTTCGGGACCCAAAGGAATTGGACTGCTTTGAAGCGTTCACATCATCCCACTGACCATCTTTTAAAGCTATTTTAATGACCACCTAACGAACCACATTTGCATTTGAACCACCTCCTATTATTTTGCATCGGCTCATCCAAACTCGACTCATATATTTATCTTGCTAGTTGGTTGTCTTTCCACCTTAATTTACTGTCTAAAGCTCAATAGTCTTTTAGTGCGTCCCCTATCCACAAAACAGTGGTCAGGTCAGGCGTTTGATCGAGCCAATTAATATTCTTAATATGAAGGCTTATAGTGATTATGATAGCGGTGGATTACTTCATGGTAGATACGCCAAAGTCCATGATATCTCTGAAGGGTCTTATGGCTTAGTTTCATTAGCCAAAGACACCGCAAATCAGAACACACTAGTTGCCGTGAAATACTTATATCCACCAAACTACAAGAAGAAAAATTTGTTCAGCCCTATTTTGGATAATGCGGGAAGGTCCGCGTCGTCTCCAGCAAAGCTTCGGTCAAAGAGCTCCTCTGGGAAGATTGGTGAACAAGATAATGACTCCGCCAACGAAATAGCTATCCATAAAATTTTGGGCCATCATCCCAACATACCCGATTTAATTGATAGTTTCGAATCCTGCTTGGTGCTTGAGTACTGCTCTAAAGGTGACCTATACGAAGCAATGCAAGACGATCAAGGCCCCACCACTACTCTAGATATAAAGGATGTCTTCTCCCAAATTATCGACGCCATTTCCTATTGTCACTCAAAGTCAATATATCACAGAGATTTGAAGCCCGAAAACATACTCATTGCTGATGATTGGACCATAAAGGTTTGTGATTGGGGGCTCGCAACTACCGAACGCATCATAACTAATCCAGCTGAGTTTGATATAGGATCAGAAAGGTACATGGCTCCTGAGTTGTTTGATTCAGAATTAGAGTTTTACGATGCATCCAAGGTTGATGTTTGGTCGCTTGGTATCATCTTGTTGACCTTGGTGTTTCACAAAAATCCTTTCCAAGTCGCCAACTACTCCGACAAGAGATTTTTACAATTCTCTGCTAACAGAGAGGCTTTGTTTGACTTCTTTAGTTCGATGACCAATGAAATGTTTGGTGCACTTAGATTTTGCTTGAACTTGGATCCATCTAATCGTGATCTCGCAGGATTCCGTGATGAATTGCAGGGCATCAACTACTTTACAATTGATGAAGAATACACTGCAACACACAGTGATGAGGACTGTGACGATGAGGATGACCCCAACTTTGATCAGGAAGCCGAAGAACTCACGTTCGTTGCAGATCAACCGGTTATCAACATTCAAGATGAAGTGTTTGATTTCGACAAAGATACAAAAGATACTTTACAAGATGAAAGTACTGAAATTTTGCAAGAATCTAAAATCTCACTTTGCGAACCTGAGCAATCATCTGAGAAATCAGAGCGTTTTCTTTTACCCGAGACCGATCATAGCTATTCGAACCAAGGGGACACTGAAAACGATGATTCCGAACAAGAAATTCCATACAATCGGCGTGCAGATGCGTTGCTCTCCCCTAGTACCCAAACAAGGCCCATACCTATTGGTGTGGGCAAGCAAATTAGAAACACAAGGAAGCCGTTTGGAGTTGCATCGTACAACAAATACAATACGCTCTCTTCGGCCAAGAGTGGACAGAGTCATAACTTACATGGGAACAAGTTTCATCGTGAGGACTTTTTTACTCCTCGGAGTATCTTCTCTCATTATATGGATAAGTATGGAGAGCTGAGAGATCATAAAGATTACTCCAAGAATGAGAAGAAAAGAAGGCGCAGGCCGGGAAAACAATCATGGAAGAAACGAGGTGGCTGGTCGCATGCTTCACATAACAATGAAGCTTTGAATGATGACGCACATTCGAAAGCTGTTCATACCAGCGGAAGGAAAAGGCAATCTAGGCTGTCGATGCCCACAAATGGGGGGATTGCGTCAGTCTTTTCTCCTCAGAACGGCAACTACCTCGGATCCGAGAACTTGCCCTTTAGTAGCACGGCACACTGTTTGAAGAGTGGACAAAAATATAAGCCGCCTTTCTTGCGGTCACCCCCGGGAAGTCGCAAGTCTTCTGCGATACATGCTCTCTCAGAGGGTTTTGACCGGTTACAGCTCAATGACAGTGAAGTTTTTGTATTGGAGGATGATATACATGGAGCCACGGATCAGCAAAATTGGCGGAAAACTCATCTGGACGACCGCGAATTTGAAACTGTCTTTGGACCGCAAGAACCCAGGTTGGGTGAGCACCACGGCAGTAGCAGACGGTATCTGACGGGAAAGCCCGACTTCAGTAGTCGCACATCGGGGAAATACGTGCCACCATTCAGGAGAGGCTCATACGGTGGTGTTGGAACAGCGACCGAAAAGAGGCGGTCTTTTCAGCCCAGCGGAACTGAGTATCCTGTCATTCAGCAAGCCATTGAGGATGAAGGGGCATCTGAAATTATTCCTAGGGATTTTTGGCTTCTCCGCAAAGATTGGAGAGCTTTGAAATGACGTCTTCGCTATGCTCATCATACTTTTGCTATTCGCTTCAGATCTAGCTACTACAATGAATTTAATATCATGCGTGTTAGATCCATTAGTAACATCTAACGCTTATAGAGGATGTATTTGTTACTGATGCCTAAAATAAGGGAAACAGTTGTATAGGGAATACGGAAAGATTGTGCCGAAGAGTTCTGGCACCTTAGTGCGAGATTAGGTCCTTCAAAGAGGCTAGCTTTCCATGAAGTGATCTGCGGCGGCCTTGGGGACGCCCAATAGGCTATGGCCGGGCTTATCCAAGAAACACCTCGGAGTCAAGTTATCGGAAGTGGGAGAGATTCTGTCTCATTTGGGGTTTCAGGCGATTTCGCCTTGAAACGCACATTGCAGGTAAATTTTGTACACCCGTGGCGAGTCTGATAATGCGGCTATCCATACCCAAACTGTATCAGTCGTGCATTTTCGCGGTGTACGTACAGGCTCTCGTTTGTTCAGGTCGTGTGCGACTCGCTGCAAGTTGAAGACTTGCATATGCCGATAAGGTCACACGCCGGCGCGCTCAGGACACTCAGGCAGCACGAGTTGATCTTGGCGGATACTAGCAGTCACAGCGGCCTCAAGCTATTTGATCAAAACGAAGATACGGGTCGGACCAATGCTTTCCCCGAGAGAGGCTTTCACATTCTGCCTATTTCCGTGAACAAAGCACGCAAGGCACGTCTAATCCTTCCATGTTTCCTTTTGCGCCGCCAAATGCAGTAATGGAAGCCACTTAGAGCCGAGTTTCCACAACGCACTGGATCGTTTTTTCTGCGTGGGTTTGAGCACGAATCTCCCTACGACAGATAGTTTCCGCTGCGGCACTAATCCCGATGCCTACAGCTTCTTATTCTTGGACAGGACCACACGCGAGCAGCCATGCATTCCCCACTACCTGTATGACAATTGCCACACCAAGACGCACCGGCTAAGTTGCATCCTGGAAAAAAAAAAAAGTCAGGGACCTTGGCATCACAAGACATTTTTCCCGAGCCCGCTCCACTTCAAAAACATCTCAGGAAGTTTCAAACTGCATCACTTCACTCAAATCACTTCATAAGAAGGTCGGAATAGCCGCCAAATAATGTGGATTACAAAATTTTACCGACGGAAGATTATTCTTCTCGTGATGGCCTTGTGCCTACTACTTTCAATTGCAAATTTGCTCTTGAGAAGGATTCCAGATCTGCACTTGGATAACGGGGCACTCGACCAACACAAGTCATCAACATTCGACCCTAGGTCTATCACTCATTCCTTATATTCATATCTTCTATCACAGGCCGGCCCCGGCGCGCATGCCGACGCACAGAGCTCGATAGGGGGATCTGATGGTATCTACTTCCACTGGGACAACTGGGTGGACTTGTCGCCGGGAGACAAGGTTCTTGGTAATGCCCGAAGAAACGATGCTTCGGGAAAGTGCGGGGCCGCTTTGGATAAGTTTTCGCTCGTGAATCCCTACTTCATGGAGTCATTCCAGAAGAAGGTCTATCGTGGAATGGCCAACTTATTCTGCATCAAGGAGGTCCCGCAAAGAATTCTTGTTGCAACTGACAAAGGCTTCATTGAGGTTCCTGTTGCAAAAAAGCTTAGAGTGGATCCGCATGCGCTTTCTTCTTCTGTGGGTAAAGGCGCTCTAATCAAAAGCATGGAGAGGGTGCAAAACATCACCAGCTCCCCCAATTCAAAAATAAGGTTCCATCCTCATACTCCTCTCCGGAAAAGTGTTGACGTTGATCCGCGCGATTTCGTCTTTAATTTGGACTACGAAATCTTGAACCTTAAAGAAGGACTTAATACTGGTAATTTGCTGGAATTGGATGTCTCGCATTTGAAATTTCTTGAGCATGCAAATCGCCTTGTGGACTCTTCTGATAGATATTTCAAGTACCCCTGGATCTACACCGACGTTGTTGCAGGGCGGTCTCACCATACGAATTTCCCTTTCTTCAAGCGCTATATCTCTACAAGGGAGCGCCAAAGCGTCATCCAGCACATGGTCAGAGCCTGGTTCAAATTTGCCGAAATGGCAGGCGTTGTTAGTTGGGTCAACTGGGGATCTCTTCTCGGCTGGACCTTCAACGGTGTCAATATGCCTTGGGACACCGATGTGGATATCCAGATACCGATCGCACAACTCGATCGGCTCGCCCGAAAGTACAATTCCTCACTCATTTTGGAGAACCCTCGAGATGGAAACGCAAAATATCTCTTGGAGATCTCTCCTACTTATGTTCGGCATGGTAATGGCCGGAACTTCATTGATGCCAGATTCATTGAGGTCAACTCGGGCCTTTATATCGACATTAGTGCATTGGCAAGTACAGGGGATGAGCCTCCCTCGGACATATTGGACGGTTTCTCCGCCGAAGACAAACTAAAGGCAATACCCGTTCACTGCAAGAATTGGAATTGGCACTTGCTCCAGGAACTCTTGCCCATACGACACACGTACTTTGAGGATTCTTCTGTTTACATCCCCCATAATGTACTGTCTATTTTGACTCGCAAATATGGTGCCTCATCATACACTACAGCATTACTGTTTGCAAATCACCAGTACCACCAAGACATTCTGCTTTGGGTTCCTCGGGTCGAGGATCATGTGGGCTGTGTGATTGATCCGAAGACAAAGGACTTGCTGCTGTCATGCAAATCGAACTGGATCAAGGATGAGTATAAGATTGTGCGCGAAGCAGCTCAACGCCACCACATGCTCAACAGAGATGTTGACACTACGATTCAATACTCCATCTCGGACTTCGAGGAGATGAACCTAACCCGAAAGGATGCTTGGGATTACTTTGATGACATCGCTCATTCGCGCGTTGATAATGGCGACTGGTATAGCGAATAATGTGCACCATGGACGGGGCGATGAGGCCTTTTCACCTTTTAGCATTCCATCACACTACTCCTTATGTTTTCACTGGCTGAATTAAGGTCGGGTGGTCCACTAAGCTGTGTTTCTACTGTGGAGACAAGCTAACTTTATCTGCTTTGAGCTAACGCTTTTAAATGTCATTAGGCATATCATATTGCAGTGATTGTTAGATTCTCCACCGGTATTGCGCTACCCATGCGTGCTCCATTGCATTGCGATGCCCGGCTAGACGCAGAATCGCGTTGGTCCCTGACCATTTGCACGGTCCGAGCCGCTCTGCTCCATTTCCTCCGAGGCCTATTTCGGAACGACTAGCTCGATTAGTTCACAATAACGCTTCGAGTACGGTGGCACAGTCGTGACCGACCTTTTCATGTAACTTCGGATGATTCCCTCTTGCTTCACTGATCATCAACGAGTCCATCTTTTTCCACAGTTCCTACGTCCGACAGAACCTGACAGTGCTGTTATTCCTATGAATTGGGTATGGGCTCTTCAGCAGCCCTGATTTCCAGCTTCTACGCTCGTAAAACTATCATAATTAAGTCGACCCCGTAAATCTGAGATGTAGCACAATATGCTCTGCATCGAGATTCATACATTTGCGCACTTGGTGCAGCTCTTAAACCCTACATATTTTTACTGTTGTTATGTTTTTTTTGTAGTTGTTTAACGTCAAGTACTCAAGAGAAGGTGTATTCGTTGCTGATGCCTAAAACAAGGGGGATCATCTAAACTTATATAGATAGAAGCAGGCGATCACTCATGGCGAGGCGGGGGCCTCGTTGCACCACTTTCAGCCAACGTGAGGGCACGATGGCACCATCTTTGGTTGGAGTGGGGTGTTGGGACACTGCCGGGCTGCCTAAATGGCCCAACAAGTCCCAATCTGGCTTATCCGTAGGCCAAAGTGGCGCCTAAGAGGGCATTTGTCCTGCATCTGAGAAAACCACGACGTTGCATTTGAGTAAAACCGCTGCATCTGATTAGGTGCAGTTGGTGCAACCTCATCTAAGTCTCGGAGATAGGCGGTCGGGATTGGACACGCCTCTCTACAGGTATGTTATTGACAGTTTTCCCTTGTAACCGTACGTTACAGGTCAATTGTGTATCCATCATGGTGGATTTAACATTTACTTTCATTTCGTAAATGAGAACCCCAAGCAGGCATCAGTTTCTTAGTAAGTTCCGTCTATTACTAACGTACCACGGAATACTGCTGTAACAGTTTTCACGTGTCACTGCGAATAATCTTTGAAAGGTACAATGTCATTAGAGACATACATTATTGTGACTTGTAAAACCACAAAATTTAGTTGTCACCGAACGGTTCCGTGGTCTAGTAGGTTATGGCATCTGCTTAACACGCAGAACGTCCCCAGTTCGATCCTGGGCGGAATCAGTTCTTTTTTTCGTGCGCACCCATATTTCTTTCTTGCTGTTCGTGTCTCGTCGTAAATGAGATAGCAATTCCAGAGGCTAGCCTGTCTAGAACAAGACAGTTCGTTCGCCTTTTTTTTAGAGCGATTACACCAAACTGGCAATTTCCTCTTATTCCTTCTTGAAGTGAGCTATCCTTTGTTTAGGGATTTACCCTCGGGGTAATGACCTGCTTGCTCAATTATTCCCCACAGTTCGTCTGGCTCTGTTTTGCGCACGTGATTAAAGCATGGGCGACCAATTGTTTCCGTCAGCCTGCCAACTATGGTAGGCTCAAGAAAAAAGAAAGACTTTCGTAGACTCTAGGCTAAATCTCAAAACTCATACTTGTTGCTGAAGAAATCTCTTGCAATACAGCTCCATAATTTCTACCATGTCAGTTCCGGTTGATCCTGGAGGTATTGGTGCACTGATGTGCGCTTTCGAAAAGGTTTCTCCAAATTATAGGGTATATTTGCTCCACAAGCTAAGTACAAGAATCACACCATCTGCGAATCAATCATATAGCACCACCCTATTCATATATACGGACCGTTTGAATCCGCAAATCGAAGCTTATCCAGAACCCCTCGCCTCCTTCGTCCACTGATTCACGAAGTGCACATTGAGGAACCCGCAACCGCTCAGAATTAGGACGGGTTCGAACACATCATATAAAAGGTTAGCAACTTTGTTTCAAGTCTAGGACCAGAATTTTACTTGCTTGAGTTAAATTTAGACTCTCGAAGGTGCTACTATATCACCTGCTACTCCTAGTTCCAAGTGGTCGGGATACTTGTCAGTGACCCCGCAGCTTGAGCAAGCAACAAGCTCAGCGGCTATCGTTGAGTAAGCAGAAGCGTCCGTAAAGATAAACAAGCGGTCATTTTATAGCATGTCTGCCAACTCAGGAGAAGTGTTCGCCGGTGGTGCAACCACGTCGCAGCATGTGGATGCACAAGATGACGATCATTTTGAAAACACCACCTTCAAGTTGAAAAGAACACGTTCTCTTGGCCTATTAGATGAATTCATTGATTCTGAGCAACAGCAAAAGAATATCGAAAAGAAAAATGAGGAGAGACAGGAGTCTCAGGGGTCCTCGAATCCAGTTCAAGATTCTCCATCAGCTGGCGAGCTGAACTCCTCGAGCCTGGAAGTGAGTCCACCTCCTGAAACAGATAGCGATGGAGCTCCTCTTTCCCCGAGCATTGCGTCCGATCCGCCATACGTTGGACCCCTGGATGTCGCTCTCCACGATGACACTGGCTTAGCTGTAGAGCCATCTCGCCATGTGGATTATTTATCTCACGAGTGGGATGTTAGCGACATTTCTAAGTCATGGAGGTATATCATTCTGAGGAGGAAGAATGTCGCTAATGCTGCTCGTTTAGAAAACGCTAGTTGGAGAACGTGGGCTCAAAGACGATCTAATTTAAAAACAATCAGCCCCGAAGCCGTTAATTGGCTGAAAGAGAGTGATGTGACTTGGCTTTATGGGCCCATTGTTGATGATGATGATCATGAAAACGAAGGAAAGTCAGCCAATACAGAGTCAAGCTCTTTCAACACCGCCAGCAACTTGGTCGCTGGCGACATTTCCATCGCAAGAAAGACACACCGCCCAAAGCCCATTTTAAAGAAGAGAACCGTCGAAGACATGATGATTAGCCATCTGAATTTATTGAAGTTGGAAATCGCTTCAGCACGAGCCGATAAGGAGCAAACTCGGAGAGAGGATGCCGCTGCCCAAGCCAGAAAAGACGCTGCAGAAAAATATGGATGTTCTGAAAAACCTCCAGAGTACTTTGATTACAACGCCATCTCAGCAAAGCTCAATTCTCAGTACAAGAATTTCTCCCAACAGAATTCGGCTAACAGCAGCTCAGTTAATATCGCAGGGATGGCCAAGTCAGAGGTTCCGAGCGAAAAATTATCCTCCGAGCTTCAAAAATTATCACTAGAGCAAGAGCCCAATTCAAAAGGAGCAGCTATTGCAAAACAAGATCGACACATCCATTTCAATGAAGAAGTCCAGCAATGTGTTGCCTACGATTCCTACTATGCTGACGATGACCAAGAATATGATGATGAAGATTACGAATTTGATGGTGAGAACGGTTATATATATGAGGAGGGCGAAAACCAGGATGAAAAAAATGATGACGACGACGATGATGACGATGATGACGATGATGACGACGACGAAGGTGGATTCTTCTTAAACGTGCGCTCTTCCTCCACTGCTCAGATGCTGGGTCTGTATCCAGGATTATTATCTTCAGCGCAGAACAAAACCTGTTCGAAGGCCCCTGAAATTGATGAGAAACCAGATTCCAATTCTACCTCGGTGTCTCAGATTAAAACAATTCACCGACTTCCTCCTACCACTTTAAATTATGGCTCTGATGAGGAAAGTGACGATTTCAATCCTTACACTTCCAGCATATCACACAACGTTAACAGCAATTCAAGACGAGGTTATGACTACTACTATGATTATAACACCGTATACGAGGTGGATCCGAACCATGCAATTTATGGTGACAACTCAAAAAACAAAACACCAGACGTTGTTGATGTGCCTGAGAATATGACTATGGGATCGAATTTCGACTACGAAATCATTGAGAATGCAGATGATTTTGGCTATGATAATAATCCAAATGTTGCTTCACCAAACGAGTCATTCAGCAATGACACTTCATCTGGAATCAACGAGGAGAAAATTCCAATATCTTCCTTGGATGATTCAGCTGGTTCCAAGGGTAAGCCCAATCCTTTCTCTTTGGACAAATCCGATGACTCCAGCAGTTCAGAATCTGAGGAGGAGGTGGGGCTCTCTATAAGTGCAAGAAACTCAAGTCAATCGTTAGCACAACTGGTTTTTGGACAACCTTTGACTAAGGCAGATACTGGAGATCAACATTTCCCTGATATGCCCGCCGAGCCTTCGCCAGAAGCGAATCACATCTCTTCCATCAATCCCAACTATTCCTCCAAATCGCTATCGAAACAGCCTCATTCATCGAACTCACTTTCCGACCAATTCTTTAGTGGTGGAATGACAAAGGCCAGCGATAATAAGGATCTTAGTCGTCTGTTCTTTGGTACTGACCATTCGAGTAACTCACCAGTGAGCACCCCCACGGATCTGCACACGCCAGGGCAGGCTACATACCAGGGTACGCAATCGCCCCCAGTTCAGGCAAAGTCTTCAGCTGTTCCTCCGCATATCACATCAGCCAATGCTTTTCTGGGTGCTCGAACCCAATCAGTGAACAAAAATTCATTCATATTCAATTCCGAAAGTGAATCAGAGGATGAAGTCGATGAAGGGGACCCCTTAGAAAACAGGCCTATTGGAAGCAACAATCCTACGAGCTATCTGTCGTTATCCAAGGTCGCCGGGGAAAGCGGTATTGCTGTATCAAACACTGATAACGAGGACAATCAAAAGTCAAAAATGGGCCTGGCAATGACGAACTTTCTAGGCAGCTGGAACAAAAGCGCCCCAGGTCAGTGAGATTATTAGCGCCGTGAAAGATATATATTCTAAAAAGAATCCGTTAAAGTAGTAATCGGGACACTCGTCCCTATGAAGATTGCAAATTGCAACTAAGGGTCCAACTTCATAAATTGCAGCGCAGCGCACTGCGAGTTTTTCTGGTGATTCACAGTCAGAACCCCTCTTACATCCGTACCTCTGTATTTTCGAGTTGCTGTATATCGTTTGTCCAATAATACTCAATTCACTGGATATGATTGGAGACTTGGCTCGCATTGTGTTGCTCTCCATATTCTCATTTTCCCTGCCGTCCCATTCTGGAAACTCCAAGCACGAAAAGTCCAATGAAACTTGTGAACTAGTCGGTACTTTCTCATTATTAACGCAGGCGTTGTTAGGGTTACTATGCTTACTGTCATTGATAGTAAAACGCTTCTATGAACACCCAATAAGGCGAACTTGGAAAGTGTGGATCTATGATGTTTCTAAGCAAGTCATTGGAGCTCTGGGGGTACATGTTTTCAATCTCTTGCTTTCGATCTTGAAGAGCTCGCCCACTTTAACGCAGAATGAATCACCCTCTTGTGATGACGGTAATGAATGCTTAGGAGATCCCTGTGACTGGTATTTTCTTAGTATCGTCCTCGACTGCACCATAGGTGTCTACATCCTCTCTCTTGTTCTTAAAGGGACTGAACATGTTGCAAAAGACTACTTCAAAATCACTCAAATTGAAAGCGGTGAGTACGGCAGAGATCCCCATCACCCATCATTCCGAGCTTTTCTCAAACAGCTCGCTCTATACTTTGGCTCTTTAATGATTACGAAGTTTTTGCTTTACGGATTTGTTGAGTGCTTCGAAAGCCAGCTCATATGGATAACCAGCCACCTTCTATTGTCGTGGTTAGACGAATATCCAAATGAGCTAGAGATTTTCATTGTCATGTTTTTGGTCCCAATAGTTTTGAATTCCCTCCAGCTTATTTTAGTTGATAACATAATTCAGGATCATACCGTTCACGAAATCAACTCAAAGGTACAAGTTGAAGGCCCACGCGAGCCCCTTTGCGAAGCAGAGGTTGACTGTCTTGTGCATAAAAATCATGGCGTCTCGCCCAAGCTCTATTACATGTCACCAGATGAATGAATTCACAAGGAAGAAAGACTACTCTCAATAGATTAATGCCATGAAGATATATGTGGTTTCTATGTACATGCTATTTCGCGTGACGAAATGTTTTTGGTGCTTTGAGTTCCGGAAAGCTGTTTCGAATGGCTACCTCGTTAGCTGTTCACGGTGCTCATCTTGTTTCGAAGCCATACCCTTTCATACACTGCTTGTATTTCTCGATAATGTCGTCACACTTTCCACTTTCTTGGCCACTAAACAAGAGGCATTCGTCTCTCTCCTTCTTCTCATCAAGGCAGACACAACATGGCTTGGGCTTAGTTTCTTTCTGAACTTCTGGCATCTAGGGGTGTAGTTCAGAAGAGTTGTGAATTACTAATGAGCTTTGGTCGCTGGGCTGTATGCACACCGAAATTTATTTGCTCGTAAGTTCAGCCCCGGGACGTATCCTCGCACGAGACCCGTCACGCGGACTTATATTAGTCTCGGGTATTCAGTGCCAAAAGCCAAGACAATAGAAGTAATTATTTGGAAAGAGTATTTCAAATACAAAAATTTATCTATGGAGACTATTCTCTATGACTGTTTACTGTATCACTTATTTGGGCAACAATAAGGTGTACTTCTCAGTAAATAGGTATCGAAACTCGTTTCGCAAAAATCATGACGCTAGTCAAAGAAGCAGAGAAAGTGCTGATTACCCAAAAAAAATAAAAGATAAGGCTATTCTCGAAATCTGGTCGGGATCACTCGAAAGCGGAACATCCACCAAATGAAACCGTCAAAAGCCCGTATGAAGCCAGGATTCCGCGACTAAGCGTCGGTGCAGTTCGAGCTAAAGCGAGGGAACGTTAGCGAGCTTGTTGATACCTGCATACCTCGAGCGGACACACAAGCGCCATCAACTCGTGATCACCAAGAACACACGTCTTGCATACCGATGGACGAAGAGGAAGCAGTTCTAGAGAGGACCTCTTTGGACACATTGGGGAACATTAATGAAGATGTTACAAATGCCTCTGAATTTTCGACAGACTCACGAAATAGAAGGTCGGAGTCCATTTTCTCAGGGTTGAGACTCAGCCTAGATGGGACATCGAACAATGGCAACGTATCCCAGATCTTACAGCTGTTCTCGGGGCAAGATGATGCAGGCAGTTCTCTCTCCACAGACGCTCTCGGGCCTAACTCCATTCATGATCTCACTTTAGCCCTCGATGCGGCCCGGCTCAAGCTGAACAGAGCGCTAAAAACACTGGTGAGGATTAATGGGGGACTGAATGTTATCAACAATTTGACCAGACCATCCACAAAAGATATTCCTCCTATACAGCTCCAGTCCTTGGGCAACAAGATCAGCAATGCGGAATACAATGATGCCCTTTTGGGCTCATCTGGAGAAGACTTCAAGTCTTTTGAGCAAAGCTATAAAGGCTTGACAGCAGATGTCTTAATTAGCCACTCGCAGGCATATGAGATGGGTAATTCACCTTGCAGCAGAATGCCAGAGCCAGAATACAAGATTCCCGAGGTCTTCGAGGATGCCGATTTCAGACTTGATAATCCCCGTATATTCCGTGAAGTGATGGAGGGCTCACGTCTCTTCCCAGAACTGGATTCTGCTGATGGGAACCTCATATTAAATAACTCAGAGGTGCAAGACAAACTCTCATCTTATTTGGATCAAGTGGAGGTACAATTGATTCATGAAATCGCAAAAACATCTGAAAATTTCTTCAATACGTTAGGTGATATCGAGAATATTAAGTTAGAATCGAGAAGTTGCGTTTCCCGCTTCGCTGACATTAAGCATAAATTACTTTCACTCGAATCTAATCAGGCCAAAAAGGGTATCGAAATTCTTGACTTGATTGACGAAAGAAGAAATGTGAATCATCTCGAATCAACACTACTTCAGTTGAAGGAGATCAAGAATGCGTTCAAAAAAGCACAAGACCTCTACGAGAAGGAACATAATTTGGAATGTTTGAATTGGATTGACATTATTGAAAACCTAATCCAGGGAGTGGATTATGAAAGTTATTCCAACCCTGATGCAATTTCGGACTACCCAAAGCTCGATTGTCCTTTGGTAAATCTAAATGATCTTCCGGCATTATTTTCATTAAAGTCAGAGTCCAACAATCTCAAATCGAGATGCGGTAAGAGATACATTTCGGAATTTTCTGATCTCTTGGTCTCTGACCTTCATCAGCACTGTAAATCTGTGCCTGTCAGAGATACGATGAACCGCATTGTGGTCACGGTTGATCGGCTGAAGGCATACGATGTGTCTACAACAAACAAGCTGTATACAGAGGTTAGCCCAGAACTCAAATCATCCTTGCAGATATACATAAACAGTCTAGCAAAGTCAGGTTTTGTCGTGGAGGCATACTCTAAGTATCAAAATTTGATAGTACTGGAGATCAAGTCAATTATCAGAGCTGGATTGCCGAAAAGCAAGCAGACGAGTCAGAGTGCACAGGATAACTTTGGACTCAGTGCAAGTGAGTCTGGTACCCCAGTACCAAATCAGGAAGAGCCTAGAGCAAGCTTGAATCATGACAACAATACGTTATCTGACAGCATTAAAAATCTTGGGGACAAAGAGTTCAATACAATGATGCGAAAAATTTATGCTAATCTATCTGAGTGTTTCCGCAGACTTACTGCCCATCAAAAGGTTCTCCTTGATATTTCATTAACTAGTCTTTCACAAGAGAGCTCCCAACAGCTTGATGTCATGTCTCTCGATATAAGTGTTGCAATCAACAAGGCGATTGAGATAACACAAATCCGGTTGGTAAAGATTCTCAATGTTCGCCTGGAACAATTGGCGGATTTACCAATTCTGCAGTATCTCTACATGTACCTGAACTCCTCGGCCTACCTCCTGGAATGTGAACTTATAAATCCAGGTTACAATGTGTCTGGACCAGGTAGCTCTTTAAACGATTGGGTGAAAAATCACGTCGAATATTTTATTTATAAGTTCCATTCCAATTCAGTGAAACACTTAGCTTCCATTTGCGGGACCGAAACCTGGAAAGAATATTCCGGTGATTTGATGAACCGAACGCAAGCTTTGATCGATGTTATAGTATCATATGCAAGCTTTGTTAAAACAGGTGACGGATTTAACGGCGATAACTGGAAGAGCGAACTTCTTAACATATATGAAAGCGGTGAGCCAGAGGGTGAAAGTTCTGTACCTGTTTCTTACCCGCCTGAAGAGCAAACAAAATTATCCATAGAAGGCGAGCAATATTTTGTTCCTCAAATTATTATTGAAGTGGTTCAATGCGTGGCTGGTTTTCTTCAGCTTGCCACTATTTTCCACAGCAAAAGGAGCGGTGTCGAGCAGAATCTTTTGACTTATCTCAAAGTCTTGAACTCAAGAATATCTCAGGCCATTCTCAATGCTGGCGCAACCAGGACAGCTGGATTGAAGCACATTACAACTAAACATCTCGCATTGTGCATTCAAACCATCGACTTTCTAATTGCTTTTCTGGGCCAACTAGAAGCAATATTCTTACCATACCAACCCGACTTTGATCAAATGAAGGACACCGGAGATGTAGCTACATTCATCAAGGTTATCAGCAACTTCAAGGATCATAAAAGCGAGTTGTTTGCCAAATTAGTCTCTATAATGCGAGACAGAACCCTTATGCATTGCAAATCTATAACAGCGATCGACCTTAGTGTACCATTGAAGTCTCCCCAACAATGTCACCAATACATGGAAATTCTTGTGAAGGAAACTTTAACTGTTGCCAAAGTTCTAGGAAAGTACCTTCGTACAGAAGACACCCATAAAATCATGGGTCAAATTTTCGAGAATTACGAGAAATTCTTGACTAAGTGCTACTGTGAGGATTTACCGAAATTGAAAGACCTCAGTACAAAACACACATTGCTCAAAGACATGGACTACTTCAGAGTAAGGCTCGCTGATGTTAATGGCTACGGAGAATCTGGGCAACGCATCTGGGAGAGTGTGAATGAGATTGTAACAGAGGAAGAGGCCAGGATGAATACTATTATGCAGTCAAGTGCAAAGTCAGGGGTACCAGAAATGGAACTGACCAAGTCAATACTGGAAGAAAAAGCCTTTGAAAAGGAGCCTACTGAAAAAGCTACCGAGAAAGAGACCGCTGTACAGGAAGCCATTGAGAAGGAAGCTACTGAGAAGGAAGCTACTGAGAAGGAAGCTACTGAGAAGGAAGCTACTGAGAAGGAAGCTACTGAGAAGGTAGCCCCAAAAAGGGAGACCATTGAGAAAACAAATCTCGAATCGGAGAAGGAGTCGACGAAAGAAATAGAAGTGGAATCCGAAACAGGGGAACACGAAAAGCAAAGAGCTGCGCACGCGAACAGCAAAACAGAGGACGAATGAAAGCTGGTTTGAAAAGCCATCGAAAATATGTGAGTTTAACAACAGCATTTGATATTAAGTAGGTCAGGAATGAAGTATAAACTCGCCGTCCTTCTTCTGGTGAGCTCTTTCTTCGGTAACGATGCAATCTATCAAATTATGCGGAGCAACATCAAAGGCCGGATTCCAAACAGAGATATTTGGCGGGGCAATTCCCACGGTGCGTTTTTCGCCAATACTACCATCTTCTTGAATAAGAGGGCCTCTTAAAGTAACAAGCTCTGAGTCTGGTCTTTCTTCTATAATGATGTTATTGCCAGACTCTGTGTTGAGATCAATTGTTGTGTTTGGTGCAGCGACAATAAAATAAATTTGCTTGCTTTCAATATTAAACTGATCAGCAATAACGGCCAACTGATGGGTACCAATTTTGTTTGCAGTATCTCCATTTTTAACGATTCTATCAGCGCCTGTAACTATGAACTTAACAGGCCCCGAATTGCCTTTAACGCTCTTACGCTTCAACGACAGAATCAAAGATGCAGCCATGCTATCACATACAAGTGTAAAAGGAATGTTGTCATGCTGAAGTTCATAGGTTGTAAGCTTCGCCCCCTGATTATAAGGTCTAGTCTCCAAAGGATAGACATGTTCCAACCAAAAAGGTTTGTTGTGGTGTTTCAACAATCGTTCATGCACAGACCTGATGATTCCGAGTGCTGTTCCATATCCAGAGGTTGCCAAGGATCCGGTATTGCATACAGTCATAATCGAAAATGGGCCTGTGAAGTTTTCCGCCTCCAAGACTTCGATAATATAGTCAAGCCCATTCCCCCCAATCTTGTAATTATTGAGCTTGTCATCATTGTACAAGCGAGTTGAGTAGTCTAACAACAAGTCCAAAATTTTGCTATCAACGCCACTCAGAGTAGAGAACAGCTGAAGAAGTAATGATGTCACTTCCTTACATGCATTTGAAAGGTTAACCGCTGTGGGACGAGAAGTGACCAAATACTCAATTCGACCTATCAATTCCGCCACCGAGCACCCACTTCCAAGGGCCCTAGAAGCCTCAATAGCTATAGCAAAAGCCCCTACAATAGCAATGGCCGGAGCACCTCTGACTTTCATGGTTTTGATGGCATCGTAAGCGTCAGCAATAGAATTGATTTCAATATAGGCAGACACAAATGGAAGCTGCAATTGGTCCAAAATTTTGAGCGTTAAATCTTTGCGGGAAAATTTAATGGCCTCCAAGGTTGCTTGAGTCATGTGTGTGTTTTTAGGCGTACACACCGACTGTGGCATTGAAAGTCAATACCATGCTCTACTTACACACAGGATTGTGAGAACCCCACGTTTTTTGCAGTGTTGACCGTTATCATATACCGTCTTGTAGTTCGGAATATGGATGAGTTGAACTGTAAACGCACTCAGTAAATTGGAATATTCGGTGATCTTAATCATCTGCCTATTATATATTTGTATCTAGCTTTAATAGGAATTCTTTCGTTTTTTTAATCTGTTCTAACCGGGGCGGGAAGCCCTATATTTATAGTTTCTGCTGAGGGCTAAACCTCGTTTCCGGGTATTTATACCACTTAGTGGCCTCGATCATATCTGACCACTGTTCGTTGGAACAGAATTCTTTGACTCAGCACCCAGATGCTCTCTTTCTGTTCCACATGCGGCACCTAAAATATGAGTCTTCTTATACCGTCCACGTCAAACTCCCCAGAGATCTCATTCCACCTACAGCCGAGTAACTTTTGTCCTGTCACGGGACATCTGCCTCCCTTGTCAGAATTGACGTCTGATTTTGCCACAGACGGCGATCCTTTTCCGCTATTATTAGGTGCTTCACTTGTCTCGTCCTCGTCCAGACTCTCACTAGCCGAATCGTACTTGTCTTGCTTCTCGAAGTCTCTTGTCCGATGAGCTATTTTGTGCGAATCACGAAGATAATTATAAATGCAGGTGTAGCAAAAAACATATCCAGTTTCAATGATGGCAGGATTCATTATTTGTTCTCGGCATAGAGGGCAGGAACTGCCAGACTTGTATAACGAAAGTTTTTTCTGGTTAAGTGAGGGCATTTTCATCAAAACGGAGGGAGGCGGAATTGAGTCCTCCAAATCATTTCTCAGCGACTTCACAACTTTTTGAGCGAAGTCGGAACTATTCCACCATTCAAGAAACTTAAGAGTGAATATAGCCAACGGAAAAAATGTTCCAAGTAGAAACTTCGCGGATCGCAAAGATGGTTTAACAAATACCTCGTAAATGTACTTCAGCACCTTCTCACTTGAATTAGGAGGTCTAACTCTATTGGGTACCGTCTTTTTGCTTTTTAGCTGCGGCTCATTTCTGGAGTAGTCATACTGATTAAGACGCGAGTAATTCATTTTGAACAATAACATTAATAGCAGCGGCGACTTGGTGGCACCGCTCATGAACGCAAGCGTAGTTGCGAGATTGGATAGGCGCCAGATATTTTGCACATAAGGGTATACTTTGATGAAAAGACGTTGGAGCCAAACCTTACGTCTTTCTAACGCGCTTGCGTCAGGTGCATTCCGGAGCTGGTTAGTTATCAGCTTTGAGTAAAGGAGTTCGTAGTGATAATTGCATTTTTCCTGCAAGTAGGAGAGCCCAGTTATTTCGAAAATTGATACCGCTGTTTGAGTGGCCGACAAGATTCTTCTCTCTTCTATTAGCGATGGAACTAATTGAGTGAGTTTGCTAGAGTTGTACCTTTTCTTTGAAAGCGGAGTTTGACTGACACGCTTTAAACCGTAAAAATTCTCCGTGAAGCTCCCACGCCAATACTTGAAAAAGTACCACTCAACAATGGATCTAATTAACAAGTTTAGTTCGTCAAAGTTATTGGCAAGCTTAAGTAAGTAGCCCGGGTACCTCAGGGCATAATGAACTAGCACATATCTTAGAGACGGTGATAATAACTGTTCAAGTTGATTCGATGATATTAGCTCGAATAATGTTGGGGTTTCAGAGTCTAGCTTGGATGCGTCTAATGAAGAGTAGTATTCCATCTTCTGTAGGTACTTGCTGGTAGAGACAAGTTCCCTCATGTCAATTGCGGGAAGAAAGTGATCGTGCGAAGCACAAAATTTCAAGGGGCTACCCCACATGGACGAAGGTCTTCTACATTATATTGGCATGTTTCATATAATCAGAATTCTCAACATGAAACTTGGGCTCTCTGTTTTTTTTTCTTGATTCCGCAACCTGGCAACTCAATTACGAGTGATGCTAGTTGTGGGCTGCGAAACGGGGTCGAATTACATATCTCTTTTACTATGGAGAACTTCGAGTCTTTAAATGCCATTGTTGACGAATTCAAAATAAAGCAGTCGACTTTGTCGATTTTCTGTATTGATTCATCATACAGACTCGGAAAAGAGTTGAAAGTTGTTTCGTCGCCGCCTAAACACACATTAAGCGACAGGCCAATTGACATCACGTTTGACTCCAAGGATGACGCATTTTGCTCGATTTTCCTGGATTGTTTTCGAAGCTCCAAAACATCAAGTTTATCTTGTCCACACACGGATTTGCCAGGTCAGAAGTTGAAGTTCGAGTCGGACATATTGAGCAGTGATTTCGACGATGACTTTTTGCAAGCCATTTTAACAAGTTCTAACTCGGAGAGGTGAACTCCCAATGTAAATTTCATGCCGAGATGGAAAATCTTCGGAAGTGGAGGGACTACATAAATTCAAGTGAATGATATACTTAAAAATGAAAACAATTGTTCTTTACATCGAAGCTACTGCTCCTGCAGTCTGGTGTCAGAGCAACTTCCCAAGAGGTTGGGGTCGGCTAAAACGCGTGTCGAATTTAAAATTGGGCTTTAAATGGATCTCCCAAGTTGCAAGGTCAAACATTCGATAATCACCTATAACGACTACCGCCTCTGTGGATGGTGCACTTTCGCCCGCGCCCTTTAGCCAGAATTGGGATAGGTTGGTTTTAGCCTTATTATTCAACAGCTTGTTCTCTGCGTGAAGTTGGTATGGCCTCCAGCCTAGTCTATGAAGCATTGACTCTGCAATGATATTCTCTAGAGGTAGAAAACCATAGTAATACCCATAGAACAAGACCATGATCAATTCGTTCTTGATGATATCACTATCGGGTGTTGGTTGCTTCTCCAATAGATCAAGCTCCTCGAAGAACGTTTCAAACAGATTTCCAGCCCGGATGCGGTTCCAATAATTTTGGAGCTTACTCAAGAATAAAGGCGGCTTGAATGAGTGAGCGCCATGACCTGCAAGATTACTCGGGAGGTAAGGTTTCCTTATATGTCCAGAGAATGGGCTTGCATGCTTGGGTTTTATGAGGAGTTTTCCCAGCTGACTAATTTTGTTTTCAGAGGCAAAAGAGACAGCAAATTCCTGAACTCCCGGAGGTAGTCTGATCAACGAAGGATCACAAAATAAATTTAGTTCCGCTGGGGAGAGTTCTGAATTTTTCAATACATCCACATACGGTGAGAATTCGTTATTCTGATTCAATAGCGAGAGCAATTCGGATGATGATGTTTCTTCGCTCTTAGACTTTGGGGCTGACAGCGGCTTGAATGTAGCGCTTTGCTTCGACAGCAGCTCTTCTTCAGTGCATGCAGCTTTCATGTGGACTTTCTCATTTAACACACCGTTTGAATGATCACTGCTCTGACCGTTTCCAGCCGCAGCAATGGACCACTTCAAAGCGCCGACTGGCTTGGATGGAGTGGAAGCTGGCTTCAAAGTAGTTATAAATGCAGGGCTGGATGAATCAACAATAGGCTGCTTCCCTGCCAGTTTGCCTTTTGGAGTTGATGCTTGTACAGGATTTTTAGATGGTGTAGCAACACTGTCAGTACCTAGATCCGGCAACGAATTGGGAGGCGTGGCTGATTGCTTGCGCTTCAGTTTCTCCTCCACATACGGTTCAGGTGTTTTGTGAATATCTAAAACTGTGGAAGTATCAACATGCGCATTATCTGATTCATTGCTTCCGAAATGGTCTTCCGTTATATTCGATAGAGACGCGTTCTTCATTTGGTTTTCTTTCGCTTCCTTCAAAATCTGATCGTAAAGAGTGTCATCATCAACAAAGTCAGGCTCTTGATTAGAATCGAGATAAAAATTTAGGTCCTCCTGGATCTCCCACACAGAGTCGGCTGAAAGTCTATTTCGCTTGAGGTATCCAATCACCGTTTCAATGCTTTCAATATGAAATTCATTTCGTGACCTGAAGCCATCGATTTCTTGTTTGCGATCTTCAATAGACAGCACATTGTTCTTTCTGACCTTCTTATGCGAAAGCCTTTCATACTCTTCTTCTAGTTCCTCGTTTTGCGCATTGAGTTTGTCTGTAACATCGGAAAGGAATTCAATAGCTTCTTTTACATCACTTGAAAGGTCATGATCGTTGCCGTCCAATGCAGCTAGCATGATCGACTGATTCGAAAACGACTTCATTTTGGAGTGTTTTTCCACGTCTTTGTAGCATTCCATAGCCTCTTCGACTAGCCGCCTATGCTCTTGCAATTTCAGCGACGCTATCGTGGCCTCCAACGAATCATTTCCTTGCCAGTTTTTGATTTGGTCTCGAAATTTCTGGAGTTTCTTGATCTCTTTTTTTAAATCGCTCTCTAGCTTTTCCCTTTGGGAATCATTAGTAGAAGCCTCATGACGAGAAAAGTAATAGTTAAAAAGGTCTAAACCTTCGTGAATTTTCTTGAAGACTGTTTCGACTTCTCTAAATTGAGTTAGTACCCAGAAGGATTTAAGACAATTTTGGATTCTGGCCACGCCATACGTCCAAGTCTCTCAATCGTGATAACATACTTTTGTAGTTTTCGGTTAGACATAATAGCAACGGTTTATTAATTAAATTTGTGGGCAAGGTAGCAGGTTCATTTCTTGTGTTACACTAAGATACTTGAAATATTTTTCTTTTTTCTCTCAAGTTGGTAGTTCTTGGGGAAACCATCACGTGCACCTGAATCGCAATTAAGATAATTATGCCTCCTCGTCTAAGCTTACAAGCTGCTCCATATTTCGTTTATTGAATGTATGCTAGACTATAGCTCGAAACATTCGACTTACAATTCATCATGGTCGTCCTCATCATCAGAATCGAGTCCGAACTCATGGTCCTCGTCATCTGCAGCACCAGCACCGCCGTAAACCTTTTCACCAATCTTCGCACTAACAGTATTGAGCTTCTCCTTTTGTTCGTTGAATTCCTCAGCGGTTGCAGTGTCGTAGTTGTCTTCCAAAAATTCGTTAACCTCGTTGATAATATCAAGCATTTCCTCCTTGTCCTCCTCGTCCAATTTGCTGGCAAGTTCTTCACTACTCACGGTTTGCTTCATCGAAGAGACCATGTTCTCTAACGAGTGTCTAGCTTCGATCTTTTCCTTAATTTCAGCATCCTGAGCGGCATATTTCTCTGCGTCTTCAACCATTCTTTCGATATCCTCCTTGGACAATCTAGATTCATTATTGCTGATGGTGATGGACTTGGATTTTCCGGTTCCTTTATCAACAGCGTCGACCTTCAAAATTCCATTGGCATCCAAAGCAAAAGTGACCTCGATTTGAGGGACACCCTTTGGTGCAGGTGGAATTCCAGTCAACTCAAACTTACCCAACTTGTTGTTGTCCTTAACCAAAGCTCTTTCGCCCTCAAACACTTGAATCAACACAGTTGGTTGGTTGTCAGCAGCTGTAGAGAAAATTTGAGACTTCTTAGTTGGGATGGCAGTATTTCTGTTAATTAAGTTGGTCATGACACCACCAGCGGTTTCAATTCCAAGAGTCAAGGGGTTAACATCCAACAAAACAATGTCATCCACGCCCTCTTCTCCCGAAAGGACACCTGCTTGGACTGCGGCACCATAAGCAACAGCTTCGTCGGGATGAATACCCTTGGACACCTTCTTTCCATCAAAGAATTCTTCAATCAATTCTTGAATCTTTGGAATTCTTGTAGAGCCACCAACCAAAACAATGTCATCAACGTCTGGTTTCTTAAGTCCAGCATCATCCAAAACTCTCTTCACTGGTTTCAATGTCTTCTTGAAAGCCTCAATGTTTAATTCCTCAAATTTGGCTCTGGAGATTGGCTCAGAAAAGTCAATACCATCAACAAAAGAGTCAATCTCAACTCTGGTGGAAATTTGAGAGGACAAAGTTCTCTTTGCTTTTTCGGCTTCCCTCTTCAACTTGGCAATTGCCTTAGGATTCGAGTTGACGTCAATGCCATGCTTCTTCTTAAACAACTTGGCAAAGTGCTTGACGAGGGAATAGTCGAAATCTTCACCACCCAAGTGGGTGTCACCAGCAGTGGCCAAAACTTGGAACACACCGCCCTCAATGGACAACAATGAAACATCGAAGGTTCCTCCACCCAAGTCATAAACAATGATTTGCTTCTCGTCATCAGTCTTATCTAAGCCGTATGCAATGGCAGCGGCAGTTGGCTCGTTGACAATTCTCAAAATATTCAAACCGGCGATTGTACCAGCATTCTTAGTAGCTTGTCTTTGCGCATCGTTAAAGTATGCTGGGACAGTGACAACTGCATGAGTGACTTTTTTACCTAAGTACTCCTCAGCGATAGACTTCATCTTACCCAAAATCATACCAGAAATCTCTTCTGGGGTAAAAGTTTTCTGTTCACCGTTGACACTGACTTGCACAACAGGCATGTTTTCCTTCTTGGTGATCTTGTAAGGCAAATGCTTGGCCTCCTTCTTGACGACATTGTCCGAATATTCTAAACCAATCAATCTCTTAATGTCGAAGATAGTGTTGTTGACGTTAGATGGAGCTTGGTTTTTTGCAGCGTCTCCAATCAACCTTTCTTCGTCAGTGAAAGCCACATAAGAAGGTGTGATACGGTTACCTTGATCATTTGCCAAAATTTCCACCTTGCCGTTCTTCATAACACCAACACAAGAGTAGGTGGTACCCAAATCAATTCCAATGACGGTACCATAGTCTTCTCCAGCATCATCAGCATCAGCCATGACCAAACCGCTATTGGTAGACAAAAATGGCAAAATCACACATAGTACAAGTAGAAGTGATGAAAAACCAGAAATCCAGAGTTTGCTGAAAGGGGAACGCGTCGTCATATTGCAACCTGTATTTTCTGGGAAAGTATAGGACGTGGCGAGTTTGTGAATATTTATACTTCGCGCCGAACACCGCGTTGGAAACGAGAAGAACTTCTTCTAACAAGTGTATGCACTACTTCGTAATGACGTGGCAGAGGCCACGCACGCTAACAACAAACCAAATTACGTGTCAGAAACTGCGATAATGGAACTCATTGATGTCAGCTACACAACATGCATGCGCCTCTGAGTAATTCACACGTAGCTTTCTCTACTGCGGCAAAGGATGTCAGAATTTTAAGGTAAACATTCTTTGAAAAAAAAAAAAAAAAAAATTTCAAGAAATAAAACACTACTTCATTGGGGAAGAGGATAGACTTGCAAAATCGCTAGAATCAGTGTTTTACCACCTGAAACTAGTTGAGTAGCGGCTTACAAACATCCACCCCGGATATCATTTGGTGTATATGAAAATGATTTTCATGAAGGCGCGAACCATTCTTCATAAGGAAGGATTCTTGAAGTCATGGTTTCAAGCTCCAAATTCGTTATGCTTGGGTGCATTGGTCAATGTGGAGTTGCGGTTAAGTTGCACTAAACAACATTGCCACGAAAAGCGGCATACTTGAGGTCATGCGAGGAGCCGTTATTTATTGAGTTATAACGGCCAGGTACGCATCCGTACCTTTCTTCGTATCCCCTGGCGCGCGCACTCACACCCCACTCAATCCTTGGAAACTACATTCGGAAACCCTTTTCTGATCATACGCAGTAGAGATTGCAGAACGCTTTTGCCAAAACCACTGAAGTTAGAGTATATTAAACATTTGTTCCAGTTTTCATTACGATCAATTCAGTGCCATAATGTCATCTCATGCAACTGAGGAGTTGAATAAGTTGCAGAAGGAGATCATCCAAGCTAACCCCACTGACATTTTGCAATTTTGTGCCAATTACTTTAATACAAAATTGGCAGCTCAAAGAGCTCAATTGTGGCAATCTCAAGTGAAGGCCAAGGCTGCCGGACTCGAGTTGTTCCCCAATGTTGATACAGTTGCTTTCGACAATAAGGGAAACGGTGTGATTCCAAGCAATCGTCAACCTTCATTCAAGTCTCCTTTTAGTGACAATGATCCCCATTCAGACCATTCCAAAGACTCTCATGAACATGATCCACATCAGAAATCATTTCCTGGTGCTAAACTCTTTGGATCTTATGGTGTTGGAAGGACATTCGAAAAGACGGCAAAAGCCGACCCAGAAGATCCTGCTTTCGAAGCACCACACCCGAAGATTGACCAGAAGCCTGTACCACGTCTCCCTAGGACATTTAACGCGAACAGAAGGGTCTCGGTATCCGCCGAAGCCATGAACCCTGATGAGTTCAAGTCTGATTCCTGGAAGCCGCCAGTCAACAACTTGACGCCGGAGCAAAGAAGGGACTTATCAAAGACTTTGTCACTGAATTTCTTGTTCCAGCAGTTGGATGCCTATTCTAAATCCACCGTTTTGTCTGCTTTGATCAAAAAGGACTTTCCTGCATCAACTGAAATCATTACGCAAGGCGACGTTGGGGACTACTTTTACATTATTGAATCGGGCACCGTCGACTTTTATGTGAATGGAAATAAAGTGAACACTTCGGGTGACGGATCTTCGTTTGGTGAATTAGCATTGATGTACAACTCGCCAAGAGCTGCTACTGCGGTCGCTGCTCGCGACACCACTTGTTGGGCTTTAGACAGGGCCACTTTTCGGCGTATACTTTTGGAGGGAACTTTTGACCGCAGAATTATGTATGAGGACTTTTTGAAGGACGTCAAGGTTTTGGCTGGTTTAACACCACAGGAGAGATCAAAGTTGGCCAGTGCCTTGAGTACGGAAATTTACCATGCCGGTGACAAGATTGTTACAGAGGGTCAAAGCGGAGAAAAGTTTTACTTGATAGAGAGTGGCACATGTGTGATTTCCAAAGAAGGAGCTGGAGAAATCGCTACTATCGGCAAAGGAAAATACTTTGGTGAAGTGGCTTTGTTAAACGATTTGCCCAGGCAAGCCACTGTCACTGCAACCGATACGGTCATTGTTGCCACATTGGGCAAATCCGGATTCACGAGATTGCTAGGCCCTGCACTCGAAGTCTTGAGAAAACAGGACCCAACGGCTCTCCAATAGCTGCTTTAGAAGAAATTTTACGTTTGAGTAGCGCCCTGTACGTAAACTGCGGAATGTATTTTCCGCGTGATTTCTAAATTACAGCATGGTATCGATGCTTCCTTTCCTCGAGTTGCTCCCACAAACAACCGCCAGAGGCGGTTATTTGCCTCACTGGCTTCTTTTCATCTCCGCGGTCTCGGTTTTCAACTCTTTGCAAAATTATTTGATCAAAGACCTTACCCTTACAAGAAGAGTGTACTCACGTGCCCCACTCTCTGAAGTCACGAATTTGAGTGCACGTACCTTCGGAACCTGGACTTTCTTGACTTCAGTGGTTAGGTTTTATGGCGCCTACAACTTAATCGGCAATGCACCGATGTATAATCTTTGCATGTGGACATTTGTTATTGCGGGAATGCATTTCGTCAGTGAGTGGCTCATCTTCAAGAACTGTAAGCTTGACAAAGGCTTGGCCGGGCCATTGATAGTTGCGTCTTCCAGCTTGATTTGGATGTATAACCAAAAGAACTTTTACTTGGGAGTTTTGTAAGGATATGACGGTTATGGAATGAGACTAGACCATCGAAAAAATATAGGCCTGAACCAAGTGTTGAATTAAGAAAAAGATTTGGATAGTTTATTAGACCTAATGTGATCAAATCAGCCACGCTAAGACCTCGTTGCAGAGTCAAGTCGTATCTACAGATGTTGCACTCAGCCTGCGCGCGGACTCGCAAATGATGTCCATCGCGCAGACTCTGTAATTCCGTAAACTATGGCTATAGAATTAGATGAACCCTTGGTTGATGAAAACCAAGTCTATAAGGACATTTTTGGAGGTACAATGGGTGGTATTGGACAGGTCTTGGTTGGCCAACCGTTTGACACCGTGAAAGTCAGATTGCAATCTGCCCCAGAGGGTACCTATAGCGGAGCCGGAGATGTAATCAAGAAATTGATAGCCAACGAAGGGTTTGGTGGCTTCTACAAAGGAACCTTGACGCCCCTCGTTGGAGTCGGAGCCTGCGTCTCGGTGCAATTCTCGATAAATGAGTACATGAAGCGTTACTACGATGGAAAATTGCAGGGTCAGCCTATGTCACTCTTGCAATTTTTCAACTCGGGCGCCGTGGCAGGATTTGCTAACGGATTCTTGGCCTCTCCCATCGAGCACATCCGGATTCGATTGCAGACCCAAACCTCCGGCACGAAGTCTTTTGCGGGGCCTATTGATTGTGCCAAGAAGGTTTATAATGCTGGAGGTCTTAGCCAGGGTCTTTTCAGAGGCTTGATGCCCACTCTTTTGAGAGAAAGTGTAGGCATGGGTATCTATTTTGCTACTTACGAGGCATTGATTAACCGGGAGTTGAACAATAGCTTATACAAAACAAGAACTGAAATTCCTGGCTGGAAGCTATGTATGTTCGGCGGTTTGTCAGGGTATACGCTCTGGATTTCAGTTTATCCCGTGGACGTTGTGAAATCGAAATTGCAAACGGACTCATTGGTGAAGCCGAATTTCAAGGGCTCTCTCGACGTCGTTAGACACGTCTTCGGAAAGGCTGGTATCAAGGGCTTCTACAAGGGTTTTGTGCCAACGATCTTAAGAGCAGCCCCAGCAAACGGGGCCACGTTCGCAATCTTCGAATTAACGATGCGCTTAATCAATTAATAGACTAATATAAGTTCCGTAGCCAAAAAAATACATGCATGTTTCCATGATCAGCAAAGTTCACCTTCAGTCATCGCTGCTCATCAAATTCTGATCCCTTTTCTGTAGTCTTTGCTCCTTCCAGTTGAGTTGAGAGCCACTGTGTTCAGTAACAATAGCCTCCGAATCGCTTTCAGCAACATAATCTTGCGGATCGATGACTTTGATGTATTCCATGAAATCCATCGCATACTCGCCATTTAGCTCGGTAAAATCCATACCAAGTAATTCTGCTTTCTCATGATGCGACGTGTCGTCTCTGGCCACGATTGTCTCAGCGTCCTGGGTTCCGCGATGTAGGTTCCGCTCTCTTCGATTGAAGTGCTTGTCAATACGCAAGTGCATACCAGGAATAAGATCAATGAGGTACAAGAGAACCACACTCATGACGAACACATATGATGATGTGACCACCGATCCCAATACCTGATATCCAAGTTGAACCCAGTTTCTGACTAGCCAGCCACCATGTGAACCGTAGGAATCATCTGCGAAGATACCCACTAATAGAGAACCCACAATGCCACACACTCCGTGCACAGCGAAGATATCGAGGGCGTCGTCAATTTTGAAATAGTACTTAAGGCGGGTGGCCAAATTTCCGCTTATGCCCCCGATGACACCGAAAATGATACATTTCCAGAAGGTCCCGCTCCGAGTGATATACCCCCCTGCAGGAGTGTAAACCACTAGTCCTGCCATTAGCCCCGAGCTAAATGAAATCATCGAAGGCTTTCTCTTGGCCGCAAGCTCACGCGTATCACAAGGGGACACAGCGGTATGTCCCGGACTCATATCGTGGAGCTCGATCGCTTCATTTGAAACTTCAACTTCAAGAGGGGTAGCTGAAAAATAGTAATCAACGCCCGCCCAGACAATGCCAGCAGTAGAAGCACACAAAATTGTCCCGCAATATAGGTAGATCGAAGTCACCGTGAAGCTGAAGTCGCAGCCGGCGAGAAAGCCACACCAGCCGCAGAGAAGTAAATAAATTCCAGCGACGGCGTGCACATTATTTGAGCTCTTGTAATTGAGAAGAATCTTCGGGTTTCGAGAACCCAAATAGTATGAGTAGCCGAGGGCAGTGAATCCACTGACAATATGGACGCAGTTTCCTCCGGCAAAATCCAACACAGGTACAGAGTCAAGTTGCGTGGAAAGCCAGCCGTTTCGGTTCCAAATCCAGTAACTGACTGGGTTGTATATGATCGCAGACCATAAGAATATAAATAAGAACATCGGAATGATCCTTCCCCTCTCGGCAATGCACGCCGGGAAAGTGAGTGCGGCACAAGAGACTTTCATTAAGCCATTGAACATGAAGTGTATTATGGCGAGGATGTCTCCTCTGGGAGTGGAATAGATCAAGTTTTCTGGAACTTTCAAATGGCGCAACACCGCAAAGTTCAAACTTCCAATGAAGCGGTTGCTGGCGCTAGCGTAGCATAAAGAGTAGCCCCATATATACCAGTCTATGGTGATGAATGCCCCAATGAGCAAGAACATAGAGAGTAAGGTAAAGGAGGAGCGGCGCTGGATAAGCCCCGAGTAGAACATGGACGCTCCGAGCGGCACTAGTAGCATTAGTAGAGTGCAAATCAATAAATATAGCGAGTTGAGCGCAGTGTCCAAATCAAAACCACTTGCCAAAAGGCTGTTCGAAGAAGACATCGGGCATGAATATGAGCGTGGGAAGCGGGGGAGGATGATAGCGAAGCGATGATTCCAGGGTGCGATTATAAACACTGCACATATGCCGCACGGCGGTCTAGTGCGATGACCTCCAGCAATATTCTTGGAAGCACTGAGCGCAAAATTCGGGAAGTTCCTCCTCTCTTTTCAAACGCTCAACTCTTCTTTTCATCAAGACACATCCCACACACTTTTTGAAGGTTTCGTCTTTGGGGTAAGACGCCACATTGTATCCATTCTGAACCATCCCAATCACCTCAGCATCAGTATATGTGGTTCTAAATGTGGATGAATTAGAGGGGAAGGTGTGATTATAGTTCGCATAGTAAACCACTAAAGGAGGCAAGTAGTCGCTCCACACACTATATTGAGCGGCATCCGAATGCTGTTTCCCAGAATGGTCCTCAATCATTAAGTCGTCCATGTATGGGAAATCGGTAAGGTAGCATCCAAAAAAAACTGGTCGCTCACCGAGCTTTTCTTTCGTGTAGGTCTCTTGATCAGGAACATTAGGGAAAATCGATCGAAGTCGATTCTCGTAATCAAACACCGGCACAATGCGTTTCGCGTGGTGCGCCTGGAACCGTTGCGCCGTGCGGACTAAAGACGTGCCGTTTGGAAAGTTGTTGTCATCAGCAGACGCGTCAAAAGCGAAGATCACTTCGACCTCCCTGCTCCTCACAAGAAGGGGCTGGAAAGGAATGTTTTGGCCATCGTCGCCGCCATCGACTATGAATAGGCTCTTTTGAGCCGTCACCGACCGGCCCCTGCCTGCAGTAGGCAGGGTCTGGTAAAATGGGTTCGGAGAAAAGACTGCATATTCAGGATGCAAGATGGTTTCGGAGTCCTTCTCACTCAGAAGTCCGAATATGGCCAACACCAGCGAAAGAAACGAGAGAGAAGTTTCTTCTGCCTTGAATATTGCACGGTACACGTAATGGAAAAACGTATTGAACAAACTCGACGACGTGCCCACTACTAAGGCGAAGTTGTCGTACCCCGAGACGCACAATGAGTACTTCTCATCTTTGGTTTTCGTTGAAGGGACTCCGTTCACCAAACTTGTTCCTAGGTATCGCAAGTCAACAAAAGAGTTCAAATGGGAGTCCCAAGACCCGAACTCAAAAGGAGTGAACTCAAAGACATGCGAGTCTGGACTTCCCTCATGTGTTCCTGGCAACCTCTCTATAGAGCCAAAAATGGGAAATGGTTGCGAAAAATTGCGGAACGACTCCAAAGACGACACCGATGATAACGTCATGTTGATCATGCGTTTTCCTTCGGGAAACACTTTCTTGGATACCGCTCTCCCCCAGTAATCCGTGAGCGAAACTTTAAAGCCATTGTCTTTCTTGACCCTCACTTCTATGTTCAAATCTCGATAGAAGTTTAGAACCCGATGTGCCACTGTCGATGCCACATTCGGCGTGTTTCTGGCCGCCGAAACAGCCTCGTTTGCTTTCGTGAAAAAGGCCTGCAAAACCGCTGAAACGAACTTTCCCGACTTGAGAGTGATTGGCAGGTCTTGCTCTTGCGGCTCTTCGGGGCCGCCGCCATGATCGATTTGGTCTTTAAACTGAGAAAGCGGCAAATCATTAAACCCCTCGATAAGTGGGCTATCGAAAGCCTGACTACATATAGCACTGTGAATGGGCTCTCCGTCGTTCAACAAGTTGTTGGCTACGAGCCACAGCCCTCCGGAGTTGCCCGCGATGTAGCTCGCGCTCTGGTATATCCCGCCCAAGGCTTCGTCGGCCCCGGGCGTTCTTATGTCATAGGCGCTCAAGACCCCCGCTCCGCTTAGCATGGCTCTGTACCCACCACCAGAAACAGCTATACCTATTTTGACTACACCATATGGCAAGAGCTCGGCTACATTTGCAAAACCCAAACGACGCATTAAGCTCAAAAAGTCTTTGCGAGCATAGTGGTCACGGACAGAAACGTATTCTTTTTCGGCCTTGCATACCGACTGAAGGTTAGTAAGACTCGATCCTAGCTTTTATGGTCGGAACATACATTATTGGCAGATCGCACAAACGATCTTGACTCGCACACGGAGTAGTATGGTGAATAAGAGTTTGTGGACACCTTAAAGGACTCATGACAAATTCCATCGGCGTCTAAAAAGAGACTCGAGTCTACGGGAGAAACAAGTGTGAAGCACATCGACAAGGAGGTTATGGCAAGCGTCATCAAAAAGACTCGTCTCATGTTGCTGAGTGGTGCAAATTCGTTTCGTGAAGGAGTTTCGCGGTGCGACATGTATCGAATACACAATCTATTATATCAACATATAGCTATGAATTACAAGTAAATAGTGCTGAGGTTCTCAGACTTGGAAAAGAAGCAATGAAAGGGCAGGCGGCCTTAGAAATCCTCATCAGAGGAGACATAAGCGTCACCCAACAACTTCTTCTTGGCCATTCTCTCCTTCTTCTTCTTTCTCAACTCGGCAGAAGACAACTTGGTCTTTTTCTTAGCACTGGCAATCTTGTTACCCATGGCATCGAACTTGTCCTCCTCGTCCTCCTTCTTCTCGATTCTTGGACCAGCACCTTGACCTTGAACCCAGTTGTGACCGGATGGGGACATCTTACCGTCCAAGACAGCCCAAACTTCTTCAGTCAAACCCTTGGTGAACTCAGCAGAGTGAGTAATGATGACAATACCACCCTCGAAGGACTTCAAGGCCTTGGACAAAGCTCCCAAAGAGTCTCTGTCCAAGTAGTTGGTAGGCTCGTCCAAGACGATCAAGTGAGGTCTTTGCCACGTGCATGCAGCCAAGACCAACTTGACCTTTTGACCACCAGACAAACCTCTGATTCTGGAGTGAGAGACCAACTCTGGGTCCAATCCCAACATGGTGCAGTGGTCCTCGATCTCCTTTCTTGTCAATGGTCTGAATTGACCGGAAGCCAAAGCTTCCTTCATGTCAACCTCAGCAACCAACTTGGCGTGGGTTTCGATCAACTCACCTCTTGGCAACCAAGCGTTGTCAACAGACATCATTGGAACCCATCTCTCGTTCTTCATACCGATGTTCTCACCCAAGTTGAAGGAACACTCATACTCGTAAGAGTTCTTGAACTTTCTTCTGGAGTGAATACCAGCGATTCTTCTTGGGGTACCTTCGATCTTGAAGATCTTGTTCATGGATTGCTCATCGTCTTCATTGATGACTCTGTTGGCTCTGTCCATGGTCTCTCTGTCCTCACCGGTCTGGAATCTCCATTGAATGTATTCAGATGGAGTCTTGTCCAAATGACTATCGATGTGGGCGAAAGCATGCTGCTTAATGTATGCGATACGACAGTTCTCGTGGACGTAAACCTCACCAGTAGTTGGCAACAATTCACCAGTCAAGACATTGATCAAAGTAGACTTACCAGCACCGTTAGGGCCAATGACAGCAATTCTGGAAGACAAGGAACACTGGAAGTTAATATCAGTGACTTGAGGCTTGCTGGTGCCTGGGTATTGGAAGGACATGTTAGACACTTTGACAATAGCCTTTTGCTTAGTCTTGACACCCTCCAAGAAACCTGGCTCTGGAAACTTGAACTCCATGTCAGAGGCGCCCAACTCGTAGTAAGATTGAGCGGATGGGCACTTCTTGACGAACTCAGACAAGTTACCTTTGTACTTTCTCAACTTGAAACCTTCGTAGTGGATAATGTACTCAGTAATATTGTCCAAGAATCCAGAGTCATGCGAGACAATGATGGAGGTGATACCACATGTTTTCAAGTAGTTGACCAACCAAGCAACATTGACAGTATCCAAGTGATTGGTTGGCTCATCCAACAACAAGATGTCGGCGTTCTTCAAGACAGCTCTGGCCAAAGCCAACTTCATCTTCCAACCACCGGAAAGGGAGCCGATTGGCATCTTGATCATTTCCTCAGAGAAGTTGAACTCTCTCAACTTGTTCTCAACGGTTTCCTTGTCCAAGCCGACCATACCATCTTGGATAACAAAGTCGACAACTGGGAGGTCAGCATCAGCACTGTCAATGTCGTGCTCGACGTAGACGGTTCTGCACTCTTCTTGAGATGGGAAACCCTCAACTTGGCCGTTAGCAATAGCTCTCATCAAGGTGGACTTACCGGCACCGTTAGGACCACACAAACCGTATCTTCTGTTTCTCTTTAATCTGAATTGAGTCTTGTTCAACAAGATCTTAGCACCGTAAGCCAAGGAGAACTCACAGTTACACAAGTCCTCTCCATCGTCCTCTTCGTCCTCGAAAGCAGGGGGTTCTGGAATGTTGTCGAGGGCTCTCTTTCTGAACTCTTCGATGACTTCCTTGGCCTCAGTCTCGTGCAAGAAGATGGTGGCGAATGGCAAGATATTTTGCAACCAGGACTCGGGTTGGATGTCTCTTTCATCGATCAAGTCACCACCGATAGCAGCAATGTAGTTCAATGCAGTGTCGAATCTTGGAGCAATCTTCTTGTCAGCAATCAATTCCTTGAAGACACCCAAAGTGACTGGAATATCACCAGCGGTAGAGACCTCAGGAATCTTGTCGTTTTCGCCGACAGCACCAACTCTCCTAAGAGTGTTCAAAGCACGTTGGGTAACGCCACGAGCTTCTGGGTCGGCAATGCCGCTGAAGTTAGCCTTCAAAGGAGGCAACAAGTTGGCCAAGAAAGGAGCAACGACTTGAGGGTCATCGACCAACTTACACATGTTGTCGACAATGACAGCAGACTTTCTCTTGATGGCAGTCTCACGTTCAGCCAAACCTCTGGACAACAATGGGGCCATAATGGACAAGGTAGCCATGGTAACCTCAGAGACGAAGGTCGTAGCACCCAAAGCGTGGACAGTTTCAGAAACATCGGTTCCTTTAGCGATACACTCAATCACTTGAGGAATAAACTTCTCAATATCCTTGTTGTCAATGGTCTCGGTGGCTTTAGTCATGGTGGCTTGAGCGGCAGCCTTAACCTCAGTCTTAGTGTCCCACATGGCGTCAGACAAAGCAGGAATCAACTCAGGCATTCTCAATGCGACCTGGGCATTGGCTGTGTCGACCAACTGGGAGACAGCCTTCAAGATGGAAACCTTCTCAGTCCATTTGTTGGTGGTAGACAAGTTTTTCATCAAGTCGGGCAAGATGGCCTTGATGGCGGTTGGGGTGATGGCAGAAGCAACAGCCATCAAAGCATTGTCGGCAGCAGCAGCAACATCCTTGTTCTTATCACCGGTCTTGGTAGCGACATCCTTGGCCAATGCAATAATGTATGGCTCGACCGATGGAGCCATGCCATTGACAGAAGCAACATGGCTGTAAGCGATCAAGGCAGCTGTGGAGGTCTCAGCGGACTTGCTCTTGATCTGAGCAGCGAAGTCCTTGAAGAACTCAGCAGGAACATCATGATCAATAATAGAAGAGTTCAAGAAAGAAGAAACATTGGCAGCAGCCTCCTCTTTGTTGTCGGCAACTTGCAACTTGCTCAACAACTCGGAGAGAACCTCACCAGAGTATTTGGTTTCACTAGAAGACATCTTTCCTTGCTATCGAGAGAAAAAAAAAAAGCGAAAGGAAGCCCTTAAATGGATACGCAGACATACAGAAAAATTTTCAGACGCCCCTGTGTACAGGCCTAACAAGTTTCTTTTGTTAAATCGCGTGTAATTGTGAGCATGCTCATCTCTCGAGTAGTGACCGAAGCTTTCGGCAGCTGGCTTGAGCAATTGAGGTACCCAGTCAACAAAATGGTGAATGTGTTTTTGTGCCAGTTTGAATCTGGCCTATTGAACCAATATTTTCTATACTTTATGTAGAAACCTGGCACAGTATTTAGCCGTGTTATGCTCATCGCAGCACTCGGCATTACCCGCCTCTTGTGCGCCTCTTCTCTAAGTTGCACGCATCATGACAACCGGTTTGGTCCGAAATGCTTTCTGGTACCCTCAAACCTTGGGCTGTCAACATAGCAAGACATAGCGGATTTGAACCAAAGGCCCAACCATTCTTTGTTGACCAGATCGGCTCGACTCCTAATGCCCGCAGCCAATGGCATCGATAGAACGTAACACAGCACGAGTTACTGTATTGGGCGAAGCCACGCGCTGCAACACTACAATTTCCCGTGGCGAATCCATCTCAAACAGAGAAAAACCATTAGCAAACGACGCAAAATGGTGTGCAACTCATCAATCTTCAGGAGACTCATTTTCTTTCTTGATTTTTTTTGTTTTCTTTTGGCAAGAAACACTCTCGGTTTCTTGTTTAATTTTTCCATTCGTAAGCTCCCAAGCCCAACCTCAAACCATTACGCTATTCCGACTATCTAGAGCATACTAGGCGTCGGCCAAGAGGTTGGAAAGACCATCGAGAAATTTTTATATACATTGCGAGCACGACATCAGCTCTGTTCAAGAATTTTCTGCACCTTAGCGATGTCTTCAGAGCCAGGCTGTGCCTGTGACTCCTTCGATGACCCTTCTGCACCCTTCTTTTTCTGTTCTTTGGTAGCCTCTAAGTGCTTATCTTGTTTGGGTTTGTCGTTGGCCGTATTATCATCCCCTCTCAACGCCTTCACATCATTGCCATTCTTCTCGCGGTCCGTGGTGCCCTTCTTGCGGCCATCAATCACAAGATCTTGATCATTGCCAACATTAGGAGCCTCATTAACTATACCTCCTTTAGGAGCCTCCAAGACTCCATGGCCAAGCTCACCCTTTGAATTTTTGGCCTTGTTCAAAGCCAAATCGAGTTTCTCCAAAGGCTTATCTTCACCCTTGTCAGAATCCACCAAATGGCCGACATTTCCCAAATTCTTGTCCGAGCCCACATCATTTGCAGAAGACACTATCTCGTAAGTGACGTCAGTGTGAGGTTTCAACTCCTGGCCGATCATGTACACGCAAATTCCAAAAAAGAATAGCATCACCAAGTACCCCACCATCTTGCGGGAGTTGGTAAGGAATATTTGTTTCGGCATCTTGTCGTAAGCCGACCCTCGTTTGTTGGGTTTGATGTAGTAAGGTCTGGGTAATCCATTGTTTGTGTATGATCCCTGCATTATGGGGCTTGCGTATCCGCTTTCAGGTTGACCTCAAGCAGAGGTGCTGATATAAATAGCTAGAAAAACGGTCCTTATAAAGTCGTGTTAGGTTTGCCGGTGAGTTTTCCTTTCCAGAACTTTCACCTTCGTTGACAGAAGAATAAGCACTTCGAGTGGGGCTACCGACGTGCATGGAGAAGTGGGCGGAGGACCCAGTAAAACGCGGTCCATGCACACCTTGACCAGGTACCCTCAATCGCTAGAGGAAGACGACCAATGAGCGAAAAAGATCAGATATAATTGTGCCTTATTCTCTTTTATTAAATTCACTCTTGATGCTATCCGCAAATGTCAGCTGCTCCAAGATTCAAATGTATTACTTGGAAGTTCACCGGAATAATGCATGGTGAAAGACAAAAGGAACGAGTCACATTGTTTATTCATACACATACTCAAATAAACTAAATATGTCCAGCGGGAAAAAGCTCCAATTATGAAATGCTGGAAAGTACTACACGGCGATTAGTGAGGATTTTAGACAGTTTACCTGACCGAGAGGCTACAAGTCACGCACCGCGCCTTTGGGTGCAAACTCACTAAAAGAGTACCATGCTTTTCCTTATGATCTGGGTGATTTTCTTAGCCACCGTAATTGCCACGCCGCCTGCTTGTTTCTTGGGCTGCATTAACGATATCGCCCGTTTCTGTCCGGCCAAGCAAGCAGACGTGGAGTGCATTTGCCATGTCAACGAGGCAGTGGAACAGTGTATAGTACAATACTGCAATGGAATACAGCAGCTCAGTGCGAGAGACCATTTCGCCGGGACTTGCGCTGAGTACGAGTTTGTTTTCGAACGAAGTGAAAGGCAAAAATGGCCGGTGATTGATTCCGATAAGATCCCGAAAGAAAACTCCAATGGCGACCATCCGGGAGACTACCCTAGCGACCATCCTAGCGACCATTCTGGCGATTATGCTGGTGGCCGCTCTGGTAAACCTCCGAAAGAACACAGTGGCAATAATCCCGATGATGCTCAATCAGATAATCCCGTTGACTTGGACGACTGCAGAAACGATCAGGACGGCGAAGATATCAGCAAACAAGTCTTGCAAAAGTGCATGGAATTCATCTTAAAGCTGTCTGAAGACACCAAACATAGCTCGGTCAAGACTGCAGGATCAAGGAATGCTGAAGAAGGGTATGTTAGACCTGTTCATGGCTCTCCAGGAACGTCCGCCAAAAAACGAAGACCCAAAAGAAAGGTTGTGAGAGTTAAAAGACCTGATAGAGCTGAGATTTAAAGTCCGGGTGTGCTCCCTTCTTGACTAAGCGGGAAGCGACGCACAAAGGCCAGGCTCTGCGAGGATTTTCACCACTTCTTTGCGAGGAACACTGACTAAGCCCAACACTCTGGTGTGTTTGAGGGAAGAGTTCAACTTATCCTGGGAGGTTTCGCTGACGTCGCACATGAGCAAATTTCCAAACGGATCTACCACGGAAAGAACTCCCTGTAAGCTCCTGCCATCCGCTGTCTCAATGACCAACTCCGAACCCACAACGGCTTGCATGTCTAACAAAGGAGAATCAGATGTCAGACGTGAAAGTGCGCGCTTGAAGGCATAGGGCTACATGGCCCCAGTGCGCCGCATTGCTGGTGTGCTGTAGAGTACACCGGGTGGCCAGCAGAAGGTCCCATAGGGCGTTGCTAAGACAAGTTGCTCGCAGCGGATTTGCTGGCTACTGTAACAAATAAAAGTTGCCCATCCGTTCAAAGCCTAAGCGTGAGTGGCTAATTGGCCCGCGCGGCCTCGCATTCAGTAGGCCAGTTACCCGCACCGTGGGCGACACTATAAAAATGCGCCCCGGCTCACCATTAAAAGACTACAGTTAGTTCGCAGCTCCGAGTCCCACTAAACTTGGCAAGATGCAGCACCATTTTGTTGAGCGGGGCAAGTATTCGGGTGTAGGCGCAGATTGATGCACGTTGCTGGGCGCCTGACGTTGACTTCTACATGGAGCGTTGGGAATCAGTTGATGCTACATTTTGTTCACTAAAATTTCTCTGCGCACCAGCGTGGATATGGCCCTTCTCGGCCATTAAATGTATTCCTATATACACCTCCACCTCTTGTCTTTTCGTACCCGCAAAAGTTAACCTCTTACACTGCCCCCCCTCAGACTTTGGACGTATTTAGATTGGAATGCTCGAGTCGGAGCTTGAATCGGTAGTGGCTGAATATGGCTCTTACTTTCCTCTGGTCAGACTCTTGGGCCAGCCCGCTCATACTATTGAGGTCGAAACCATGGAAGGTGAAGCTCTTCGCATAAAAGTCGCCGCTGGAGGCTGGTACATCCTGAGCTCACCACAGTTGTACGACACCTTCGAAGCGCTCATGAACAGCAAATCTCGCGGGTTCCAAACGAAGTTTGCTGATCACCTCTTCTCAAGACTACAGCAACTTGTTGAAACTGAAAGTAACTAACAACTAACTATAAATATATACATGCAATCAAGCGTCAGTTTCCACCAGCTTCTTCTGCTTTCTCAAGAGCATCTCGAGATCGCCCACGTCGTACTTCGAGTTCCGGATGTAGTAATGCTTATTTTTGGGCAAGTACCTCTCGGGCTTTTGGATGAGCTCAATGAGCTTGATGTTAGGGCTGAATAGCGGGATTCTCATTTCACACCCCAATTTGGTGATTCGATTTCTCACCAAAATATTGGCTCCAAGGTTGTTCTGGCCTCTCTTGATCCCTATGACTCTTCCAATCAACTCTGTTCTATCGAGATACGAGACTCGGATCAAATCGCCTGCTCTCAATTTGTTGGGTCCGCTGACCAAAGCTGTTCTCCTGCCCGTAGGATCATGCTTCTTGAGAAGTTGTTGGTGCAAGTACTCGGTGGCGCTCTGCCCGTTTCTTTTCTTGGGAAGTGGTTCGAACACGGGCTTTTCATACTTGGTTTGGAGTGACCTGTTGAGATTAAGAACACGCCCTGTGTTGACTATCCGCTTGAGCGAAGAGGCTAGGCTGAACATGTTGACCCTCAAAATACTTAGTGACTTTTTTTTTCTGCAAGCACCACCGGTATCCTGCACACAAAGCACTCCGTCTACATACTTACCCTGACTTGATTACCATGACATGCTGTGGTCTTCAAATTAGTATTGTATAAAACTGCTCCCGGCTAACTACTCAATAATGCTAACTACTCAATAATGTGGGCCAACGGCTCAAAAACGTGGGCGTCTTTGGCGCGCCGTGAACTTGGAGTCGAGGGCCACCTTCCGACCTCTTCTTCTCATTGTCTCCTTCTTTCTGTTGATGTAATCTTTCCTTGTTTCTAACTTCTTCTTCATCTTAGCGCTCAACTTCTTGACGGCTGGTGCGTCCATTTCCGCCCCTGCTAAATTGAGGGTTCTTTCGGCCTGGCCTGCAGTGAGAACCAAGTAATGCTTCCTATTTCTCTTGGATTCGGGATCGTCCAAGATGAGACCACCAGCGAAGCCGGCAACTTTGGCACACTCCATGATCGCTTGAGTTTGATTGTCATTCATAGGATAAAATTGGGCAACGAACTTGCCTCCTCTCTTTAGGGAAGCGTACAAAGAATTGAAGAATCTCAAGAGTCTTTTCTTCGGATCCGCTGATTTTGTGTCAGCATTGCACAACCACTGAATCACTGAGATCGAGATAGCTGCGTCAAAAGTTCCAGCTCTAAAAGGAACCCCACTGCCTATATCGGCAAGGAACAAATCGCCATCCACTTCTCGATCTAAAGCAGACGCCAACATGCTGGGTGCAATATCCATTCCTAACCAGTTGTAGCCCTCTTCAGTAAGAATTTCTCCCGAAAGTCCCGACCCACACCCGACGTCAAGAATGAAATGTGGCTCGTCCTTATTTAGGTTTAGGAGTTCCAATGATCGAAGAGTCATTTTCGCCTGAATGTGCTGAACACGGTTGGAAGAAGTGTACTTGTATGATTCGGAATCGTTGTAGAACACCTCGGGAGGTGCGATTTCCTCAGGCCTAGACATTTAGCTCGTGTTTGATGTTTCTAAAGTGTTTGCAGCTCGGTGAGATGAGTATCAAATACGTATATGCAGGAATACCTCACGACAACGGTACGTCACTTACGATGGATGATTGAATACGCAATTAGGAGAATTTGGCCATTGAAACAACGGCTTTTTCTATCTTAGTACATAGTACTATTTCTAGCACCACATTCAGTCGATGCTCAAAACACCAAGTAGAGCATGGCGATAATGGCAGGGCCTGTCACAAACCCGAACCAACAGATCACGTTACCGAGAACTTTTCGATCACGCATGAATGAGGCACGGCTGAGGATCACGAGCGGAATCTGGCCCATTTGGAAAAGAAACAAGAATCCTCTGATCCGGCCGAAAATGATGTACATGATGAGCTCATGCACAACACTCGAGATTAAGAACGTCACCAAGGCCGCAGAACTTTTGGACAAGGAAAAGGCACTAATGGAAGAATGGTAGACATGCCTTAGAAGAAATACATGTACAGGTTTGTTCCAGTATCGCGCAAAGTCTGACCAGTCAACACATGACCACCATGGACCGTAGAAGTCACGATCGGCAAACCTGCTCAATTCGGCGATTCCATTCAAGATCACGTCCCAAATGATGTAGAAGGTAAACAAATACTCCATTGCCAAGGGGGGAATCAAATTGATTAACGTTAATAATCCCAAAGCCACGCGGTCCTTCGAGGAGAGTTGCTCTTTTCTTAAATGGTTGCATGCCACCACTTGAGGGTAAATTGATTCCTCAGCCACAATAAGCATCAAAAATATTACACCCGAAAGTGCACATAATTTCTCAAGAAAGAATTTCCAGCGGATGAAGCTGGTTCGGCGAAACACTAGCGCGTACAGAAGCGTAGGAAACATGGTGTATTGAAAAAAGTTTTTCAAGTTAATATTTGATGGAAATTTCACCAAAGTGGAACACAACTGTTCGGAATTCATATCCAAGATAGCGTTATCCTTTGCCTTATCCAAAGCCAATGACTGGTGAAGTAACTCGAATTTGCAGAATGCAATGGAATCAACGATCAATGCTTTGGTGGAATCCAACTTGTAGCCTTCGGGAAGCTCCACTAGATCCTCATTTAAATGTTGGAGAAAACCTTCGGAGAACTGAAGCTCCCTCAAAGTTTTCCACATGTACCCATTATAGAAAGCGTAAGAGTGCATTTTCATTAACAACACGAACATGTGGAGCACCAAGAACACCCTTCCTATCCATTGGTCCTTCGCCACATACTCCGAAGCAAAGTAGATCCAAAAGAAGGTGAAAACGAATTCGTATGCGGAGGTGATGGCTCTACCAGTTTTGCGCCACTCGAACACCTCCATGCGGCAAAGAACTTGCACAAGGTACACGAAATATATCGACAAGTACATCAATAGGTCAGTGATGGCAATCCTCACTAATCCCGTGGTAAATATTTTGTAGACAGGGCCGTTGTGAATGGCGGGGCGGCTGTCGTAGTGTGCATTGATCAAATATTTGAGGATGAAAAAGCCGACCCCTAACCAGAAGAGGATGTAGAAGCCAAAGAACAGCGAGTTCTTAAAGGACGGATCATCAAAAATAGTATGGAGTGTTGGTAAAGACTCAATGTCTGTGAAGTTCGATTTGAACTTGACATTGGCCCGCTTATGGCGCTTGGCCCTTTCCTTTGTCTCGTGCTCAATATGTCTGAATGTCCACTCAACTGTTGACCTGTCTAGTTCCAGCATATCTAAGGATCGTAGAGAAGTAGTGCTTTGTATACCTGAGCCCTTGGGACCCTCTGTTCTAGGGCTTTCCAGTGGCACACTTTCATCGCTTGAGATCTCGGATACCTCTTCAACTCCAGCTTCAAAAGGCCGGCGGCTCTCCCGCTTGGGGATTCGCTTGAGCCTTTTCTTAGAGTAATTTGTGAACGCCATTGAGTCACTCTAATTTGTTGTTGGAAAGATCGCAGGCAAAAATATCAATGTGCTACAGGAACGAGAGCCATACGATCGGGACGCATTTAGTCCGATCCGATCGACTCATGCAGACTGCACAACCAGTTCTTGCTCTCTTCGGCGGGAAACACCGGCAACACTGGCGACCCCAGACCCCAGCACCGAAACTAAAACATATCGTCAGGACTACTCCATGCTGATTTCTCGACCCCACCTTGTGACCTTCGCCAGTACGTGCTCACGGGACGCTCGGGTCCATGCGGAGTGTATCTAGCAGCAGGATGAGAGTGGTGTGATTCACGCTCCGGATCTGGCTTCGCAATTCTTAAATACTATATACATCACTTATAAACTCTCTGAAATGGCCTCGTATCGTTGAAACATGAGCCCCAGACCTTGTTCACCACCTCCTCGGCTTCTTCTTTGCTTTTGCATTGCGGGTTCGCGGACACAGAGAGAACGGCTCTCCGCTTGATACAGCTCTGGAATTTTCCCCCAAAGTCCGCTAACCCAGTTTTTCGGATCTCATTCATGATGCGGCACTCTCCGCTGAGCATGGATGCTCGTATTTCCGTGCACGCATGATGCCTCAAGTTGGTGGGATTGACGTTGAATTTGAGGTAGTCGTAGGCATGTATCAACTCATGGGTCAAGACGTCCTCGAGCTGCCATTTGCTTTGTATCCAGTTGGAGCACAAGATGACTCCCAATTCCGGATGGAACCCGCCACCTTTCAAGTCGTCACAGGTTTCACACGTGATGTTCCTCGTAGAGAGATTGCCGCCTAGCTTCTTGATGTGCCCCAACATGAAAGTGACCGACGGTGAGTATCGAATCATCCAGTCTCTGTACTCCTCACACTTTGCACAGTTATCGGGGAAGTGCTTGGCCCTGTAATCAATCTCGAATTGCTTTTTCTCCGCTTCGTCAATACCAAGTCCTGTTCTATAAGAAAGAGACCTTCTCCACCATTCGAACCCCACGAGTTTTTCCCGCGGAGAGGCCTTGGCCTCGGTGTGCTCGGATGTCATGTCTGGTGGGCGGACCAAAAGAAGCGATGCCTCTGAGAAAAGACATCCACCCCGCATACAGGATACTGATTCGAATACCGATACCAAGAGGCCTCGATCGAGTTCGGATCTTCGGTTTGATACATCCTCGCCTTCTCGTACTTCCCTGCATTAAATTTTCCCTTCAGGCTCTCCAATTCCACGTATTCAAGTCGGAACTACTGCCCATCTCCGTGCTCATCTCGCCCGCACCTCAGGTTTTGCTCTACAAACTCTACACTTCTCGCCAACATGGTCGCCAACATATGGGTTGCAGCCGCCGATAACCAAATCAGTGTGGTTGAAGACTATATTCAGAGTAAGCAGTTTACCGCAAATTCCCAAGATCCCAACGGCTACACCCCTATCCATGCAGCAGCTTCATATGGACATATTGACTTGTTAAAGGTTTTAATGGCGAATGGTGGTGACATCAATATCCAAGACAAGGAAGGCGATACACCCTTGCACCATGTAGAAGATTTGGCCACGGCCAAGTTTCTTGTGGAAGAGCTCAAAGCCGATTTTAACATCAAAAACGACGAGGGCCAAACCGCCCTTGAGTTTATCGAGGAGGAGGACGAGTCTCCTCAAATAGCGCAATACTTGCGCTCCTTGCTGCTGGATGCCCCTACTGCTTCCTCTTCGGGAAGTTTGGACAATCTCCCTAGCCCGGGTGTGATTGAGGGCCATCAAATAAGATATAGTATGAGTGATGACGCAGGCGCTGGTGCCATGGACCAAGAGCAGAGGGAGAAGCTTCATAGGGTCATCAACAGTGAGAATCCCGAAATGGCTCTTCGTGAGTTGGTCACGTCTGCCGTGAGGGAAGGGTTGGCCGATTATCTGGAGGGACAGGATAGTAGTGCATCGAAGAGATTAAAAGAAAACTAACCTTGCATATTCCATGTCCATAGATATGAAGCATTTCACAGCTAACGAGGCTACTACTCAATGAAATCAGATGACTGCCATGCATGGCTTCGGGTACGTTGCGGTCCAGTTATGGAGCTCGAAGAAGCCAAGTTCCTAAACCGCTCACACTTTAAAATCGCAGAATACAAAGAATCATAGACACTGGTCCGCCATGCCTTAATGGGCATGCATCATTATAGTAGGATGGGAGCCTTGGCGAAGTCTTGAGTTGTATGCACTCCGTAGGTTTTTCGCAGCTCACGTCGACGAAGTGAGAACTCCTCACATCAAACGCCACAACATGTTCCAGGAAGTTTTAAATTATTTCAAGCATGGGCCCCTGAATGCCGACGGCTCTCCATTGTATGTATATTGAAAACCAGTGGTGGTGCCCGACTCGCCACGCACTCATAAACTCTACTAACTGCTTCAGCAAGAGCTTTCATATGCATACCATTGAGGAGTTAACCTCGATGAATGTCTTGCAGAGATTAAAGACCGTTGACTTGAGGTTGGAAGCCTTCACGTTCATATTCTGTGTGATTTTTGTGTTCTTGTACAAGCTCGGTGACTTGCACAATAGCGGCAAAGTGAAGTCCTTCCTTGCGGGCGTTCAGACCGTGTTCGAGGACAACTTTGCTTTGTTTGGCGTTGGTAACGGCAAATTATATGAGAAGGATAGTTCGGAAAACTTTGCATCGTATGCTTCTGGTCGTGACTCCATTGCCAAAGTCAACATCAACTTTACTTTGGCACCTAGACAAAACATCTTTCTTTGGACAATGGAAACTCTTTTTGGTATCTTCACCGAAACCGTCAAGAAGCCCGAGGATACCGTCGAAATTGTCATTACCCCTTCTGTGGATTATGAGAACTTTATCTCTGCCATTGCGTCCAAGATTGGCATGAGTGACTCTAGAAAGTTCAACTACTACTTGTCTTTGACCAAAACTTCTGATTCGGAGGCCTTGCCCGAATCCTTCGTTTTCATGAGCGAAGCAAACGATTTCCAAGAGAAAACATTGACCCCCGAGCTTGCTGACGCTTTAGACTTGACTATGGCTTCGTACTTGAAGTTCGTGAGTTTCACCGACCAGCCCTCCGAGAAACCAGAGTCCATCCCTGACTTGGTTCCCAAGCGTAGAATCGTGATTTCCCTTAAATTGGTTACCGGAAAGAAGGAATTGGCTCGGGTCTCTCAACTTATTGGTGCCGTGTTGGACATTGTCGACAAAATCGCCGCAGGTGAAATCACCTTCAGGCCAGAGTCCATCAAGAAAGTTGTCAAGACCAGGGAAGTGGAGATCTCCAAGATCAAGAAAGCTCAAGAAGTCTTGGAGCAAGAAAAATTGGCCGACGAGAAGGCTAAGTTGAAAAGACAGGAAAAGGACCGCTTGAGGAACTTGTCAAGAGAAGAACAAGCCAAGTTGGAGAAAAAGGCGTCAGACCGTAAGCAAAGGAAGGCCCAAAAGAAAATGAAGACTAGGGCTTAAGTCGCGAACCGTCCTTTACAATGTGTTCTACTAGTAATAAACAATAACCACTTTTCAAAGCTTACCCGTAAGCCTCCAACCCCTGCCCATGGGCGTCAAGAAGGCTTCAGCGATGCCAGAGCCTTTTGCCTCAGCAAGAATCCAGAAAAGATCGTACCCATAAAATGGCTTGCGGAAGTTGCTCATGTTCCTCCCTTGCCACTTATCAAAAAGATTTGTCTCCAATGCCTCTTTGAAGGCACACTTGGATAGCGTCTTCACAAGCCAAGATCTGCCAGAGTTAATCATTTTTAGGAATGTTCCACATTTGGGATACGATATGACGTAGTGGTTTACATCAATTTCATAATTATGATTGGAGGAGAGAGTCAAGAGGCCCCTCTCCACTAGAATGGCCAACTCCTGCACCGAGAAGTCGTCTTCAGTCACAAAAACCAAATTCGGTTTCTCTCTCACCAACTCTTTGAACTTGTCGGCCAAAGCCTCGGGTAGCGGCTCGGTACCCGTTGTAGTTTCTGTTACAGCATTGAGGTATTGTTCTAATTTCACCACGAATTCAGCATTTTCGTAGCCATAACTGACGTGATTATACATTCCCCCTTTCCCCGTTCTCAGGATCACCGGCAGCGCATTAGCAATGACGAATTTTCGTAGTAATCCGTCCCGGGTACATAGCTCTAAACTCCGATCAACATAGGTGTTACCTTTCGAGTCGAAAATGGTGTATAGTTGGTTAATAGTAAGTAACCCTCCTTTTGGTAGCTGCTGTGTTCTATACTTGATAATGTCTGCTTTGGTTTCCATCGAAAGGCCCCTTAGCAGAAACAACAAGTCTGAAGTGTTATTTGCGGTTTGCTTGGCTTCACGGCTGTAATAAATCTCATGAAAGGTCGTTGACTCTGCCCACTGATTGCTAATAACCTTGTCAATCACTTCTAGCATGGACGAGCTCTTTGCAATCTGAAAGTCTATCTGGATATTATGCTCGAGCACCTCTAGCCGCTCCGGGATGTTTTGGGAGGAGCCACTGGACTCTATGGTGGATTGCTTGCGAGAACTCTCTTTTTTTTTTCTTTTCAAAGGGCTAGCAAAAAGCTTTTTAGAATCCCTCGACTTGCCGATCCTCGACAGATTTGCAGCCGTGGACCTTAAGCTCATATGAAGAGTGTAGTAAGAGATGTGCGACTTAAATAGTCTCTTAAAGTACCGCTTGTGCAACCATCCCGGCGCACAGTACATAGTAGCAGAGCCCAACGAGATGTCCAGAAAAAATTTATTTTGATATATACAGATTTATTGAACCCGGAGGTTTCTTCTAAGAAACGCCAGCTCGCCAGTGGCCTGGAATGTCCAAGTGTATTCTCCCGCAGCGGGAATTTCGATCACATCTTCTGTGTTTTTCTTGATCCTTATCAAGGATGGAGGGACTTCAATGCCTGTGGCGTTGAACACGGTTTGCGATAGATGGTCTTTTGTGACGGGGAAATTCTGTGGCGAAAAGGTGTATGTCTGTGGCAACGCGTCTCCAAGCTCAATCAAATTGATTCCAGACCCCGACTTGGCCTCATATGTAGGAACCTCCTTCGGAGCGTTTCCGGCTCTCATACCAGAAAACAAGCTTGACAAGTCGTCCAAAGATAAGACCGGTTCTGTGGGTTTGTGGTCCAGGGCCTTGGGCACAAGCGTTTTCTTGGGTTTTTTCGTCCTTGCTTTGACAGCCTTCGGCTTGGTAACTACAGGGATGCGGGGCCCGAGTTTGTCTGTGATGTAACATGCCTTGTCATCGACATGCAAGAAGTTTCTCATGAAGGCAGGCTTCACCTTGACGATTTCACCCATAACGCCTAAAGGCTTGGAGTCCTTCAATAGTTGGACGGAGATCTTTCTAGATTTTGTGGAAGCAAGGCGAGTGAACGCCCTGTGGATACCGGCGCTGCTTATCATTTCCGAATGGTCAGATGAACTGGAGAGCCCTGAGTGCGGTGAAATTTTCCTCGCTTGCAAGGATGCACGGGTCTTGAATGGGGTGTAGCAGGGCATACACCAAGCCGAAATACGAATGGAGTGAGCCGACACTTTGGGCTGGCTGCCAAGCCGAATCGTCTACCCAAGTTTCTTCTCTCTCGCCGATTTTTTCGATGAAGGGTGGCATTGCGCCTCTGCACTGTGTTGATGGGCGTTCTATACAAGGACTCATCGCGATCGCGATTGACCTAATCTGCTACACCCAGAAGCAAGATATAATGAGTGAGTCGTGCTCAGTGTGCCTTGAAAACGAGTCTAAATATACATGTCCCGCCTGTGAAGCAAAGACATGCTCTTTAGTGTGTGTGAAAAGACACAAGCTCCGAACAGAGTGCACAGGATCAGTGGACCCCACAAAATTCGTATCTCGAAGAGAGCTCAGTGCCAAAGAATCCTTGGTCAACCGTGACTACAATTATCTTCTAAACTTCGAAAGGAAGATTTCTAATGGGATTTCAGATATCAAAGACAATGCTCGCCGGATTCTTAAGAGACCCAATGCTGCGCAAAATAGGCAGACCAAACGACAAAGAATGATTGAAGATCGCCCGGACCCCCGACTCGCCTCCATACAGAAATGCTTCCCCCATGTTAAGGAAACTAGCATAAAAAGAGAGAACACATTGGTCATTCACCTACCGCCTGGAATGGCCAGAAGCAATCAGAACAAAACCGGCTACGATAGGAAGACGAATACTTTCACGTGGACTATCGAGTGGGTACCTCTCGCGCATGGCTCTGAGCCCTTACCATCATTACTTAGCTACAGGATTAAAGAGACAACAGCCCTCAGAGATGCTGTGCCTCTCGCAGTCCTTGCCAAGTCCTTTGCCGCGGATCTGATCGAGAAACACGACTTGAAATTCTATCTTGAGAACTGCGTTAAGACAACCGGCTTACTGCGCTCGCTCATAGCGTTGGATCCGAATGCGGATATTTCTGCTGCTTTAAAAGATGCCATTGTCCTCGAATACCCAAGAATACATGTTTTTCGAGGCGAGAAATGGCCTGATACATGGCTGGATCGCATTGTGAGTAAAGACATCGCCTACGGCCTCCGTTCCAACCATGGCGACACCGACACCGACACCGACACAGATTCAGATTCAGATTCAGATTCAGAACTGGGTTCAAGCTCTAGTGAATCTTCCAGCGAGAGTTCTACTTCCGACGAAGAGGGGCCAGAGGAATTTTCTTCGAAGCCTTTGAACACGCCGGCAATTCCCGAGGGAGACACGGATTGCCACGAGGAGAAAGAAAGTGGTATTTGATGGTCAGCTATCCATTTATGTAAAGCAATAGAGGTTGCATTTCTACGCGTTACATCATTGTTCCTGTTGTGCCCTCCTAGTTCATAGGCCATATCGCGCACTGATGACTGCGCACACCACCGATCATCATGAATACCATTCGGACTCTGTCGGCGACCGAACGTAACGTCCAGGCATCGCTATATGTGGGTAATCTAGATCCACAAGTAGATGAAAACCTCCTTTTTGAGCTTTTCCTCCAGGTTGCGCCCATCAGGCTGTTGAATTTGCCAAAGGACAGAATTCTACGAGCGCATCAAGGCTACGGCTTCGTGGAGTTCAAAACTGTTGACGATGCTGACTACGCTGTCCAGATATTTCGTGGGGTGAGGCTTTTTGGCCGTACCGTAAAACTCAACAAGATGGATTCAGGCTCCGCAAAACTATCCAAAGATGCTGAATCAAATCTTCCAGCTAGTGTTGGTGCCAAGGTGTTCATCAAAGGACTCGACCAATTAGTCGATGAAAGGTACTTACATGACACATTTTCCAGTTTCGGGAATCTCTTGAAATGTACCGTGTTAAGGGACGAGAAGGGCTACTCTAAAGGGCTAGGGTTGGTAGAGTATGATGATTTCGAAAACAGCGACCGCGCCATCCAGGCCGTAAATGGCACCATTCTCATGAACAACAAAGTGCACTTGGACTATGCTTACAAGCGAGGCTTCGAAAGCAAGAAGGTGAAGCATGGAGATGAAGCAGAGAGAAAGTTAGCCAAACAAGCCAAAATACATCTAGCGAAAGGTAACAAGCGAAACGCATAGACTCTTTCGGGTTTTGACAGTAGTGGCATACCCATAGACTATTCGTGGTTATAATAGTATTGTCACGCTCGTAAATTTATCATAGTTATAATAGAATTAGCATATACTCATGAATTTTATAACCGCGGGCGCGAGTGTTCATACTTCTGTAAATCTTCTGGCGTCACTACACCGTATACCAAGTTGCCCTCATTATTGGTGACGATAGCAAAGTATTCCCCATCATTAAAAAAAGCACTCAAGTCTTCCAATGGTGACAATGGTGTGATCACCTGATACTTCTTGGCGCCGGAGGGTTTTGGCTTGAGGATTTTGGAGTTTAGCGGAGTCGTGGGCAACCGGGATTGGGAGTTTTCGGCATATCTATTCTTGGCTTTTTGACTAAACCAGAGCATATGGTCTTTAGTGTCTTTTTCGTGTTCTTTTGCACCCAGGGGCTGCAACTCCAGAACATTCAAAACACCTAGTAATCTTTTGTTCCCTTCATGGATAACGGGGAGAAATGTGAAATCATGTTCGAAAGATACTTGGAATGCTCTACTCAAGGGCGTAGAGGGGTTGATGGAGATAGCTGGGCGAATATCTAGGTCTTCGACAGTTGCGCCCCTGTAGTCCTTGGTTTGGAATAACGTTTTCGACATAATGGTGCTGGTATTGGCGGTATGATGAAATTGCCGCACTACCACTTGAGCGTGCACCAGAAAACTTCTCGCGCCTTCTTAGCTGCGAAATGATTTCTGACACTCACCCTTCTCTCCAGACATTCATACATGACCTAGTTTTCAACTAAGCAGCCTCTGCACTCTGGTATCTCCCACTCAGCTCATCATGACCATCTCTGCCCTCATTTTCCTCTTTCACTGCTCGGCTCCACACCTCTTCATTATTGCCAAGGCTCAACACACCAATTCTCATGGTCGCTAGTAAATTGACTGCAGCTGTCAGATGACCATACACGCCGCCGAAAAATGCCTTAGTAGCGTCTTTTCCGTGTGATGCTTTAAGAAGCGATAACCCGCCTGGATGCTGGTCCATAAACGGTGTGATATCGTGAATGATATTCTGCACCACAATGTAAATTCTGTCTTTGCTCGAGGAAGAATCACAGAGCCTGCGGAAGTCCTTAGCAGAAATCAAGGGTAATTTTGAAATGGGGGTACCCCAGTCTAACTGGGACTTGATGCGGTTCAAAACCTTTTGTTGTTGTTGTATTTCAAGTTGAATCACTAAGTTCTGAGGCGCCTTCGCCACATCCTCCACTAGCCCGAGTTGCGCTAGTATAAAAATTAGCCACTTCGTTGGGTCAAATGCCCATACCAGGTGGGATACTCGGTAATCATGAGGAAACTCATGATGATAGTTCTGCAGTGCCTGCCCATACGTCAAGAGCGATATAAGGATGTTCGAGCAGTTCACCAGTGAGTTATTGTCGTTGAAAGGTTGAGAAGGGACCGTGAATTTTAAGCCCCTCGCATGGCACACTGATTCCGTGCTGAAAACCAGCTGTTGGCACATGAACATTCGTAGAATTCCTGGGTAAATGAGACCGTTCACCCATGAGTCTTGACAGATGTATTTGGTGACCAACATGGGTACGAGCAATGATGTCGTTATGAAGAAGAGGATATACCTTGGCTCCTGCCAAAGAATCCAATCTAGTGTATCTTGCTCACGACTGATCTTATCTATCTGGGCCTGCGCCGCCGCGTCATCGCTATTATCCAAGCCCATTGCTAGCTCAGGCGTGCCCTGCTGCATGACAGAAGAGTTATGAGGCACTGAGCCTACCTCTTGCAGAGATGGGAACTCGAGTTCCACGAAATCTCTGTAAAACTCCGAGGTTTTGGGCTTCTTTAAGAGCCAGCCCCAATGAGCCCATAGGAACCCTCTTTTTATGGAGTAGGGGTCTTTCTCCGGATCGTCCGTAAATTGATGATGAGCCCTGTGCATTGCCGCCCATATCCGGGCTGAGCCTACACCTAGGCTTGCACCAAAGATGCCAAAGTATAGGTGCATCAAGAAGATTTTAGGCCGGAACGTGGAGTGGGCGTAGCACTTGTGATAACCCGAGGTAAATGCCAACATGGTGAAATTGTAGTACACAACACAAAACAAAAGCGTTTTGGGATTATCAGGGATAAGACCAATGTTGTAGCGTGCTATGTAAAGAAGAGCAGCAAGCGGCAACACCACCGCAGACATTACGGAAGAATAGTTGATACGCTTTAGTAAGTCCTGCTTTCGCTTGCGTATGACATTTCGGGCAATTCTCTGGGTATCATTTGGCGACGATGTCTTGACCTTTCGTTTCTGAACCTTCACGCCTCGTGTGGTTGGCGACAGCATGTAGTGGAGCGGTGGCTATGAAGAAAATGAGATGTGAATGTTTCGCAGCTGCACAACTGCAAGTGAGCAATGCGATACGTTAAGCTTAGCGAATGCGTAAAAGAGTTTAGCAGGTCTCGAAGTTATGACAAATGTAGCCAAGGAAGCTCAGTATAGTCTCTTCCTCTTTGCTTAAAAATGATTCCGGCACAACACGAAAGAACGAGGATTTCGTATGAGGCTCTTTGACCATTCTCCATGGGGCAGTTTAGCGTACCTGGATCATGAAAGTGTCTAATCTATAATTCATAATTATTTCTCCGTTGCTTCTTGCTTTTTCTTTAAGTATTAGGGCCCAATACACTTTATCTGTGCTATATTACTACTTACATACTGGAATAGTGTGCAGTACGTTAACCCAGGCCGCGAAAGATATAAACATCTCGTCCACTTCTCGTCACTCACAAGCCTCATAAGATGCTGTTCCCAAATCAAGTACATCAAAACGGCCATTCGGCCCATACTGCTGAAGCGAATACTAAAATTCATCTGGCACATTCCATAGGCCCTGCTATATCATACTCGCCTACTGATGTCACTATCCCTCCCAAATTGTATAAGAAGGTGCCCAACTTGGAGCACTACAAGAAGCTTCAACAGGCAGAGCAACAGTTGGATTTGTTTATTGCTCAAAAAGGCTTAGATTTTCAATCCATTCAAGCGGTTTCTATGCAACCTTACAATATCAAGAAGGAAACGGGAAATTTGCGTGTCTTTATCTACAATACCTGCGACAAGATGCCGTGGCAACAGAAAAACCACCAGGAAATGAGTGACAGAGATAATTCAGAATCTACTTGGACTTTGCGCATCGAAGGCCGCTTCATTCCTGATGATAAAAGTGCGTCGCCTAGAAGTGACTTGAAGTTTTCTTCGTTTCTTTCTGGTTTGTCTGTGGAGATTATACCTAACGGCGACTATCCCAGCTTCCAAAACAACACATCCAACTTGATTGAATGGAGGGATCCGTCTTTGAGTAACGGTGAGAATCCCCTAGCCGCGAATTTTACAAACGCCTCGTCCCAATATCTGTTCGATGGAATAGATGTGAAGCGCCCTGGTGTATTCAACATAAGTACCAAGATAGCCATTCTTGTTAAAGATTTCTCCTCTAGGCTCGTTTTGTCTCCAATGATGTCACAATTTACAGGCAGGAAAGAGGCTTCGCAGCAAGACCTTGTCTACCAAATATGGCAGTACGTTTTGTTCAAAAACTTATTCAAGGAATCGAACGGTCTTACCAAAGTTCCAGCTGTTTCGGCATCCGGAATTGCAAACCAGTCGATTGGAATGCAAGGAGACGACGAAAAAGATATATCGCTCGTAAAATGTGACCCAACCTTGAGAGCGTTGCTCAAGTGCGATCATTTTACTTTCAAAGACTTGCACAAATTAATCCAGCCTCATTTAAGGCCAAAGGAGCCAATCATAGTTGATTACGAGGTAGACACCACGAGGTCGACTACGTTGGGAGATGTGGTTATTGATATTCCCATTGAGTTGCCTATTTCGTTGAGCAAAGTGCAGAAAGAGATTATCGAGGAAAACAAGAAAGCTTTTGAGGTCATGTCGAAGTCGGATGAACGCATACAATTTTTGAATCAGCGTTTGTCTCTCGGCATTGCCGCATTGAACAATGTAAGCTCTAGGGAATTGTTTTATAGAGAGCTTTCAGAGGATCCTGTTGGTTTTATGAAAAAATGGCTAGTGAGTCAGTCCGAGACCTTGAAAGCATTAAAGAGCGAGGAAGGCTATAACGAAGAGACTGTCAGACGAGCTGAGTTCTTCAAAGAAAATGAGGAATTATTACGGCAGAAAATTGAACTCATACTTGGTGCTCAAAAGCTCTGAAACTACATTACGAGAAGAGAGGAGGTGTATACTGTATTATAAATAAACCTTTGTGTTTCATTCGAGGTATTCGTCGTCCTCGGATTCTTCATCTGAGTAACCCGTTTCCTTTTCTTCGATGTACTCCTCGTGTAGGTCCTCGTCGTAGGCGTGCGACATGATGTAGTCGACTTTCTTCCGTCTAGATGTTCTGATATTTGAGGAATCGGCCTTTGTCTTCTCCGCCTCCAACAACGTAGATAAAATGAGACACAAGTATTGGTACATGTACAACACTGGTTTATATCCAGCACTTCCGGGAGATATCGTCTGAGCCTCCGGTCCCAAAGCTCCGACTTTAGCGCCAATCCACTGAAGAAATTCTTTAAGTTGTTCACAATTTGTTGCGACGGTATACCAATGGCTGACCTCATCTCTCTTTGTGTTCGAGGTCACTTCATTTTGATCTTGATCGAATTCTACCCCAAACTTTTTAAATGAATCAATCAATTGCGCGTGGACATCTTCGACGTATAACGCAAAGCTTGATGAATTCGGCATTCGGACATCTCTTAGGTGTTTAGGCAAAGCTCTCATTTGGTCGAGGGCTGCCAAGCCGCCGCTTTGCGCATCTGCCATTTGAACCAAGTAAAATCTACCCACATGGAATCCACAGTCCCCAACGATGAATTCGTTCAAGCGAAGTGATAAGGGGTGTTCTAATGGATCAGATGTAGGATCGATGTAGCTCAGATCCGTGGAATCCGAGGGAACTTGCTTTCTTTTGCCTAACCGGAGGGTTAACTCTTTTTTCAATTCTGTAGTCTGATGGAAACCTTTTAGAACAGACCTTGAGGCGAAAAATGTATCTCTTTCGCCTGCGGACTCTTGGCGATTAATGACATCAGCTAAATAGGCCTTCAATACCGAAGAGTGAGCCAAGCACCATGAGCACAAGGTGCGAAGCATGATCAAACGATCCTCTGGAGAATCAATCCCTTGGAGTCCTTGCTCCTCAAAAATCTTGTCGACAAAAGGATTGTACAAAGTTGTAGGCTCCTCGTACTCCACAAGCTCTTCGGTTGAAATCTCAGGTTTAGATTCATCGACTCTATCAGTCTCGGGATCACAGAGAATCTGGGAAACTGAGAATACGGCTGAATCATCTCGCCATTCGAATGGTAAACCAAAACCGAGAACTTTGCCCCTGAGATCAGCGATGACGGACTTTTGGCCTTCTTTTGATATGGTTTTTTTTCTATTAGCGAGCAAAGTAAGCAAAGCTCGAAAAATATGAGACATAGTCTCACTAACGGTGAAACTGTTTTCACTATAATCACCATCAGCGTCGTCATTCTTAATATTATCGAGTCCTAAGCCCTGTACAAAATCGGAGGGCCCCACCGGGTCCAAATTGAGAATGGAGTTGAATTTGGAAATAAATGCAATGATGTATGTTATGTCTGGTGCGAACTGGTTCGGTTGAGTGGGAAAGCCTAGAGCTATTGGTTCTGAGGTTATGGAAACATTGTTCGGGCTTCGCATCAAGTTTTCATCGTAAAGATCATTATGCAAGGGCAATAATGGGCCAGGCAAGATCCTGTTATTTTTATTTTTATCACGGACGACTGTTGTTCTGCTCACGGGGCTATCCAAGTTTAATGAAAGTCGTTGAACTGGGAACGTTGGAGTTTTAGATCTTTGGAGGGCGTCGGCTGCGTCGAGCTCACTTAGGCTTTTCAGAAGCTCCGATTTCATCGAATCCTTCAATGGTATATTCACCATGAACTTGCCTCCGGCTTGTCGTGAATCGTGGTATCTCACGTTGTTAGGAAGATTTGTTATGTGGGTTTCGTCCTCTACCTGTACCTGTTGGGACGCATCTAGTTCGGGGACCTCCTCGGGTTTAACGTTTTCATCTTTTGCTTCTAGCATTTCATGGGCACCGGACTGCCTAGTATTCAACGAAAGAGTCGTGGCTCCCTCTGAGCTGGAGAAATTTAGCTGAGCCTGCTTCCTTGGTTTGGATACCATAGGGGCAACCTGCTCACTTGACTCCGAGCTAATGTCCATACTTTTGGGGCCTCCGGGTGAGTTCGCCATTGTATCTGATTCGGTCTCAAGAGAGAAATCGTTCGTTTCGCTTCGTCTGCTTCTTGGCGGTGAGATTGTGATTCTCAATCCAGACAATGATGAACCTGCATCAAAGAACAAATGAAAGCGCAGTTACATACCCTCCACGCGCCCCTTGGAAGTAACACTTGCCGTTAACGCTCCGGGGGTATATACTTCATGTGTAATCAAAAAGAAGTTTCTGGTACCATAGCTTTTGCAGAAAATGCCGAAAGTACTTTCTTGCATGAGCGGTTCTGTCTTTATAGTTGGTTAAAATATTCTGTCTGATGAACCGCTTCGCTGCGACAAACTATAAATCTAACTTCGGTCTCGAGGCACAGCCAAAAGCTCGATCTTAAAGGTAGCGTCCCAGCGGGAGGGCTATCAAATATTCATGATCCTCTCAGCGATCAGAGGTCGCCGACCCTTACGATGTTCACTTCAATTCTCTACACACAAAAATTTTCAAAAACATTCGCTGTGCTCAAGGCCGCCTGTTAAGCTCTCAGGTATGTCTTACAGAGATGCGAGTTGATTCTTGAATTTCGGCGAGATTCTCTGTAGGACTGCATGAGAAAGTGCAACCCTGCGACTGGAAAATGCCATCTCTCTCTGGAAGAGGGCGAGCATAATTTGCAGTCTACTGTGGGCCTACTTGTGTCCGTTTGGAAGATTTTGGCCACCAGTTTCTGTTGAGAACTCCACCCTAAAAGAACCCGCACTCAAGGCCAGTCTATACTTTGCTAGCGCAATTCGCGGCCAACATCTCATCGGCATCTCCCCCGCGGCCGAACCGCGACGCCGCGCATGAGTCAAGAAGCCATTGCTTTCATCGTAGAGCAAGCCATGAAGAGCCTCGCCAAGAACACTTAGTGAACAATACGAATGACCCCTACAATTTTCCGGATCATGAGTTCTCGGCAGCTCGAGAATGTTAAACGAAAAATACCTTCTGCGATAAGGGTGCCTAAAGGGGAACCCTCATGTTTTGAGTTGCTTGCCTATTTGGGAAAGTGAAGGTGATGACATGCACATTGCTCATAATATGCACACCTACCCAATGGCAAACAAGAAGAAAGAGGGTCTTTATCCTTTTGAAACAGATTTATCTTTACTTGATTGAAGAGAATTTTTAAAATTTCAAAGCAGAATTAATTTCAATCGATTGAAAACAGCACTTACAGTTGATCGCCAACTCTTGACGGTACCTTGTAGAGGCGAAAAGCTCTTTTTGGCGAATAGGCATGCACTGAACGGTCGGCCCAAGAGTGAGCCGTGCGTTCACCATGCAGGCCTTTCCCCTTGTTTGCATTGCTTATATAAGAGCCGCATCACTTTACGACTTTTTTGCCTTTGGATATACACACATGAATTTAGAGGAAACAAAAACACCTCCACCGGACATCGGTACCAGTGACAGGTCGAGAACATCTCTTCATCTAGTCAAGAGTGAACTGGATAATTTATCGAACGAAGATAGGGATTTCGCAGTCCAGAACTTTGACGGAGAGAATGCTGGGAATGACTCAGACGGTGACATCGATTACCAGTCTCTTACTGCTGAATCTGTTTCCAGAACAATGAGTAGAAGAATTTCTGGTAGAGATGAATTATACAGAGAGGCCTCAAACTCAACTGATCCCATGCCTACTATGGGTGCAGGCAAGCCATTACCTCCTATGCTCCCCTCTAAAGAACCTTACAATGTTGCATATGATGGACCAGATGATGAAACATTTCCTCATAATTGGTCTTTTTCTAAGAAGATTCTCACATGTATAGCTGTGGGTCTGAGTGCATTTGTGGTGTCCATGGGTTCTGCCATGTTTTCTCAGGGCTCTTTCGAATTGATGCGAGAGTTTAACATAGGGACTGAGGTTGCTGTCTTGGGAACGTCTCTTTTTGTGTTTGGTTTCGCCTCAGGCCCAATTATCTGGGGTCCTCTATCAGAGTTGTATGGAAGAAGAATCGTTCTAACACCATCTCTTTTCGGTTTCGTTTGCTTTTCGTTCGCAGTTGCCACCGCCAAAGATATACAGACAGTCATGATTTGTCGATTTTTTGCAGGATTCATTGGTGCAGCTCCGTTGGTTGTTGCTCCAGCCTCTATGTCTGATGTTTTTACAGCGCAGAGTAGAGGAAAGGCAATGTCGATTTTTTCCATGGCGTTGTTCGGAGGTCCTATGCTTGCCCCAATTATCGGTGGATTCACTGCCAAGAATACCTCCCTTGGATGGAGATGGACTTCTTACCTCACTGCATTGTTGGGATGCCTTTCCCTTGGTTTAGTTATCATTTTTTTGGACGAAACCCACCAAGGTTTAATTCTTGTTCGCAAAGCAGAAATATTGAGAAGGAGAACTGGTAACTGGGGAATTTCCGCCCCACACGAGGAAGTGTCGTTATCGTTGAAAGAGATTGTGGAGAAGAACATCGCGAGACCTTTGAAAATGTTGGTTTTGGAGCCCATTTTGTTTTTGGTTTCCCTATACAATGCCTTCATCTACGGCCTTCTTTACTTATTTTTGACTGCCGTTCCTCTCATTTTCGAGGGAGAGTACGGGTTCTCGCAAGGTGTTGCCGAATTACCGTACCTTTCCATGCTTATCGGAGTGTTTATCGGTGGTTTCATTGGTATTTTTATGGAGAGAAGATTTGTCAGGATTTTAAAGGAAAACGGGGGAAAGCCTGTTCCCGAGGAAAGACTACCTCCAATGATTGTTGGCTCCATATTCTTTGCCATTGGTTTGTTCTGGTTGGGATGGTCAGGAAGTTATCCTGATAAGGTGCACTGGATTGTTCCTACTATTGGTTCTGCTCCGATCGGTATTGGCCTCATCACTATTTTTTTGCCATCTTTGAATTATATCATCGACTGCTATTTATTATTTGCAGCGTCCGCTTTGGCAGGAAACACCTTTTTGAGATCCGCATTCGGAGCCGTGTTCCCACTCTTCGCGTCTCAAATGTTCAGGGGAATGAAAATTAAATGGGCCACCACGTTGTTGGGGTGTTTCGCAGTTATCTTAATCCCGGTACCTGTTTTGTTTTACAAGTACGGTAAGAAACTTAGAAGCAAGTCCAAGTACGCGTTCTAGACATAAGTGCTACATTTATGGCCTTGTATCCACACATATCAATTGCTTCGAAGCAATAATTCGAATAAATTTAGACTTAATATAATACGAATCAATCGTTAAATAATCTTGACCATGAATGTGACGTGTGGAGTCACGTGTGCGACGCGCCTTGACTGCAGCATATCATGCTGCGCTACACCCTTTAACAAACACAATGGACTACGGGGGAAATTACGGCAATTACGGAGATGGCGGCTTCAGCGCCGACGCAGACTATAATGGTGGCGGAGGAGACGATTCTCAACGCCAACAGCAAACCAGAAATACTTTGAGCCCCGTGACCATCAAACAAATAAATGACTCCGCGCAACACGTCCCAGACGGCGAGTTTTCAATCAATAATGTGTCTTTGAACATGGTGTCTTTCGTCGGAGTGGTTCGCAGAGTAGACAATCAAACCAGTGCTGTGACCGTGAGTATCGAGGATGGAACTGGCTCTGTGGACGTGAAGAAATGGATAGACGATAAGTTGACCTCTGCAGCCGAAGAGTCTGAAGCATATTCGGCAATGATCAACAAATATGTGTATGTGACTGGTGCCTTGAAAGAATTCAATCAGAAAAAGGCAATCCAGCATGCCGTGATTCGTGAAATCACTGACCACAATGAGGTTCTATACCATATGCTTTATACTGTGGCCAATCATTTAGAGGCTGAAGGCTTGCTCAAGGTGGCTAAAAGTGATCCACAAAGTAGCTTGTTTGTGCTGGAAAACACTGTGGGTAGCGGAAGTTCCGACTTGCTGGACAAAATATTGGCGATTATTGCATCAAACTCGTCGTCAATGCTTGAAGGAGTTCCTGTTACATGGATCAGTGAATCTCTAGGTCTCCCTGTGGGTACTGTCCAAGAAAAATGTCAATACTTGTCGGAACAAGGCAGAATTTACCAGGGATATGACGACGGTGCTTACTTGTGTGCATAATTATAATGGAGTTTAGTTAGGTTATTCAAAACCAAAGTAAATCTTCCGAAGATCGTCGTCTTCGGTGGACTCGTTGGCCCCAGAGTACTTTGTATCTATCGAGTTGAGGGTCAACGCAAGGGATTCTGCCGCCCTAAGTTCGTTCTCTTTCAACAGAAGCCGCCCATTGTGAACTGTGGGTTGGTCCAGGCTGCTCTCACGAGCATTTGCCTCCAAAAACTCTCTTCTCTTCCTTGCGCCTAGCGTAACGACGTTCTCTTCGACTGTATTTTCAATGGCGAACATCCAAACCGTAGTCACATTCTTCTGGCCTATACGATGAATTCTGGATATTGCTTGCAACTCCGTAGAAGTATTGATTAGTGGTTCACAAAGAAAAATGTGCGTGGCATTGATCAAAGTCAAGCCACTGGACTGCGCTTGCGCATTCAATAAAAAGCAGGTTTTGATGTTTGTTTGGTCCTTAAATTCCTGGACAGCGTCCGTTTTTCGTTTCTTATAGCCCGAGACCGCCGAACCTTTCGCCGAAACATACTTTATGTTTGCTTTGTCAAACGCAAAGGCTAGGATTACTAGCAAATCTTGCCATTGACTGAAGATGACAATTTGAACATTGGGATCCTCATTCACTAAGTGAAGCACCAGCTTAACAATCAAATCAACCTTGGAGCCGAACGAATTGCTCAACTTGATATTTTGGATATTCTTGAGGCTCTCTGAGTCCATCAGTTTGTAGATCTGATTGTGGCTCGGCTTGGTGTTATTCTTCTCGACCTCATTCACAATTTTCTCTGCCCTCAAGTTTGATTTGTATTGAGTGAAGGAATAAATAGTATTTCTGTCCGTGAAAGTCTTGCACATTGGGCATCGTGGATGTCTGATGAGCCACTCTTCAAGGCAGGCTTTGCAGAACTTGTGCCCACAAGAGGTCAAAGATCCAACAGTAATAGCCATTTGACATATTGTGCAAATCGCCTCGTCTTCATTCTTCACAGTGCTGTCGTCGCTTACCACTGTCGGCTTTAAGCTAGCCAAGTAGCGCAACCTGGAAACGCTTCTCGTGTGTTTGTTCTTTGCATTCTCCACTGCATGACAGAGACCTTGAAATAGGTAGTCTAGTTTCTCGGGATCAAGTTCCTCCTGGGTGAATGAAAACTTCTTGTTTTGCACTGTGTCGGAGATTTGCTGGAGTTGCTTGAAATATTCAACTCTCGCATTAAACACGGCATTGAAGCTGTTATTGAGCTCCTTCTTAAGGATATTTTGACAGCTCTTTTCGTTTTCAAAAGTGTTTTTGATTGTCGACGCCATCGCCGAAAATACTTCAAATTGACTCAGGTCCGGAGCAGTTTTCAACTCGATCTCCAACATCCGGCATTCATGCGTAATTTCTTCAAAGGAGAGATCAAATTCGAATTTGACACTAGTCCGCATATTGTTGAGTTCTCTTAAATAAGTTTTGTCTGAAATCCTTTGAGCCTCCGTTCTATAATCTCTGTCTTGCTGCAATTTCATCTCTGGGAGCGATAACTTAGAGTTCAAAACACTATTAGACCGGTCCATCAACATATGTGTAATCACAAGTAATAGGCATGCAGCCTTATCTTGATCTTGAATAGATCTTTCATACTCATCTCCATCGGCCGACTTCTCGTCCGCCCCCAACAACGGACTCTTCAAGCCGTCTAAGAGTTTGCTTACTAGATCATTGACAACAACCGCGTGCTTATTGAGCTTATCAGTTAACGAAAAGTATTGCTCTGCAACTTTTTGGCTTTTGAAATTGCCCACCAATTTTGCGATTTCCTGGGTCTCAATCATTGGGATCTCTACAAAGAGACTTTTCGAGCTCTTTGGCAAGAGCGAGTTCCCATCGTTAATCCACTTGCTTCTCTTGAGGCTTGGACGATCAGTGAATTTTTTTTGCAAAACATTGCATACATCCTTGATTGAATGCCTCAATATATCTTTTCTGCATTCTTCGGATCGCTCATAAAAGAAGGATTCCATTTGTTTGTATCTTTCAAAGAGTTGCTCGTTCCCGGATAAATTTGAATCTACCATGTCGCTTTCCCCTGTTTCAGACTTGAGATCTTGTGAAGCCCTCGATTTGTGGAATAATCGACACAACTTTACCAGCTTCATGACCTCATCTAATGAGGAAAACGGAACCCTCAAATCCAGAATTTTCTTCTGATAGGCTTCGTCGTGGAGTTGAAAATAAGCAGATCCGAGAAGAAAATAGCACTTGTGCTGGAGAACTTCCCAAGAACGAATTCTCGCTTGATGTGCCACTATTGCCTCTTTGAGCTTCCTAAACTTTGCTAGATCATCAGAAGGTTCTTCGGCGCCAGTTTCCGGCCTCACTTCTGCTTCATTATCTTCGTCTTTAACATTCAGCTGACCTCCGTAATTGTCCTCATCTTCCGATACGACTTCGGCGTCTTGAGCACTCAACTTTCCCAAGCTCATCAATTTAGACTTTAACTTGCTTCGCCGCGACACGTTCGAAGCACGCTCACTTCTTGCATCCTGGAGTGACTGGCTTATGTCCTCGAGGACAAAGGTCAAAATCTCAATGACCTTTTCAGGATATAGCACGTACTCAAGAGATTGACAAATCTCGATGATTTGGGAATTGACTAGCTTCTCATTTTCTTTTATGTCCTCACCCACAGTTTTTATCATATCATCTAGGACACTTTCTAGGGTCTTGAGCTCTGAATCACCGTTAATGAGAAACGTATTTTTGCTCTTGGGTTTTCCCAGGGCAGGCTTAGACAATTTTCCAACCTGCGAGTTGCCACATAATTGACGAAGCTTCACCAACCAGGATCTCAAATGTGCATAATTCGAAGAAGAAAGCGACTCAATTTTTGACTTTTCAACTCCATTGTCATAAATACCGACAAATGCCAAAACCGAATCCAAAACTTGATTATACTTGTCTTGCTCAATTTCCGTGAAGGGAATAGTGAGAAGAAATCTATGTTGAGGTGGAAGCTTGATGTCGTCGTACACCATGGCTTTAGTATGGCGAATGGCTAAAGTTTGCCATAGCTCGATAAAGTCTTGGTTGCCACGTTTTTCATTGGTGAGCTGCTTCCAGCAAAACTTCGATATGTCATAATTGAAAGGCAGATATCTCAAGAACAGAAGAACTGACGGCAGGCGGTATGGCGTTCCAGAAACGCCCCAGGAATGGAATCTGGGGATAAGTGACGCTGTCACAAAAGCTCGAGAGGCACCATATGATACCATTTGTACTTCATCCAATATAACCCGCCACCATTGCCTCAACATCAAAGGAGATTCATAATAATCGGTATGAGGGATATCTTTCAAGTTCTCCTGGCGCAATTTATGCATCATGTTGTCCATTGTAACCCTGTCAAATCTTCGTTGATTAAGTATCATATCCGAATTGTCTTTTGTTTCAAAAAATTCGAATTTTGCTTGGTATGCTTCAACATTAGGTCCCGAAGCTTTTTCATTTTGGTTAAAGGTTACTGGATCAGCTGCACTTTTATCCATTGCATTTGATTGCGATGAGTTGGCTATGTCAGCAGATTCTTGAGTGTCATTAGCCTCTCTCTTTCTTCCACCTCTAGTCTGTTTTCGCCTGGTTGAATACTGAGCATAGTCTGTTTCTTTTGACATAGTGTCGTAGTTCATCAACACTACATCGTATTGCAGAAGATACTCAGCTATCAATCGAGGAAGGTTCGAAAGCTCAGGATATTTCCCTAAACCTTTGTAGATTGTGACCAGTAATGAAGGACACCAGCGGCAGATTTCGCTGTACCATTGTTGTAGAATAGCCTGAGGTGTGGCAATTAATGTGGTTTTAGCACTTTGTACTAATTTAAGTTCTTCCTCTTTGCTTAACTGTAGAGGGACATCGACCCCAACTTCACTAGGTAGCCGCGAATTAAGGAGAACCAAGCTTAAAATCTCCACTGTTTTTCCAAGGCCCATTTCCTCCAGAAGTAAGCCACATCCAGGAAGATTTGTTTCATTATTCTCGCGGTAGTAGTCAATAAAAAACCTAACTAGCTGCTCTTCCAGTAGTATATTTCCTGTATAAGCATTAAGCCAGCAAGGAATCTCCCGGTGAAGAGTTCGTTTCCATCCAAAGCACAATTTGTTGCAACTTTCATATATGTGGCAACTAAGCAACTTCATATCACACGTGGGATAACTCGTAAGACATTGATACATTTCATCGCTGACTAGCCGAATAGGAGTTGTGGATTTTTTGCTAGTATCGTATATGACACCTTCTCTTTTAAGAAGCCACTCTACGCTTCGTGTTTGAAAAGGTAGCAACTCTGTGAGGAGATACGGGTGTCGTATTTTCGTTTCGGATGGAGGAAGATTGCTGGTGTTCTCAATAATCGCCTTGTAAAAAAGATGTCTATCCATGGGTAGGTCCAGTAGAGCCGAAGAGTTAGGAAGATCGTGCGACAGTAGGTCTGGCTTCAAAATGTCTAGAAGTGCCGAAGACACGTCGGAGGAAAAATACCTGTAAAAAATTGCCTTGATATCAACTTGATAAGTGATTCGGGTCGAAATCGTTCCTGAAACTGTATCTAGTATCAAGCACCAATGATACTTTGATACCTGAAAGTGGTTGCCACACTTTTTTATCTTGTTCGTGAGAAACCTGATTTCAGATGCCGTTATGGACCGCAACGAGTCATTAAGAATGTTCAACGATAGCAATGTCTTTCGTTTGACTGATCTCTTTTGCTTGGAAAATATACAAATCAATGGAACAACGTCTCCGACAGCCTTAAGCTCGAAGTCATCTGTCTCGAAAGAGTATTTGCCATCTTCTGAAGTTTGACCCGTGAATGCCGATATAACATCAGAATCCAAAACTACCGGGCTCTTATTTTCGGTGATTATAACTCTCGAGATCACAGGATAAACTCCAGCGATATGAGCCTCTTTTTGGCGTGGTTTGGGTGGTATATCTCGAGTGGCTCTGAAATACCTTAGAAGTGACTCTAGATCTAGCTCAAGCGTCTCGGAGGGAAGAACTGATTCATGAGCACCTCTCATTGGCGTATTGATCTCGAGTCGGGTTTGTTCGGATGCAAGAAAATACGGGGGCAAGTGTGGAGAATACTCGACCCTGGGGCGAACTCTTACTCAATCTAATGCGGGACGCGTATTATTGCGCAGACTTCTGCACAGTCCTTTAATCAAATGAGTGTGTAATTGTAAGATTAAAGCTAGAAAAAAATAAGCAATCTAAATTTAAGATCAGCTTTCCAGAACTGAAATGACTATTCAATTTCTACAAAGTCGGTTCCACCGTCTCGACAAAGCTCGGTTCGACCGTCGCCTTAACCAATTCGCGCCAACAGCTCAACGGCCACCTAACAGGCGACAGCAATTTTGTTCTTTCTCCTTCCTAGGATTGAGGCGCCCTTCAAATCTAGTGCAAAGCCATTAAGTTGGTTCATATCCCTAGGAATTTGGTCTGGTTTTGGCATGTCAGAGCAATCGCCATCCTCATCCTCCTCCAAAAGTGTCAATGAGCTTCTGGGCCCCTGCTTGTTCAAATTGCTCTCTTCACCCATTCTATGAACTGCGGCTGAGATGTCGAAAGCTTCACGAAGTGCCAGGGCGCCCGGAGAGAATTTAGCGGCTCTGTTGTAGTTAGAAAGCTGGTGTAGCTGGGTACTTTTTGCGGCACGCTCGGCCAGCCCCGAATTCGCATGGCCTTCGTGAACCTTAAGAATCCAGGGGTCTTGAAGAAACTCTTCGATGGTGTACCGATTCTTCGGATTCACAGTCAAGAGGCGTGATACACAGTACTTGGCTTCGTCACTAATCTCGTCCCACCACGGAGCCAAAAAAGTGAACTCTCCTCTGGCGACCTTCTCTGTGAGAGACTCGATTCTCTCGTCGTAGAATGGCGGAAAGCCACACAAGAATGTGTAAAGAACGCATCCGATAGCCCACATATCAACCTCTTTGGAATAACGTTCATCCCTCACGATTTCGGGCGCAGTGTACCCAACAGTTCCACAGGGGGTCTTGGTGTTGTGCTCCCAAATCTGCTTGGACAAACCAAAATCGGCAAGTTTAACAGTGCCAATTCCACCGCCTCCCAAGCCTGGGAAAAACTCACCTTCGTCTTTCTTCGCTTTTGGATCGTCGGAGCGACGGAGCTTTGAGATAGGATTAAGGGAAGGCACAAAGTTCATAGGCTGGAATAAAATGTTCTCGGGCTTTATATCCCTGTGCACAACACCAACCTCCTCATGCAAATAACGGGTTGCCTTTGCAACCTGGTAGATCACATGGCGGGCCAAATTCTCACTGAGATAAGTGTAGTTGACAATTGCACCAAATATTTCGCCACCTTCTATAAGCTCTTGGACAATATAAAAGTATGATTCGTGTTCGATGAATTCCAAAAATTGCACGACATTAGTATGCGAAAGCTGTCTCATGATTATAACCTCTTTGAAAACCGCCTGTCTCTGAGCGGTGTCCATCTGATACTTCCGGAGAACCTTAATCGCAACAAGCCTACCCGAAATCATATGACGAGCCTTGTAAACCACAGAGAAAGCACCCTCTCCCATCTTATCTAGCATTTCGTAATTTGCCAAGTTCGGGTACTTTCTACGATTTTGCCTCTCCTCCAGCTCTTCCTTGACTATGCGGTCAACGGCTTCGCTGTAATCTTGTTTGCTATGAAGAGATTGGTTCTGCTGGCTGCTATAGTCGCCTTCAATTGCTGTAATCTGGTGATCAGCCAGTACGTTTTCTTTGAGCCCTGACTCGTGTTTCTCGCTTATCTCCACGTGTACATCATTCTTTGGATCCGAGAGAATACTTTTCTTGAACGAGTCCATCTCTTTTTGATGCTGCGTTTGATTAGTCTCGTATTGAGCAGGCGCAGGCTGCCTTGGCTTGGTATCGCTGGCTTGCTTTCCCTGCCTAATGAAAGCCTTTAAGTTATTCAACATAATAAGCGAAAATGCGTTGGCTATTAGTGACCACAAGTGGATGAATGATCGACAAGAAGAAGGGATACACTCGAGTAAGGGGGTATAACGACGAAGGTGGGCTGCAAATCAGGTCGTGGGTGTTTTGGTACGGAAATTTTGATGTATTCCGGGAGGCGAAGTCTTTAGTAATATTCTTGCGGAGTTTATTGCGGCGGGTCTCCTGTATCTAAAACGATTTGATGGTAATTTCCGGAAGCTTTAGTTGTTCAGCAAAAAACTAATAGCCTAAAAGTGCGGATAGATATTCAAAAACTTTGAAAATCGAGGGTTTGCCGGATGTAGGAAAGTTTAAATATGATAAAGCAACTAAAGTTACGCTAGCTCGCAGCATCGGCCGATTCTGGAGGATGAGACAGTGTCTCACGCCCAGCTATTAATGTGCAGTTGAGGCATACTGCACTCCTCACGTAACATGGGAAAGCTACTGCAATATTTGGCGCGGATCAAAAAGGGTACGCATAAAAGGAAAAAAAAAACGCGCAACAGCAACGGAACAGCGTGTAAAACTGGGTGCAAGAAACGCATTCAGAGATCTCGCATTCCGCTAATGGCTGACATGTGGCGAATGACGGCTCTATATGCGGACTTCCTTTTAAAATGGACCCTGGCCTTTAAAAAATACTTAGATCATTCATATAGTATTAAGCCTATAAAGGTCACATTTGACCACAACTCAGGTAATGGGCAGAAGCACTCTTGAGAAGTGAAGGAACTTGGTTAAGATGCAAGACACCGTCAAGTATCGATGAGACATGTGTCTCACTCGCCGCAACAATACATAGTTTGGCCTGATGAAGGGTCTTGAGTAAAGGAAAACTTTCTAACCGTGTGCAAGAAAAGGCGCATCTTGATGTAATCACGCTATAATACATACTCCCGTAATATCCTCGACAGGAGTTCCGGTTTGCAAGCATGCAACTGTCACTAAGCATGCATGAGCCGCAATCTAAACACCCGAAGCAATCCGTACTTCATGTGAAGGTGCACTCGTGGCTAATTACACGCCATACCGTGCCGACGCGTCACATCTAAATATCGGCCTGTAAAAAGGGCCAGAATGTCATTTCTTCTTTTCTGAATCCAGAGCCATGAGGCAATTTCTTGATTTTCGGGCGGACTTCCGTCCCTTAAAACGCGCACCGAGACCGTCGGCCCGAGATCCTTTCGGGCGTGAATGCGCTTCCAGCCTGGTGAACCACGACAACCTTCCCCAGCAGCATCCAAAATCCTTGCATTCATCTGGAAGGAAGGTTTTTTCTTCCTCCAGGTACCTCCTTTGCTCGAATATGCGATGGATTCCCGCTATTTAGGGAGTCCATGCGTTTGCGCTTTCTGCACATTATTCTCGCCCTTTGCCACATTAGGCATATACCCCAGAGCCTCAGCCACGCACGTTCCTGATGTCACACTGACTTCACCGTTGCTTCGCTGCACCTACGATTAAGTCACTGAAAGTTATTTATGACTTTTTGGACTCGACCCAAACGGGTCTATGTTCAGGTTGCTAATAACTCCCCGAGGTTTGCTTGGATTATCGGCTACCACGTGCCGGAAATAAAAGCCGTACCTCTCGGACGACCGTGGCGTAAACTCGTACACCACAAGACCCAAACTTGCGCGTTGCTCGTGTATAACGCCCCACACAACGTATTACCTAATGTCTCCACCAGCTATAGTTTTCACAGATTGGGATGGCACGGTCACTGTCCAGGATTCAAATGACTATTTGACCGAAAACCTTGGGTTTGGACGTCCTCGTCGCTTGGAAATCAACGATGAAATACTCAACGAGACCAAGTCCTTCAAGGACGGATTCTCCGAAATGTTGCGCTCTATCCCGACCCCTTTTCCGGAGTGCATCGATTACCTTTTGGCCCACATCGACCTCGACCCTGGTTTCAAGGATTTTTACGTGTGGTGTGCGGCCAAAGGAATTCCTGTTGTGATTGTGAGTAGTGGAATGAAACCAATCATTCACGCTCTCCTCGAGCAATTGGTCGGCAGTGAGGCCGTCAAAAACATCGAGATCATCTCCAACTCGGTCAATGTGGATCCAGATACCGGTAAATGGGCCATCGAGTACAGGGATCCGGACACAGGTTTTGGTCACGATAAGAGCCGCTCCATCCGTGAGTACTTGGTGAAAAAAGGATACAGTCAGCCCAATCTTCCCCCTCTTTTCTATTGTGGAGACGGAGTATCGGACCTTTCAGCTGCGAAGGAGACAAACTTGCTTTTCGCTAAGCATGGCAAGGACTTGATCACCTATTGTCGTCGTGAGGACATACCGTACACCGAGTTCACAAATTTCGGTGACATATTCTCGAAGATCAAGAGTATCATTGAAGAAGGCAAGTCATATAAAGATTACATAGAAAACTAGATACGCTGCGGGTAGCACTATACGTAATGCTGGCCGTAAGCAAATTTCTTTTCGAATGTATGATGGAAATAACCTAATTCATGCATCTGGTGATTTCTATCAACGCTCGTTAGATCCAGACATTTTTCGAGGCCCAGTGTGTTTGGAGTCGCATGCCACTCATAGAGTTACTCAAGCAGTCAATTCAATAGTTCGAGTGATCTTTTTAGGACATCTTAAAAACCGTTGGAAACCAACTCAAAACTTCTTTTCTCTCTAACTAGGGCTCATAAAGGAAAAGTGCCACTGAATAGCAGCATGCACTAGCACCTTAGTATGCTTCCTGCATATTGACTATTCCGCGTTCAGTGTCACATCTGGTGGCCAACGGTAACCCCTGTCGGTGCGTAGTGGAAGAGCCGCGAGCCAATTTCCGTCATTGAACCCTCGTTCTACCTCCGATAAAATTCAACTCCAACCCATCTTCAACGCACGCTTCCAGGAGCCCAGTTACTGATCCGGTGATATTGTTCAATCCACTTTTCCGAGAATCCCCAACCTACCCTCCATTGATTTGTTCCACAATTTCAGATCTTGCATTGAAATATCCATCTGGGCCCGCATCCTGAACTAGCCCGTGGTACAAATTCTCCACTAATCTTGGAACGAACGGCGCCGTCTCGTCAATTGTGACAACGCTTCAGTCAAGAAATTCCCAGTTTGTCATACTGGCATATCGATCCACGATTTATTTCCTGCTTTGGAGATAGATCCGAATGCCTTTTATGCCTCCTTCAAATCTCTTGAAAAAGCTCCACATCTCCAGACACAACAGTCCCTCCAACTCCAACGGCACTACGGAGATCTCCATCAACTCATTAGACAACATTGATTCCA